>CM061066.1:85676988-86095988 GCA_030762895.1 Sophora flavescens | reverse complement strand
AACTCCTTGCACTATCACACTCATATTCTTACAAATGCCCCTGTTCCTCACCTTGTCTCCATTGCCAATTTCAACCACGAATTCAGGTGTGTCACTTACTGCTAAATTCAGCTCCTCTACTATTTTTGTTGAAATGAAATTACTAGTGGCCCCACAATCCACTAGCACCAGCACCTTTTTGTCTCCAATCTTTCCCCAAGTTTTGAAGGACCTATTTGTAGTAAGTCCCTCTTTACTGTTCAAGGACAATCGTAGTGTTTTGACCTCAATACAGGTTCCTCTTTCTCTCGGAGGCCTCTCTTCATCTTCTTCCGAACCTTCTACCAACACAAATTGATAGTGTTTTAATTTACTGAGAGATGTTCGGGTCCCATTTCTCCCCACATTTGAAGCACAATCCTTTTCTACTTCTCTCCCTCAACTCATTTTTGGCTCAACCTATTTCCTCCCAACATTTTCTTTTCAAAATGCCCTCAGTCCAAGGACCTACCTTCCCCGCCTCCTTCCCACTGGGGTTCGGCCTTAGGAACTATGGCTTTGTGCTTATAAAAATCCTTCCGGCCTTTCCCATGGATCCCTCCTTGTCTTTCCATCCCTTCTCCTCCATGACCATCCCTCCTTTTCGAAGAGCGGGCGTTCTTCTCCTCTAGTAATGGAGCCCGATCCATTAGTTCTTCAAGGGACTCGAGATGCATGGAGTTTCACCACCTTGTATCTCTTCCTTAAGACCATTGAGGAAAATTCCCTTCCGACATTACTCTTTCCCGACCCTTTCATCCGGAGCCAAACGAGTTCAAATCTGTCTCGTAACTCCATGGCCGACCCGATTTGCTTAATACTCGATGTGAACCAAACGGGTTACAGGCTAACCGGGTTGAAACCGCCTCGAGATCGCCTCCTTAAATTCCTCCCTAAGCTCGTCGACGATTGTCTCTTCCTCCCACCATTGGTACCCGGTTCGAGCTCGGTCTTCCATAGCTATCACTACTACGTGAGCTTATTTATCTCTCACAGCGTTCATTTTGAAATATCGCTCAATCTTCATGATCCACCCATACGCTTCGTCTCCATTGAACACGGGGATCTCCGGCTTTCTTCGCCGTGATCGAATGTCGGAGCTCGACTCTCGTCTCTGATGCGGGGGCGAGATCGCGAGTCAGAACTCTGACTTTCCCCGCCTCCGCCATCATCCTCAACACTCTCTGGTGTCCTTCGATGTCGGGTCCGCCCTCGGCGATGCCGATTCTTCTTCGAGCGGAGGCGACGCATCTCTTCCATGCCTCGCGTCAACTCACCCATCCCTTGCTTCAACTCCTCGACTCCTCGCTCCACGTTATCCACTCGTGCATCCATTCCAGAACGCGTGATAACCATAAGCTCCAGGAAAGTGAGCTTTGATACCACTTGATGAGTATCAATGAGTAAAAGAAGGAAAACAGAGAGTAACTGTAATATTATTTGTATAATCCCACTAGTATCAAGGTGATACTGAGTCGGGAAATGCAGAACAACGAGGCTACAATGGATGCTAGACTATTCGAGAGGTCTAGTGCTCTCCCAGGGGTTCCAAATCCAATTTCAGCCTGCCTTTTTCTCTGCATCAAGCCCTCCTATATTACCCCCCTTACACTCTAACAGAATTCACTCCCTTCCCTCCCTCACGCATGACTACTGCCTAGGGCGTGAGTTAGTTACAATACCCTCTCTCTTAGGAGTGATTCAATGGCTTCATGCACCTTTTAGCCACTTGGTAGACCTCCATTTCCCCCTCATACACCATATTCTCTATGGGCCTAATGTCCGCATCGGTATCCTTTGTCAGTGATTGGGTATTGTACATCTTCCACATATACAAGTCTCTAGCAATCTAGATTATTTTCAAGGGGTATTTTACATCTTCCATATCTACAAGTCTCTAGAGACAATCTAAATTAGTTTTAGCAAAGGGTTCATCAAGCATACTTGATTCTTAGGAACTATGATAGATCTACATCAGATTTTGAATATCAAGGTATAATTAATTAATACACGTGATACAAACAACACGTTATATAGGATCACATGATTACCTGAATCTTCATGCACAAATCAGGATACAAATCACTGTCATGAACATATTTTAATTATAAAATACCTCCAATAGCGAAAGGTTGTTGTACTATTGTTCCACCCAATGGAACTCCATAAATTTGACCGCCTTCATATTTGTCCCAACCACCAACAATTAAGCCAGTCTCTAAGAAATTCTGCCAATGAGAGTAAATTTAAATAAAGCCACCTAGATAAAACGGCTGACATGTGAAAAATAAAAACAGATGGTAAGACCATGAGAGAAATAAAAACAGATGGTAAGACCATGTGAGAAATAAAAACAGATGGTAAGATCAGGTGAATATCCATCAGCCTAACATAATGTCATTAAACCAGTTACATTTTTCACAAGTTTCCCCAAACGCTCATTTACTTTGGCAATTATAGCAATGATAGATTGCAGTATTGCACTCAAGCCAATAACCATTAGATACAGAAAACATAGAAGTTGTTGGAAACTATGTAAATAGTGTCTAGATTTATTGTATAGACTAACCAAAGCATGTAGTTATGGTGATTAGGCTGATTGTAATATTTGTATTTATTACAATGGCACCAATAAGTTTGAATTTGCTAATACCAACATCCATGTTGGCTGATGGTTCATAAATTGGAAGTACCGCTCATTTAAAAATACCTTATGTTAATGGTAATGAGAGAAAAGAGAAACATAAGATGAAATTTGTGTCTGAATTACAAAATGGAGGTTTGTTTATATAGTTAGTTATGGCTGGGGCCAACTATGGGCTTGCTTGCCCAAACTTAGACAAATCAAGCTTTTTTTGTCACCACATCCACGAATCAATTTTTCTCCAACCTGTTTTCACTTTTTTCCTTTTCTTTCTTAGCAACCAAACTCCCAGATAGGGTTTCCCATTTCTGCCTTAAGTTTAATCATAATTTTCACAGTGATTGGGTTTCTTGGTTGTTCCAAGTGATGTCGTTCCTCCAGGCAACATAGGGCTCAGTCCCTCTTGGACTCCAATTTTGTTCTTGTAGAACTTGGAGTTCCAGATTACCTGCAGCTGAACTAAGACTTGGTTTGATATTATTTGCAAATATCACCTACTCTGTGCTTTTGACTTTTAGCTTTGATTTCTTCATGATATAGATTCTTCAGTGTTTCAGCTTCTTGCTTTTTAGGATGATAATAATTGGAAGATCAGGTAAATGGTTGTAGAGTCCATCTTGATTATTAAAAAAGTGTTAATGGGTTTCGGTTTAATACCGATATTTAGCAACAAATCCAATAAATGTTGATAGATTTGTTTGAGTTTGGTGGGAAATAGCAAGGCAATAAACTTTATGGGCACATCCATCAGTGATTGATCTTCGGCTCTTTGCAAGCCCTTGATTGTAAGCACTGTTAGTCAGTAGTTTCTGAAACAAGCTTTACAAAGTTTCTTCATTGACTCGATGGTTTCTCTGTTCTTGACTAATTCTTTCAACATTTCCAATCCAGAGACTTGAGTTGCCACATGTTAAGTGGACCAATTCCTCCTATATATATCTAGGGAAATTTGACTTACAAAGAAAAAAGTTGCAAGTACAAGCAAGTGTATGCATTTATCATAATTTAATCTAGAGCTGGACATCCATATTTTGGAGATCATCAAACCATGTACATTACACATAAATTGTATTAGATATAAAGGAATAATATGTCATTGTATTAGTGAGAATTTATAAGCTTTTAGCCAATGTAAAATTCCTATATTAGTCTGTCAAGTACTTACTCTTCTAAAATAAAATAAAAATATACCACTTTATCATGTTTCTTGTCATGGGGTAGTTATACCTTCCTTGATGTGTGTGAAACAAATAAAATGTTGGCGGTGCTCGAATCAGAGTAGAAGGGTCTTAATATTGCTAGCTCTTAATGGCCCATCCTACTTGATAACTTTGGTTTAGAATAAAACCGGTTATGAAGAACTGATAGTAAAACAAGGACTGACAGTCTGACACACATTAGATTGATTACAAAAGCTCATTTTCTGTTAAATGACATAGTAAAGGACAGAAGGAAACTCATAGGTAGCACTTACGACATGCCACATATTGCTAATATAGGTATCAGCATATTTTATACTCCTGTATAAAATACAACTACATGTGAAATCATTAAGATTGATTTAGAGGTGAATGGTTTGTCTATAGACATGATTCACGATAGAACACTATGGTGACATTTAACCCATGTAGCCAACCCCGCCTAGTGGGAAAAGTCAGAGCTGTTGTTGTATACCCCTGTCAAATACATTCCGCCTCACAGAAACTATCAGCAGCCTGAAGAGTCTTAAATCTTAATAACTTTATCATGTTGTGACTAACTCTTGTGGTGACTAAGCTGATGAGACCTATTAAAGTGGCATATTTTTTTCTCAAATGCCGTCGATTATGAAATGGTTCTGATTTCAATCACATTTATGCTCAATCAGACCTTATTGTACATTTCTTAGGATATAGATTTCACAGTTGGCATACTTTGGCCAACAAGTTGTGATATGTTGTCATGATTGATTGCATTTCCATCTATGCTTGTATATTGCCCATTAACCCCGGGTGTTGTCTGAAACTTGAAGACAAAATACTAAAGATTGATGAAACTTTTTTATATAATAAAAGAAATATTATTAGATGAGAAGAGAAAAGTACACAATAAGAGAACAAGACATCCTCACAATCACAAAAAAAAAAAAAAAAAAGAAGCTAAACTAGGTGACAAAGCCATGCAACAAAGCATGCCGCTCAGCGTGCCTACCAAAGAAACACCACAAAAAAACCCATTTGCATACCAGATGGATGTCAAAGTGTAACCTTGTCCCAAACAAAACCTGAAGACCAAAAACAGTCACCCACTCACGACCAAAGGAAATCGATTTCACATGAATTTCTCTATTTTCTGAGCCACCGAAACAGGAATACTGAAAAAGAATACAAAGGGATACTGGCTATACAAGACTGGGTAAAAGTAATCCGACCACCCAAAGAAAAAAAAATCACCCTTCCAACAATCTAACCACTTCAAGATCTTACAAACCACCAAAGTACTTAAAGACTGACTATCTGGTATCTACATTAACACCCGCCAGACCACTTTTAGACAAGTTAATCTTAAGACAAGAAATTACCTCGAAGAATTTCAAAATAGACAGAAAAGATTCAGCATCTGGTTCCAAGAAAAACACTCTGTTTAACAGACCAATTAATTAAAACTCTAGACACTAAATTGCTATGCACATCAACCACAATAACAAAACGAAAAGGAGATAAAGGATCTCCTTGCCTCACTCTCCTCTGGCCGTTAAACCAAGATTTAGGTTCACCATTCACTATAACCACTGAGGAGGAAGAATATAAGCACCCTGAAATCCATTTCCGCCATCTCGCACCAAACCCTTTCCTATCCATGACTTTATCCAGAAAACCCCAACTAACACGATCATAAGTTTCCTCAAAGTCTAGCTTAAAAACAAGACCTTGTTTTCTCTTGGATCTAACATCATCCACCACCTCATTAATAGTAAGACCAACATCAAGAATTTGCTTACCAGGAATATTGATTCTCGGAAATGGTATCAGAAAGGACCTCACTCAGCTTGCAAGCTAGAACTTTCCTTATTTTCCTCAAAGTCTAGCTTAAAAACAAGACCTTGTTTTCTCTTGGATCTAACATCATCCACCACCTCATTAATAGTAAGACCAACATCAAGAATTTGCTTACCAGGAATATTGATTCTCGGAAATGGTATCAGAAAGGACCTCACTCAGCTTGCAAGCTAGAACTTTCCTTATGCTCTTGTAGACAATGGGGATCAAGCTAATAGGACGAGAATCCTTAATTCTAACAGACCTATTCTCTTAGGTGATAGAAATCTGACCATGTCTGAAATAATGAGACTTATTTCAGATTTAGTTCTATGTTGTACATTATGCATTCAGACATCAGTTAATACTTTTTTTGTTGCTTAGTAGGCTACCCCATTGAAGAGGTTGGCTAAAGTTAGTTTTACAATTTTTATCTAAATTTAGTGGGCTGGGGTCAGCCCATATAAGATGCAGCCATTTTGGCGATGTCGGTTTTTTGGCTCCAGCCCACCAGGGCTGTCTGATATTGACAACTCTGCCATGTTTTAAAATTAAACACTCTGCTTCTTCCAATAATCAACACTGACATGGAAAAGTTTTTTTTAAAAAAAATAAAAGACCTGGAAAAGTATATTACTCAATTCCTATGGCTAATGTTCCAAGGCATATAATAGTAGCAAAATCCTAACTGCAAGAAAGGCCTGAGAATATCATACTAATACACATGTTACTACAGAATATGTAAGGCATAGGATAAACTATTTCTTCCTCTCTTAGGTGATAGAAATCTGACCATGTCTGAAATAATGAGACTTATTTCAGATTTAGTTCTATGTTGTACATTATGCGTTCAGACATCAGTTAATATTGTTTTTATTGCTTAGTGGGCTGCCCCATTGAAGAGGTTGGCTAAAGTTAGTTCTACAAGTTTTATCTAAATTTAGTGGGCTGGGGTCAGCCCATATAAGATGCAGCCATTTTGGCAATGTCGGCTTTTTGGCTCCGGCCCACAAGGGCTGTCTGATATTGACAACTCTGCCATGTTTTAAAATTAAACACTCTGCTTCTTCCAATAATCAACACTGACATGGAAAAGTTTTTTTAAAAAAAAAAATAAAAGACCTGGAAAAGTATATTACTCAATTCCTATGGCTAATGTTCCAAGACATATAATAGTAGCAAAATCCTAACTGCAAGAAAGGCCTGAGAATATCATACTAATACACATGTTACTACAGAATATGTAAGGCATAGGATAAACTAATTCTTCCTCTCTTAGGTGATAGAAATCTGACCATGTCTGAAATAATGAGACTTATTTCAGATTTAGTTCTATGTTGTACATTATGCGTTCAGACATCAGTTAATATTGTTTTTATTGCTTAGTGGGGTACCCCATTGAAGAGGTTGGCTAAAGTTAGTTCTACAATTTTTATCTAAATTTAGTGGGCTGGGGTCAGCCCATATAAGATGCAGGCAATTTGGCGATGTCGGCTTTTTGGCTCCGGCCCACAAGGGCTGCCTGATATTGACAACTCTGCCATGTTTTAAAATTAAACACACTGCTTCTTCCAATAATCAACAGTGACATGGAAAAGTTTTTAAAAAAATAAAAATAAAAGACCTGGAAAAGTATATTACTCAATTCCTATGGCTAATGTTCCAAGGCATATAATAGTAGCAAAATCCTAACTGCAAGAAAGGCCTGAGAATATCATACTAATACACATGTTACTACAGAATATGTAAGGCATAGGATAAACTATTTCTTCCTCTCTAAATTATTTTAAGAACAATACCAAATAATACAACTTAGCTAAAATATCTTGGAAATGAAAGCAACAAAGGAAAGATAATTCTTTTACAATCTAATGCAAGCTCCAATACCTTGATTTCATAACATTTCAATACAGTCTTCAACATGCAGTGTCTCAGATTATCTATTATCTATTTGAATAAATAGTAAAACTCAACTATGTCTGTGCCTATCCAATTAAGAAACCAAGAGTCTAAAGTCAAACCTTGTTATTATAGGAGAGAAGCCGGACAAGGTTTGCAGCGACTTTAACTGTGGAAGGCTGTCCCAGCTGTATCCTTTTTAAAAAAAAAAAGTGGTGAGGTGAAAATCACTGCAAATACAAACAACTTATAGTCTATAACTTATTTTAGAAAAGAGATTACATATTAGTATAAACTGGAGGAGTAAATTTGCTTACGTGTGTTGGTGAAGGAAGTAGCGCACATAGTCAGAAACGACCTGAGAATCTGCAGCCTGCAAAAGAATGCAAATCAGTAATTTTGGAACCTGAAACAGCAACCCTGCACGAGAGTTTCATAATCATAATCATATGTTGCTCATAGCCTCGTAATATGACTGTGCTCAGTGTCATATGGTTTAAACATACAAAAGAGAGGATATATAAAAGAAGCATATGATGTAACAAAATCAGGTGGGATACAGCAGCATTAAATAGTAACAGATTAAATAGCTAAATGCATAAATAATTTCCCACCAATAGATTGAACTAACCACAGCAACCACTGGTTAAAAACCAAAGCTGCAAGCCTAAAAATGCACACAAAATCTTCATCATGAGGAGTAACATTACTTAGTTAGACCAAATACAATAAAGTAAATATCACAAAATACCACCACAAACAGGTACACATTTTAAACATAAAATTAAAATCAAATAGAAGCTAAGTATGAGTACCGAAAGTAAAGCACCAACACAACATAGCAATTTGACCAACCACACAATTAGAAAAAACCCTGTGATGGAAAGAATAATACCGATCCAGAGCGACAGACATAGACGTTATCAGTCAGCTGTGTGATTTTGTCGGATGCTCGGTTGGCAACATATACTCCTGCAAAATGTAGGAATAGGAAGAGATCAAACATTACACTTTACCTTTTTCACAAAGAATAAGAAAACATGCTCCATTATAAACACCAACTAAAAAACAACAACTAAAAAACACAACAAAGTCTTTTGACTCTTTACCTACTAGATGGAGTCAACTACATTAATTCAAATGATGTCATAGTATCCATGTAAATCAAGTCTATAGACAGTACATTTAAAGCTAAATCCTTTTTAAATGGTTTGTAGTCTCCCTCTGCCTCTAACTATTGGGCTACCTTCCATCAGATTCACCCTTCTTGATAGAGCTTCGAATAAAAGGTGGAAATGAGTAATATGGGTTATAAGAAAAAAATAGTAGGGTATGAGAAATTTACTCGGCTTATTCGGCTACTATCCATCTGATTTACTCTCTTTTTTATTTTTTGATAAATTCACAGTGGATATAAGAAATTTGTCAAGACTAGTAGGGTACAGTTTAATTAAAAGCTAAATATTTTAATTGTGATTTTAATTTTCGTTCTGTCAATGAAAGCGCAGGTTATTGAAGTGAAAAGGGGATGAGTGAAAGAGTGTACGTACCTGTGCTGGTTCGAGAGTCGGCTCCGAGAACAACACCGCCGTTGTAAGTGACGCCGATGATGGTGGTTCCCATGGAATGAGGGGCACCGAGATCGAGCTTGTGATCCATGACTCAGATTTGAAGAAGAAGAAGAAGAAGAAGAAGAAGAAAAGCTTTCGTGCCCGAGAATGACAAATTGAAGGACGTTCAAGTCTGGGTTTTTGTAAGTTTTAGGATTAGGATTATTCAATTGACTTGGCGAACAAGTTTTTTAGTTTTTACATTAAAAATAGAGTAAAGCCAAATTGGTCCTTCAAAAATTTACACAACCCACTTTTGGTTGTTGAAAAACAAGTGAAATAATTAAAATTTATTTTATATATGACTTTTTAAAATAATTATGATAATCTCTCCAAAAAAATTTTTTTGATAAAAGTGAAACATTTTTATTTAACATACAAATTAAATAATATATTTTTTAATAAAGGTCCAAATTGGTCTCCAAAAAATTTAGATGACCCACTTTTGATCTCTGAAAAAAGTAAATTATCTATTTAGTACCTCAATTTTATTTTATAAACACAGGACACATTAGTCCCTCCTTCCACTTCCAACATCAGTTTACTTGTTTGTGTGCCCCGTTAACCATCATGCCCTACTCATTAGTGTTCTTGTGTGACCTATGACAAATTTTCACCGTGAAAAGAAGAACAAAAGTGAAAAGAAAGGTGCAAAATTTTAAAACCCCAATACCTTAAAATCGTGTATGTTTTTCACTTTTTATTCGTTTTTCACTATAGAAATTTGTCATAGGTTATACTTGACCACTAACGAATTAGGTAGGATGGTTAATGGGACACATAGGCAAGTAAACAAATACCGAAAGTGGAAAGAATGACTAATATGCCTAGTGTTTGTAAATTTGATGGACTTAACGAGTAATTTATTTTTATAAGGACCAAAAGTGGGTCCTCTAATTTTTTTTTTACCAATTTAGACCTTTATTCAAAAATATATTAATTAATTTGTATGTTAAATAAAAATATTTCACTTTTATCATAATTATTTTAAAATGTCATATACAAAATAAATTGTGATTATTTAATAATATAAAAAGCTCTAAATTTACAATATATCAAAATAAAATTCTTAAAAAATAAACTATATGTGTGTTGGTCGATATTTCTATATTTAAAAAAAAATAAAAAAACAAAATAAAAATTCTTAAAATATTTAAAATTGTAAAGTAATTTAAACAAGAGTTTAATTTCTATATATTGTCAGTATAAAGATTTTTACACTGACAACCAATCAGAAATCACGAAATTGATTACTTTTAAGGTAGTTAGGATAAGAATCAAAGATTTGTAGTGATGTGTCAATTTCTGATTGGTAGATAGTGTAAATTTTTTTTATACTGTCAGTGTATACCAATTAAATCCTTTAAATAATTATTTAAGTAACATAAAGAATATAAATTAGAATAGAAAATATTTAAACATAAACTTAAATATTAAAAAAAATTATTAATAATGACATAATTTTACTTTTATCTTTACATATACTAACGGCAAGAGAGGCACTGACGTGCCTGTCTGGCCGCATTTCTAATTTTTTTACTCGTCTTTATTCACTTTTTTGGTGTATAATATTTTATTTGTCACTTGTGTACGTCGGATATTTGTACTTGGTATTTTTTGTGACTTTATAATATGACTTCTTAATGTAAACATATATTATATACTTATTCATTACGTTAATAATATTACGTTATGAATACAAGTAAAAATAAATAAAATACATATTCAAATAAAAAATAAATCTAAGGTACAAATTATAATTTAGTTACAAATATTCATTTTGCCTTGAAATCTTCGAAAATGGATTAATTGGGAGATTAAATATGGATTGAATTTTAGGAATTTATTGCATTTCCTTGCATTACAATCAAAGTAAATTTATATTATTAATTTTTTTTATAAAAAAGCAATAAAGGATACCAAATGAATAAAACATAAATTACTTCTTATAATTGTTTACCTTGTAAGGATTCTTCAAAAGTCTTCGTACATTTTATCATCAATAATTTTTTGATGATTGAAAAACTATAAATTAAATAAAAAAATGTAAGATTAAAATTTGGAATGTTAATTATCGTAATCAATATTAACAAATTTAAAGTATTGTTAAAAGAACATATTTCAACCTCGATTAATAACATATTTTGTTTTCAATGTGGAGTTGTCAAAACAGGCCATCCCGGCTCACCAAGGTTGGCCCACTATGGGTTGGGTAAAAAGTGGGTCAACCCAACCCGACTCACTTTTTGGTGAGTAAAAAAATAGTCAACTCGGCTCGACCCACCACAGGTTGGTGGGTTATGCGGGTTGCCTCACTTTTATTATAAAAAATAAAATAAAAATTAAAAAAATAAAACCCATGAAATTTTAAAATAATAATTAAAATACCAACACCTTAAATGGGGTTTATTTAGATTAATGAACAAGATTCAAAATTTGATCTTGTAAATAATGGTAGACTACAATGTACCGCCTTATAGATTATCCAATGACTGTTCTATTTGTCTACCAAGATGTCATTATGATAGTGCTTAGGAGATGACATGTGTGATCCTTTTTCAAATTGTCCCATGGATTTATTTGATTATCCAAGGACAATACTTATATACTATTCCATTGGTTTTGGATAGTGATATGCATGATTGAGTTTTGATTAAAAAAAATTGTTGCAACCCGCGAGCGAACCCGGCTCACCACGGGTTGAACCCACCCAACCTGTGGGTTAGGTGACTGGGTCAAAATGACCTGAGGTCAAAACGAGCCAGATTTTGTCAAACCCAACCCACCAGTGAGTTGGGTTGCCTCACGGGTTCCAACCCATTTTGACAACTCAATTTAAATGTAATGCTCTATCAATACATCCCTGGAGGGGACATTTTTGGTGAAGTGTCCATCCCCCTTCAATTTTGCTTTCTTTTATCAGGATTTTTGTTATCATAGCAAATCATATAGAAAGGAAAATAGTTTTTTTTACTGGAAAATAAAAAGGAAAATAGTTAATATTGGAAATGTGATATATTCGTGGAGTACCAATAGACATACCGAAATCATATAATAATTTGTAACAAAATTTTAGATGATGGCGATATATTTAGAATACATAATTAAAAAAAAAGTTAATAAAAAAAATTTTATGACCTTTTTAGTGGTTTTAAGTTTTAACTTTTAAGTTTAATATTTTGTCAAAAAAAAGTTTTAAGTTTAATAGGGCTTTATACAAATTAAAGTTCTAAGAAATATCACACTTTTTTTCTTTAAGATGAAACACTTTTGGAAGCTTTTGAATTTTTCGTATTTGTGTTTTTAGAATGTGTAAGGTGTTGAAAAGTGTTGATATGAAGTCCTTTTATATGTTTTTGAAGATTTTGATCCGTGGGTCTTATCACAAAACTTGTTACAAGTGATTACAAATCAGTTTGAAAAGTTGTAACAGAATAGTCTGTGTACTACATCTGTGTATTCGTATTTTTCAGACATTTTCAAAGATGAAGCACTTTTGGAAGCTTTTGAATTTTTCATATTTGTGTTTTTAGAATGTGTAAGGTGTTGAAAAATGTTGATATGAAGTCCTTTTATATGTTTTTGAAGATTTTGATACGTGAGTCTTATCACAAAACTTGTTACAAGTGATTACAAATCAATTTGAAAAGTTGTAACATAATAGTCTGTGTACTACATCTGTGTATTCGTATTTTTCAGACATTTTCAAAACTTGTACACATATTAGATATTTTGTACATCTGTGTATTAAACCAAGATTTCACCTTTTTCAAACATATACACAGATTAGCTTCTTTTGTACACATGTGTATTTCTTGAGTTGTGCTTTAATACACATGTGTATACCTTGAGTACACAAATGTATAATAAAACATCAACCCAGAATGTTCAATACACAGGGTCATTTTTGTACATCTGTGTATTGTCATATTATTCAAAACAATGCACTGATACACGTCTGTACAACACATGTGTACGAATTTTAGTTCCAGACCCGAGAGCTCACTTTTGTGTACACAGGTGTACAACACATGTGTACAGCCTTTCAACTTTGAACCCGAGAGCATGTATTCGTGTACACAAGTGTACAACACATGTGAACAGGCAAATTTTCTTTTGTTTTTAAAACCCAACTTTTCATACACATGTGTATGATGCCTGTGTACAGAAAGGTTCTTTCTAAAATTTGAAATTTAGCTTTACATACACATGTGTACAACAAACTTTATTTCTTTATCAATTAATCACTTTTTGAAAAACCTTTCTTTTGAAAAACTAATTTGTTTATCCTTTGTAAAAATTAGTTTCTTCTTAAATTTAAGTGCTTCACCTAAGAAATCAAATGTGCTATTTTTACAATAGCATCTAAAGCATGAGATCTTCATTGCTTGATGCTTTAGTCCTTGTCCATTGCTTTGTGTCCTTGGTCTTCCATCCTTTAATCCTTGATTTTCCTTTTTCATGAGTGATCTTGCATACAACTTAACACATAATAAGTATATAATCAAAATAAAAAATCTTATGCAAAATACACTTTGTTTGTCATACATCAAAACATAAATGAGGGCTTAGTCTTACAAACTCCTCCTTTTTTATTATGACAAACCTTACCATACTTAACCTTAGTAATTAAAAATCAGAGTGCATCTATTGAGTAAGCATGGTTCTTGAGTCATTTTCATCCTCCCCTGTCTCATTGATATCTTTCAAAAATAAAGTGTTATCATATCATTATCACGAAAAAGTCATCTTGCATTTATTATAAGTTCAAGTATGTCTTTTCAATGCAGTTCATACTTAGGTATCATAGCATAAGTTACAGCAAATGCAAGACAGAATTAATGGTTGTATGGTTGTTGTATGGTTCATCTTTCTCCCCCTTTGTCATTATCAAAAAGAAAATATGGAGAATATTGAAATCAAACTGAAAAACAGTCTTGCATTCATTGATAATAAATCATTACAGAGCATATGCAATACATCAAAACAACCAAAACACTGAAATCAAAAACAGGAATTACAGAACTCAGAAAGTGCAAGACAACATTATACTAAAAACAGTTTATCTAGGCCTAACCAACTAGATACCTAAGGACACTTAGTCTAAACTATGACTAGATAGAAGCATCTTGCCCATGTCCTTCATAATTTTCAGCATCTTGTGCCGCCTCTCTTGCCATATTGACTATATCATAAAAAATAACATCATCCATTGGGGGTCCTTGTATGGCAATTCTTAAGTGTTGGTGTAAAGTGGCCATTTGACCTTCCACAGCATTGAACCTTTCCTGTAAATGATCTATTGCTTGCATAACAGTTTGGTGATTCTCAGTGTGCTTCCTGTCAAGGTCCTGAATCATCTGTAGAAGCCTATCTAGATTTTCATTCAGAAATTGATCATCAGTAACTCTTCGCCTTCTGATTGATGGCTCAGCTGCAGTAGGAATTGCAGACCTTTTCCAGACATTATCGGCATAGATCAAACTCATTTGTTTGATAGTTACATCATCAAACCTCTTGGTTACATGCCTTGCTAGGTGCCTCTCTTCTCCATCCAATGAAACACCAAATTTCTTGAGAAGTTTGACAACCAAACCAGCATAAGGCAGTGCTCCTCCAGATAGTTTGCTCTCATACATACTCTTTGCAATTATGTAGCCCCAGCTGAGTTGCTTCCTCTGGATCATGGCCCAAAGAAGAAGTATGTCTTGATTCTGTAAGATGGCATGGTTGCCACTCCTTGGAACCAAAATCCTGCTTAAGGCATATTGGAGAAGCCTGTCTTTAACATGCATTGCACTGATATTTGTTAATCTCCTTTCTGGAGAGTGATCTTCCAACAAACTTAGTCTTGCATCCTCCTTATCAAAAACCTTAATCCACTCAGAATCTTCACCAATTCCAGCAGTAAAAGCACCCTTGTAATCCAAGCTAGCAAACTCAGAGAACTTTCTTAAACTCATTTGTATCTTTTTACCCTTAACCTCAGAAGTAATTCTCTCATTATCCATCTCCAATCCACAGTAAAATGCTCTAATTAATACTGGGTAAACATCATCTTGAATTTGCAGAAATTGACTTAAGTGGTTTTCTTCAAGAATTGTATGGAAAGTGAAATTGTTGTTTTCAAAGTATTCAAAATCAACTACCCTAGATTTATGGAGAGGACGAGATTTGAAATTCTGGAGAAAGGATTCAATTTGTTCTTCATCAGAGAGATACCTTTTTACCAACTCAGCCTCAGAGATTTCCTCTTGAATCACTTTTCTCTTCTTCTTTTGCGATTTCTTCTTTGTTGTGGGTTGAACAACCTCAGCAGCTTCAACTTGTTTCTTCTTTAGTGTTTTCTTTTTAGGTTTTGCAGCTTTCTTGACAACGGTTGGGGATCTTCCAACCCTTTTTCGTTTGGGTCGCGAAGATGAGGCTTGAGTGGGTGAAGGAGTAGGTGACAGAGGTGGTGGTGTTGAGGTACGAGATGAGGAAGAAGGAGATGAGGTGGGTGTAGGGCGAGGGGGACCTAGGTTCTTGCATCTCGCCTTTGTTGAGAGATTTAGAGGTTAGTTTGGTTTAGGATTAGGGTTCAGATGGAAGAGGATGAGTTTGAGTGTAGAAGAGGCGCGATTTGATCTATTTTTAAAAAAACAAAGTTGAAGTTTGTACATCGATTGATTACATCCGTGTATTTAAGTGTTTTAATATTTGTACACCTGCGTATAAAGTGGTACATTGGTGTACACGGGGAGACAGAAGCTTGAACTTTCAGTTTTGGCACAGAATCGATGTGTTACATCGATGTATTAAATGGATTTTTGAGTTTTGACAAATTGTACATCTGTGTACAAATTTGTACATCTGTGTATAGCGTAGCAGATGCAAACCAGAAATAGTTTATGATATATACATTTGTGTACACATCCTGTGTACAGATGGCCCAATACTTCCTTTACAAAGTACACCTGTGTACTGAGCCTGTGTACAGAAATAGTAAATCCTTAAAACACTAAGTACATCGATGTATGCCATCTATGTACAGAATCTTCAACACTTAACTGATTCAATACATTTGTGTATTAGTCCTATGTACAGAAGTACCAACCAATCAAAATCAACTTATAATTCAAAATAAACACCCTATATTTCATACAAATTGATTCAAACCAATTAAAAACATCATTTAGGAATAATGAAGCAATTAAAAACATCAGATATCAATCATTTTGAGGATCAATTATGCCAAGTTCCCTTCTTATAAAGAAGAAACTCTCCTTATTTAGTGGTTTGGTGAATATATCAGCTAATTGCTTGGTTGTATCTATATGTTCAATCACAACATCACCACTTTGAATATGATCCCTCATAAAATGATGCCCAATTTCAATATGCTTGGTTCTTGAATGTATGATGGGGTTCTTTGTTAGATTAATTGTACTAGTGTTATCACATTTTATTGGTACATGATCCAGAAGAACACCATAGTCAGTTAATTGTTGTTTCATCTATAGGATTTGAGCACAACAACACCCAGCTGCAACATATTCTGCTTCAGTTGTGGATAAGGCCACACTAGTTTGCTTTTTACTAAACCAAGACACTAGGGAATTTCCTAATAAATGGCATGTTCCACTTGTGCTCTTCCTATCTAACTTGTATCCAGCAAAGTCAGAGTCGGAATATCCTATTAATGTGCAAGTGGATCCCTTGGGATACCATAGCCCCATTTCTTTTGTTCCTACAAGATACTTCATGATTCTTTTAACTACAGTAAGATGTGATTCTTTAGGATTAGCTTGATACCTTGCACACATACATACACTAAACATTATATCTGGCCTACTAGCAGTGAGATAAAGTAAGGATCCGATAAGACCTCTATACTTGGATACATCTATAGATTTACCATGTTCATTTTTGTCCAAGTAGCAGACTGGACTCATTGGTGTTGCCATTTCCTTTGCACTTTCCATTCCAAACTTCTTTAGTAGTTCCTTGCAATACTTTGTTTGGCTTATGAAGGTTCCATCTTGGCATTGTTTAATTTGAAGTCCAAGAAAGAAGGTGAGCTCTCCCATCATGGACATTTCAAATTCACTTTGCATTAGTTCACCAAATTCCTTGCATAAAGACTCATTAGTAGCACCAAAATAATGTCATCAGCATATATTTGAACAAGTAAGATATTGTGTGCTTTTGTTTTAGTAAAAAGTGTTGTACCAACTTTTCCTCTTGTAAAACCTTTTTCTAGGAGAAAATTGCTTAACCTCTCATACCAAGCTGTAGGAGCTTGCTTGAGTCCATAGAGGGCTTTAGTGAGTTTATAGACATGATTTGGGAACTCACTATCAACAAAGCTAGGGGGTTGACTTACATACACTTCCTCTTGTATTAATCCATTTCAAAAGGCACTTTTCACATCCATTTGGTACAGTTTAAAGTTCATTATAAATGCATAGGCTAATAGCATTCTTATGGCTTCTAATCTAGCTACGGGAGCATATGTTTCATCATAATCAATTCCTTCTTCTTGATTATATCCCTTAGCAACTAGTCTAGCCTTGTTTCTCTCTATTATTCCATTCTCATCCATTTTGTTTCTAAACACCCATCTAGTTCCAATTATTTGGTTACTTTTAGGTTTTGGAACTAAATCCCAAACTTTGTTCCTTTTAAATTGATTTAACTCCTCTTGCATTGCAATCATCCAATGTTCATCATTAATAGCATCATCAACACATTTTTGTTCTATTTGAGATACAAACGCAATGGTATTGCAAATATTCCTTAAAGAGTTTCTAGTGGTTACCCCTTTGGTGATCTCACCAATGACATTGTCTAGGGGATGAATCTTTGAAACTTGCCACTCCTCAGGAAGATTTTCTTGTTGGATTTCTGCTTGAGGTTCTGTATTGCTCCCTTCATTTTCCTTTTCCTTATTGCTGTCTTTTCCTTCATCAGATTTTACTTCATCTTTATGAGTTTCTGCATCATCAAAAATGTCCTTTCCCAACCTTTTGGGGTTAGACTCATCAAATGTTATGTGAACAGATTCTTCCATTGATAAAGTATGCTTATTAAACACTCTATATGCTTTGCTAGTTAATGAATAACCTAGGAAAATACCCTCATCAGCTTTAGGATCAAATTTCCCAAGATTTTCCTTGCCATTATTTAGCACAAAACACTTGTAGCCTTTATCACATAATTGACTTATACTTAGTAGGTTGTGTTTGAGCCCTTCCACATAGAGAACATCCACAATCTTGATTGCTGGACTTTTTCCTATTGTTCCAACACCAAGAATTCTTCCTTTGTTGTTGTCTCCATAGGTGACATTTCCACCTTCTTTGGGAGTGAAAGAGGTAAGTTTTGTGATGTCTCCGGTCATGTGTTTGGAGCAGCCACTATTTAAAAACCAACTTGAGCTTTTGGCCTTCAAACACACCTACACAAACAGATTTTTATGCTTTTCCTTTAGGTACCCAAATCTGGTTGGGTCCTTTGGTGTTAGTAGCAACATAAGTTCCTTTTGGAACCCAAATTTGTTTACTTCCAACATGTATGTTGTTTCTAAGTCTACATATAGCAGCTGTATGACCACTCTTTAAACAATAATAGCATTTAACAAAAAGACTAGTTGAGGAAATAGGTGCAACAAAAAGCTTCTTAAAAGATTTTTCATGTACCATAGGATTATATCCAATTCTAGCTTTGTCATACACACCCTTTTGTTGTCCTAATATGGCATTCAAGTTATCTCTACCCAAAGTAAACTTAGATAGAGTTGTATTCAGTTTTTCAACTTCCTTTTCTAGTGTAGTGCATTTGGTGCAAATTGAACTAGATGCAAGTAATTGTGAATTTTTAGCTTCTAGTTCTTTAAGCTTTATTTGTAAAGATGCATAGTCCCTACATTGTTTTGCAATGATCTTCCTAGAAGATATAAGTTGTTTACCAATTTTAATATATTCTTCATGCAATTCATCAAAAACATCTTGTAACTCATCATAGGTAGGAGAAGAATCATTTACTTCGGTTTCACTATCACTTTGTTGACTTGCCATGAGACATAGGTTGGCTTCTTCATTTTCAGATTCACTACTAGTGGAATCCATATCATTTTTTTCCCAAGCTATGTATGCTCTTCTAGGCTTTCTTCCTTTCTTCTCTTTGTTGTCATTCTTCTCATACTTTTCTTTCTTTTGAAGCTTTGGACATTCATTTTTGTAGTGTCCAAGCTTTCCACATTCAAAGCATTTAATTGTAGAGGAAGAGCTTTCAACTTTGTTTGTGTTCTTTTTGGTAGGAAATCTGAATTGCTTCTTGTTTCTATTCTTTTTGATGAATCTTCTAAATTTCCTCACAAGCAATCCCATGTCTTATTCTTCGGATTCTTCACTTTCATCAAGGTGTTCATCTTCATTACTTTCTATTGATTCTTTGGAGATATGAGCCTTGAGCGAGAGTCCTGTCTTCTTTTTCTCCTTATCTTCATGGCTTTTCAATCTATTGAGTTCTAATTCATGTTCTTTCAACTTGCCAAATAAAGTAGCAATCTGCATGGTGTCTAGATCCTTTGCTTCAGCAATTGCAGTAATTTTTGGCTGTCATTCATGACTCAAACATCTCATTATCTTTTTAATCTTTTTCTCATTTGTGATTGTATGTCCGAGTCCTTCTAGCTGGTTCACAATGTGTGTAAACCTCTTTTGCAACTCATCTATCTCCTCACCATTCTTCATGTGAAGGAGTTCATATTCATGGACTAGTGCATTCATTCTTGCTCTTTTCACATCGTTGGTTCCTTCATGAGTGAGTTGAAGAGTATCCCACATTTGCTTTGCCGTTTTGTAATTGGAGACCCTGAAAAACTCATCATAATTCAAAGCAGCTGTTATAATATTTTTTGCCTTAGTATTGTAACCAACTCTTCTTTTATCATCATCATTCCAATCATCTTTTGGTTTAGTAACTTTATTTCCCTTCTCATCAAGTGTAAATGGAACATAGGGACCATTTTCAATAGTATCTAATACATCTAAACCTGCAGCCTCAAGAAAGATAAGCATTCTCTCTTTCCAATACATGTATTGGGAGCCATTAAAGGCAGGGGGTCTAGTGAGTGAAGCCCCATCACCCAGGATATCATTTGTAGCCATCTCTTGAAGCTATTAAGCTTTGTAACAAGAGTTTTAGCCCTGATGCCACTTGTTGGTAATGGCTACAATCTCAAGAGGGGGGATGAATTGAGATATTGAAAACTTTTTCAACAATTTAAAGCAAAACAGAGTTTTCTTAAAGAAAATTGGTTTTCACTCAATTTTAATTCCCAAGAATCAGGTTATGTAACAAGTAATGATGTTAAGAAGAATTATAAGAAATAACAACAAGTTTAACACAGATTGCAGATCAAAGATTCAAATTAGCAAGCATTCTTAAAACTCTTTCACAACACACACGTGCATATAACAAGTATATGGAGTTTAGAGATAAGAATAACACGCAAACCGATTTATCCTGGTTCGGCTACCTCCTCTGGCTTGCCTACATCCAGTCCCACACCTCTGTGGTTTTCTTCACTATAACCAGAAATTACAATATCCAATTACAACATTCACAAGGATAACCTCCTTGCTCAAGAACACACCAAAAAGCACACTTGCTTTTCTATACCCAAGGATCCCTTCTATCCTTGTTCAATCCTAAGAGATATCCTCTCTTAATCACACTAATTCGCAGAAAGAATTGAGTAGAAGAAAGACTCTAAAAGTTTGATTATCCAAATTGAAGTTCAAAGAAATATCACATTTTTTTTCTCTAAGATGAAGCACTTTTGGAAGCTTTTGAATTTTTCGTATTTGTGTTTTTAGAATGTGTAAGGTGTTGAAAAGTGTTGATATGAAGTCCTTTTATATGTTTTTGAAGATTTTGATCCGTGGGCCTTATCACAAAACTTGTTACAAGTGATTACAAATCAGTTTGAAAAGTTGTAACAGAATAGTCTGTGTGCTACATCTGTGTATTTGTATTTTTCAGACATTTTCAAAGCTTGTACACATATTAGATATTTTGTACATCTGTGTATTAAACCAAGTTTTCACCTTTTTCAAATGTATACACAGATTAGCTTCTTTTGTACACGTGTATTTCTTGCGTTGTGCTTTAATACACATGTGTATACCTTGCGTACACCGATGTATAATAGAACATCAACCCAGAATGTTCAATACACGGGTGTATCATTTTTTGTACATCTGTGTATTGTTATATTATTCAAAACAATACACTGATACACATGTGTACAACGTATGTGTACGAATTTTAGTTCCAGACTTGAGAGCTCACTTTTGTGTACACGGGTGTACAACACATGTGTACAACCTTTCAACTTTGAATCCGAGAGCATGTATTCGTGTACACAGGTGTACAACACATGTGTACAGGCAAATTTTCTTTTGTTTTTAAAACCCAACTTTTCATACACGTGTATGATGCCTGTGTACAGAAAGGTTCTTTCTAAAATTTGAAATTTAGCTTTACATACACATGTGTACAACAAACTTTATTTCTTTATCAATTAATCACTTTTTGAAAAACCTTTCTTTTGAAAAACTAATTTGTTTATCCTTTGTAAAAATTAGTTTCTTCTTAAATTTAAGTGCTTCACCTAAGAAATCAAATGTGCTATTTTTACAATAGCATCCAAAGTATGAGATCTTCATTGCTTGATGCTTTAGTCCTTGTCCATTGCTTTGTGTCCTTGGTCTTCCATCCTTTAATCCTTGACTTTCCTTTTTCATGAGTGATATTGCATAAAACTTAGCACATAATAAGTATATAGTTAAAATAAAAAATCTTATGCAAAATTCACTTTGTTTGTCTTACATCAAAACATAAAATGATGGCTTAGTCTTACACCCACCACACCCTTCCCCTTCCCCTCCCCCCCACCAAAATGGAGAGTTCTGTTTCCTACTCACCAGCCTACACCTGAATACATTCCTGATAGGTGGTACCCCCTACCTGAGTATGATGAAGAAGTAGACCCACCAGTTGAACCCTTCCACTTACCCCATCCTGACTGCAAACTACTCACAAAAGTTCCTTCACAAATGGACAACAACATAGGACCCTTAGTCACTCACCTGCCCCCCGAACAAATTCCCCCCCAGAAAAATCTACCCTAACCTTGTCAAAACTCTACCTCTCATACCCTTCAATGATGGAGTTCAGAGACATGTGATAAGTGTCTGGGAGACAGACCCTCTAGGAAAGAATCTTCCTACCATCCCTGAAAGAAGAGCAAGATCTTCAAAACATGTTCCTATAATCTTGGACAATAACACAAGATGGGTATCCTTCGAGCATCCCAGTGTCTATGGGTGGGCCTCAGATTTCTTTGTGGATCAGCTCATCTATGAAATGCTGAAGTGAGAATTCAGTCATTTCAGAGTTGATAGAGCCGCATATTTTGTCCCTTCATCCTAGCTGAGACATAGTGAAACAACCAGAGTTGGAATCATCCCTTATAGAATCTTTCCAAGACTGTCGATGGTTGATCTGAACAAGGACAAGGACAAGAAGAACAGAAGATTCAAAGGAGTTATGCCAGAAGCTGAATCAGCAATGCTTGATCTACATCAATAAACTTTTGACTACTCTATGCTGGACTTTGATTTACATTCTGAATCCATTGGGTTAATCAATGAACAACGTGCTGCAGATTTCTAGAAATCTCACATTATTCACTGCACACGAGAAGCATCTTCCTCTGGACTGACCCAAGAAGAGAAGAAGGAAATTTCCAAAGTCAGAGGAAAGTGTGGTCTTTCTAACTTTAGTTACATGATCTATAAAGACCATTGGGGACTTCCCATAGCAAGTCGAGATGTGGAATTCTCTTACCCCATCATATGGGCAAAGGAAGTATCAGTGACCCCTTCACCACTCCTTGTCATTTATCCTGCCCAGTCTTCACCTCCTTCAAAGCTTCTTGAAGATGATATTATTGTTGAAGGACCTGGCATGAATGCCACTGTTACTGGTCCTGAAGAAAAAACTGTTGAGTCCATCTCCAAACAAAGCTCATCTGGAAAGCACTCTTCTCAACCACTAGCTTTGGCTGTGATGCACCCTTCGGATCACCCTGAACATTCCAGAGCCTTCAGTACTTTTCAAGAATCTGCTGAGAGTTCAAGGCAACATGCTCTGCCATCAAATCTTGAAGAAGTTCTTGGCAAGATTGTTGATGAAAGAGTTGGCAAAATGGTTGAAGAAAAGGTTGAACAGATGACTGAAAAGATCACTGAAGAAGTCTCTTAGAGAGTTCAGATATCCATGGCCCCAACCTTAGTGGTTGTGAACAAAATGTTGGAATTCTTGAGTCAAGAAAACCCAAACTCAATCAACCACCGCCACCACCTCCTCCTGCCTAACCTGAATTCTTTTTATATATACTGACAATGATGGTCCACTCCTTTTACCTTTTTGGCTGATGACAAAAAGGGGGAAAAAGGAAAGAAAAGAGAGTTATATATATATATATATATATATATATATATATATATATATATATATATATATATATATATATATAAAGTCAGTTTTTGAAAAGCTCATATTTGTCTGCATATTCATATTCCGTTTTCTACTTGATAACTGCTCTGATACTTACGTTTGCCTATTTGCTCTGATATCTGCTGACTATGCTTATTTATTCCTTCATATATACTCTAAGTTTGATAAGCTGTTGTACTTATCTATTAGCTTATATGAAGTTTGTCTCATATGCTTTTACTGATTATTTATTTGAATACTTTGTCTTAGGGGGAACCCTGCAGGCTCTCTTAGACTTTGCTTTTTAAATTTAATTAGTTTTGTCATCATCAAAAAGGAGGAGATGGTTGGAACCAAAGTGGGTTTGGACTAAATAATCTCTACGTTTTGATGTTAACAAAAGGATTAAATTTTCTTGGCAAAGTGTTAGTTGAGATCTAACATGTGCTTTCAGTTATGCAGGAATATTTAAATATACGTAATAGAAACTTGGGACAAGTTTTCATTGAAAAATACGCGTCCACCCTTGTAGACGGGCTGCTCAATGTTTTGGTAAAAGTTATTTATTTATTTGAGTAGACCAGTTTTCTTAAGTAGACGAGGCTCTAAATGCTTACTAGACGGAAATCAAAATAACCTCTTAGATTCAGCAAATCCAAAGACTTGATAGTATACGAGCTCTAACTGCCACGTCAGCAGATGAAAAAATTGGTAGATTTGAATGAACTAAAAAATAGAATAGTCAGGTAGACGAGCTCTATCTGCCACGTCACTAGACGGAGATCTTTATAGCTCATTGAGGTATAGCAAGTCCAAATACTTGATAGACGAGAGGATATGCCACGTCATCGTACGAGCAAAATAATTTGTTTAAACAGACTTGGTCTCATATATAACTAAATAGATGGAGTTTTTAAGTAGACGAGCTCCATCTTCGAATAAATAAATGCAATCCGAATCTCTTGAATTTATTTCAACAGAATATTTGTTCTTCACATTTTTTTTATCTGCTTTAATGTTTTACCTTATTGTAAAAGAAATATTGTACCATTAAGAAATGCAAAAAGCATAATCGTACAATGAGATACTGCAAAACGATCTGTACGATTACAACTTTTTGGTTGGAAAAAGCTGGATTGTATACAAATGAGGAACAACGAGTTCTCAAGTTGCTATACTCAGAGCAATGAGCCTTCAATTTCATGCTACCTCGATAACCAAGAGTACTATTTAGCATTGCCACGATCAAGCTATCAGTCACAACGGATATCATGCATTCAATGCTATCTCTAAACGGGAATATTCAAAATAACCGTTGGAGAAATACAAGTGAAGAAGAAGGTCACTATAAATAGAAGACCTAAGATACTGAAGAACAACTCTTGCCAGCACAACCTTGCTAGCTCAAATTTTGCCATTCGAGAATCACTCACCACTCATTCTCATATTTCTTTAAGAGCACGAGTCTGTATTCTTTAGTTTTAATATTGTGAAAATATTCATCTGATCTTAAACTTTCATATCCTCACACATAGTGAGTTAAGAAGATCAAACGTTAAATCTCTTTGTTAGAGTTAGAGCCTGAAGAGGCTTGGTAAGAAAGAAATACTTATAGCCTGGAGAGGTGTTGAATACTTGGTTGTAATCTATGTTGGAAAATAGTGAAGAAAAACCTTCAAGTAGAAGGGACTGGACGTAGCTCTTGGTTGGAAGAGAGTGAACCAGGATAAAACATCTTGTGTGAATCTTCTATTCCTAAACTCTTGCAGCTTTATTTGTTTTTACTGACTGAGGGGTTTTGATATTGATTTTGTTAAAGCTTTCCTTTTAAAAGATCTATTTCTCTATGCTTGCTGCAAAAATAGTTTTAAAGGTTGTTTTTGAAAATTATTAACAAACACAATTAAACCCCCTTCTTGTGTTTGCCTGTGTCAACTTCAGTTGGTATCAAAGCTCAGCCTCAAAAGGGTTGAGCATCTAATAAGTGCTGAGGAAGTACGATCCAACAACCATGGATACAGAAGGACAAGCTATCAACAGACCTCGTCTCTTTGATGGAACAGATTATGACTACTGAAAGAAGAGAATGATGGCCTTCTTGGATGCACAGAATGTAGATATTTGGGAGCTGATTGAATCCTGCTACACAGAACCAAGAGATGAAGCTGGAGCTGCTGTACCTAGAACCCAATGGACTCAAGAGCAGAAAAACCAACATCAGCTGAATCTGAAGTCTAAACACTATCTCATGTGTGCTATAACCAGATCTGAACATGACAAAGTTCACAGCTGCAATACTGCTAAAGAAATCTGGGATACACTCGCCCTAGCTCATGAGGGTTCCTCACAAGTAAAGGAATCAAAGATCAGCATGCTGGTTCATCAGTATGAGCTATTCAGGATGGGTGAACATGAAACAATAGACCAAATGTTTGGAAGATTCCAAACCATCACCAACAGTCTCAGATCTCTTGGAAAAGTTTATGAAAATAGAGATCAAGTCAGAAAATCCTGAGAAGTCTATCCAAGCAATGGAGACCCAAAGTAACTGCTATTCAGGAAGCCAAAAACCTAAATACACTATCTCTGGAAGAGCTTCTTGGATCTCTCAAGGTTCATGAACTTGAACTTAATGAAGAAGAAAATTCCAGAAAAGGAAAATCTATTGCCCTAAAGGCAAAAAAATAAGTTCATCAAAAGTTCTCAAAGCTGCTGAGTCATCGGATGAGATTGAATCTTCTGATAATGATGAAGGATCAGATGAGGATGAATTGTCCTTAATCTCCAGGAAGATTCAACATATGTGGAGAAAGAAATGTGGTTTCAGAAGGAAGCAACTCAACAAAAAGTTTTCCAAGGAGAAGTCAGACTCCAAGGAAAAGGGTCCACCCTTGTGCTTTGAATGCAAGAAACCTGGTCATTTCAAAGCTGACTGCTGGTACGATTTCGGCAAGTATACCTAGTCGCAAACAAGTAATACGGTGGTGAGACCGAATATCGTTCTCAGGGATCATGGACAAGTACCACTTCACAAATTGGACTACTATCTAGACGATCGTTTGGATGGAAGGGAGCTCAATACTAAGTACTATGCCCAGCAAAAGTAAACAAAACAAAACAGACAAGAATAAAATGTTTTTGGTCTTTTAGGTATTTTAACAAACACTTAGAATGCAAACAGAGATGTGATTAACAAATGGGTGTCAGGGTTAGACTACACTAATCCTCCCTTGGCTACAATGAAATGGTTATCAACACAAGTCCTAATTCATTTATGACAATCAAGCCTTTTGAAGTACTCAAACCCTAATGTCTTAGGTGGAATGAGCCTAAAATCCCAAATTAAACCCTAATGTCTTAGGTGGATTAACCTGAGATTTTGCATTAAGAGCCAAGGCTTATAAGATTGCAAGTATCCCAAGACCTATTTCTAGATTCTTGAACTACCTGGTATTTGATTCATGAACATGCCTTAACATCAATCTGTCAATTGTCTATCAAAGCACATCATTCCAAGGGTGATCAAACCAAGAAAAGAATTAAGCATAGAATCAAATACTCATAAAGAAATAGAAACTTGTATTCAAACCAAATCAAGACAACCATGTTCAGAAAAGCAATCATTTAACCCCAACAACAAAGGGTTTAGCTACTCATGACAGTAGAAATTACAAAAGAGAAAGAGAAAAGGAATGAAGAAAACTCCATAGAAGAATCCTCCAATCTTCTCCTCCAAGAGCAGAGAAAACGTCTTTTTAGGGTTCCAGCCGTCTAGGGCATTTTTCTGTTTCAGAGAGTGCCCTCTTTTGTTCTGCCCAGATGTCTTTTTATAGATCAGGCGAGTGTCACGGCCGTGATGCTCATCACGGCTAGGCCGTGATAGATTCTGCCTTGAAGGGGTCTGGTTCCATTAACGTGTCACGGCCGTGATGAGCATCACGGCTAGGCCGTGACAGCTTCTGACTTTTTGCCTTCTTTCTTTTCAGCTTTGCTTGATCACGGCCGTGATGGGCTCTGCTTGGCTCATTATCTTCACTTTTCAACCTCTATCTCCAACCAAGCTCCATCAAGGCTAATTCTGAGCATTTAATCATAAATTCCTGTAAAACAACACCACAACACCGCCTTACCCGTTCCAAGGTAAAAACTATCCAAAAATAAAATTAAATATGCCTAAACTATATGAAAATGCATGCAGAATGTACATGAAATATGAGGTGGAATCACACTCATCAACTGCCCTGAAATAAATATAAAAAGAAACTCTTCAAAAAGAAGAAAGGCTTAATGGCTACATGGGAGGATCTTGACCTGTCTTCATCAGATGAAGAAAATGATGATGAGGAAGAGGCAAATATCTGTCTCATGGCAGACACTGCATCAGAAAGCGAATACACTGATGCTGAGGTAATGGACTCTGACCCGTCCACTCTTCAAAATGTTTTTGATGAACTGTTGCATGAGTCTTCTATACTATCACGAGAATATAAGAGTCTCAAAAAGAAATTTTCTAAACTGACTAGAGAATATGATAGGGTCTGCACTGAGAAACAAAACCTTAAAGATGAAAATGACATACTAAAATCAATAAATGTTAGTCTAGATAACAATATGGAGTGTGAACCTGATGTTTCTTGTGAAGTTGCAAAACTAAAACAAGATGTAACATATCTGACAGATTCTCTGTCAAAGCTTGTACCGTTCAGTTAAACGTAGTCTCATTTTAAGGTACTCTAGGTCATCTCATGATAAATATGGCCTTGGTTATGACAAAGAGAAGCAAGATGCATTTCACAAAAAGTCAAAATCACATACACAGCATAGAACTTCAAAAGTTCCAGATAAATATGCTAAAGCTAAGTCTAGCTCATCCAACACCTTTTTGCAAAGTGTGTGGAAAAGATGAGCATATTACATCTAGATGTATACACAATAAACATGCTAAGCATACTCGTCCAGTGACAACTAACAAGAAAGGACCCAAGTCAGTTTGGGAACCTAAAGATAAGATAATACCTGTTGCAAATTTGCTTAACAAAAGGAAGAAAACAGATGTCTTGGTACTTGGACAGTGGCTGCTCACGACACATGATGGGAGAAAGGTCTATGTTCCAAAACCTTAAGCCCAAAGATGGTGGCTGGATCACATTTGGAGGAAATCAGAAAAGAAAAATCATTGGTATAGGTAAAATTGGTAAACATCCTTTTCCCTCCATTGATAATGTTCTCTTAGTAAATGGCTTGAAACACAATCTACTGAGCAGTGGATATGTAGTTTCTTTTGATAAAAACATGTGTACTGTCAAGAAAGATGATGGATTACTTTTATTCACTGCTAAAAGGCAAAACAATCTCTATAAGATTGACTTGGAGGACCTCTCAAATCAAAGTGTCTCATGTCTAGTGTCCATTGAAGATGAGCGATGGATTTGGAACAAAAGGCTAGGTCATGCAAGCTTGAAATTAATTTCAAAGCTAAACAAGCATAACCTTGTGAGAGGACTACCAAACCTTAAGTTCAAATCTGATGCTCTCTATGATGCATGTCAAAAGGGAAAGCAAGTCAAAGGTTCTTTTGAATCTGAGAATGTTGTTAGTACCAATAGACCACTAGAGTTGCTACATCTTGATCTTTTTGGTCCAACAAGGACTGCCTCTGTCAGTGGTAAGAAATATGGTCTTGTCATAGTAGACGAATACACTAGATGGACATGGGTTATGTTCCTAACTCACAAGGATGAGTCTTTTAAGGTCTTTTCTGTTTTCTGCAAACGTGTACAGAATGAAAAAGGCATGTGTATCACTTCAATCAGAAGTGACCATAGGGGAGAGTTTGAAAATGAGCTATTTCATAAGTTCTGTGAAGAAAGTGGTATCCTTCACAACTTCTCAATACCTAGAAAACCACAGCAAAATGGTATGGTAGAGAGAAAGAACAGATCTCTTCAAGAGATGACTAGGACTATGCTCAATGACAACTCTATCGCTAGACACTTCTGGGCTGAAGCTGTTAATACTGCCTGCTATATTCAGAACAAAATATACATTAGACCTATCCTGAATAAGACTCTTTATGAATTGTGGAAAAGACGTAAACCCAACATATCTTATTTTCACCCCTTTGGTTGTACATGCTTTATAATGAATACTAAAGATCAACTTGGTAAGTTTGATGCTAAAACAGATAATGGAATACTATTAGGATATTCTGAAACATCTAAAGGCTTTAGAGTTTATAATTCTAGGACTCTGATAGTAGAGGAAAGTATTCATGTCAAGTTTGATGACAAACAGCCTAATAAGAAATTATCAGAGCTAGATGAAGCTTTTGCAGATCTTGATCTAAACATTCCAGAAGACTCACCAGAGATAAAAGTTGATAATCAAGCAGATGACCCCACTCAACAACCAAAAACTTCCACTTCTCAACATGATACAGTTCAAAAATCTTGGTACTTCAAGAATTATCATCCACAAGATCAGATCATTGGAAACCCCAATGACAAGCTAAGAACCAGTTCAACCATCAGAGAACAAGATATTTCTGCACTAGTCTCTGAGTTGGAACCAAAGACAGTAGACGAGGCTCTGCTGGACGATGGTTGGATTCTAGCTATGCAAGAAGAACTCAATCAGTTTGAAAGAAGTGATGTTTGGACTCTGGTTCCCCTGCCCAAAGACAAATCGGTGATTGGAACAAAGTGGGTTTACAGAAACAAACTTGATGAAAATGGTAAGGTAATAAGAAACAAAGCAAGATTTGTTGCTCAAGGTTTCTCTCAAGAAGAAGGTATAGATTATACTGAAACTTTTGCACCTGTTGCTAGATTAGAAACTATTAGAATTCTACTTTCATTTGTTGCATATCATAGTATTATGCTTTTTCAGATGGATGTTAAACGTGTTTTTCTAAATGAAGAAGTTTATGTTATGCAACCTCCAGGTTTTGAGTGTGAAACCCATGCTGAACATGTATATAAGCTTAAGAAAGCTTTGTACGGTCTTAAGCAAGCTCCTAGAGCTTGGTATGATAGACTAAGTTCCTTTCTTATGGAAAATTGATTCAATAGAGGAAAGGTTGACACAACCTTATTTAGAAAGTCCATTAAGTCTAATTTCATAGTTGTACAAATATATGTTGATGATATTATTTTTGGTGGTACTAATGAGTCTCTATGCAAAGAATTCTCTAAGTTAATGCAGAAAGAATTTGAAATGAGCATGATGGGAGAACTCAAATTCTTCCTTGGACTTCAAGTAAAACAAACCTTGGACGAGGTGCTCATCCACCAAACTAAGTATACAAAAGAGCTTCTGAAGAAGTTTAAGATGGATGATTGTAAGCCAATGAATACTCCTATGCACCCCACTTCCATACTGAACAAAGATGATGAAGAGAAAAAGGTAGACCAAAAGGTATATAGAGGTATGATAGGATCTCTCTTATACCTTACTGTGCCTAGGCCAGATATTATGTTCAGTGTATGTTTGTGTGCTCGATTTCAATATGATCTTAGAGAATCTCACTTATCAGCAGTTAAGAGAATCTTTAGATATTTAAAAGGTACTACTAATCTTGGTTTATGCTTTAAGAAAAATGGAGATTACAGATTAGTTGGTTTCTGTGATGCTGGCTATGCTGGAGATAGAATTGAAAGAAAAAGCACTAGTGGAGGATGTCACTTCATTGAAGCTAATCTTGTCTCATGGTCAAGCAAAAGACAAAGTACCATTGCCTTATCAACTGCTGAAGCTGAGTATATATCAGCTGCAAGTTGCTGCTCACAACTTCTTTGGATCAAACATCAATTGGAGGACTACAATATGTTTGTAAGTAGTATTCCACTTATGTGTGATAATACTGCTGTAATAAATCTATCTAAGAATCCAATTTTGCATTCTAGAGCTAAGCACATAGAGATTAAACATCATTTCATTAGGGATTATGTGCAAAAAGGTGTATTTGATATACAATTTGTTGATACTGACAATCAATGGGCATATATCTTTACTAAACCTCTTGCAGAGGACATATTTATCTTTATTAGGAAGCATCTTAATATGATATGTGTGGATTAATTTAGGCGTCCAGCCTTGAGAAAAATTTGTTTTGTTAATCTTGTGTCTATTACTTATGCACGTCCAATGCCCGTTAAATTTTCGTGTCTATTGTATGTTGTGCTGCACGTCTACTATATGTCGCGTCCACTGTTGTTGGTTATCGCGTCCATTGTATAATTTCATACGAGTCCACATCTGCCTGTGTTTAAGCATATTTTTATTTTTATTAAATGCATTTATTTTGTCTCAATGACAAATTTATCCTTTATTCTCCTTGCTGAGTCAGTAATTTCATCAATCCCATCAAAACCTTTTAGAGTTCCAAATCACCAACGCCGTTTTATTCCATAATAACATGTCTTGTCAAAAGACTTTCCTTTTGATAAACCTTTAGGTTTTCAAGAATCTTTTAAAAGTAATTTTTTCCCTCTGAGAAAAACTTTACACTTCCCTGAAACTCTCGAGCTCTTCTTCTCTCTGTTTTCCAAACCCTAACTCTTCTCACCAACATGGCTTCTTCTTCAACCTTCAACGCGGACAAGCTCAACATCGCCATTGAGCACCACTTCAACTTTGGGATATTGCAAGACTACAACTTAGACATAAGCAAGTATGTTAATGCAGCTGGATGGGGATGACTCTTCACAAAGAAAGTCTCTGTCTTTCCCAAGCTGATAAGGGATTTCTGGAAGAATGTTCAAGAGACCGATAATGATTTCTCCTCTGTTGTGTTAGGAAAGAGTAATATAGTCTCGGAGAAGACTATTGCTGATGCCATTTTCTGTGCTCAGGAAGGTCTGGTTTTTACTGAGTCATGGGAAGCTGATTTGGGTGGCTCTGAGACCATTGAAGTCTGTCTCATGAGAAGAGACACAGTCAGAACTCACTCATAAAAAGCTGTTGAAATGAAGGACATCGTTCGCATTCTTCATCAACTATTAAACAAGGTGGTTCTTTATAAGGTTGGTTCCAAGCACAACCTATCATCTCTGCATAAGTTTTGCCTTTGCCATCTTCTTACGAAGACAAAAATCAATCTTCCTAGAATCCTATACGTAAGATTCAGAGATGCTGTGATCAACAAGACCAAACTTTCGGCATTTCCCTATTGCCATCTTCTGTCTAAGATTTTCAAGACTCAAGGAATCCATGAAATTCTTGCTGCAAGGACTCCTGAAGAGCAAGCTAGAATCTTATCTGAAAAACCAATGTCAGCTGTAGACTTTGGTAAAATGAATATAGCTAACATGAACCTCAGTACCGATGCTGCTGCTGCAATGGCCAAAACTGAGGAGTTGATGAAAATGAAAGAGGAAATGGTGGAACAAAACACTGCTGAGGCTATGGAGCCAAATAAGAATATCAAGAAAAAGACCACTACAGCACGGAAACCTGCCCCGAAGAGACCAGCTGGTGGCATTGTTATCAGGGAACCTTCTGATGCTCCTGCTGTGAAGAAGCAAAGAAGAGTTATCTTCTCACACAATGAGGACGAGGAAGCTGATGAGGACAGAGTTCCTATCAGTACCATCCTGAAGAAGCAGAAAACTTCTTTTGCTGCTGTTGAGGCCGTTGTGCCTGTCTCAACAAAACCCATAAGGCAACCAGCAAGAAAGACCAGAACAACTAAGACTTCTAAGGTAACCATCTCTGCTAATGATCCTGTTCAAATAGCAATAGATGCCTTAGTGTCTAGTCTAGAAAATAGAGTTGATGCTGTTCCTGTTGCTGTTACCTCTGATGATAACATTGCTGTCTCTACTCCAAATGATGTGTTAAATCAAACCATAACAGATGATGTATACATTCCCACACCCCTCTCACCCCAACCAACACAAATTGACCAGACCACAAACTTGCCTACATCTTCACTTGCTCACTCACAAATAGCCACCTCATCCAGACCACAATTTCAACCAATTATCCGTGCCAATGATCCCTGGTTCAATCAACCAGATGATGGCATTTCCCCTGGTGCTCCCTTCTCAAAACCCTTAAGAACCTTATTTCCCTTCACCAATTTCTGTTATTTATGATGGAAAATCTGAGGATTGGGCCAAAGTAAAAATAAAATGGAGAGTTCTGTTTCTCACTAACCAGCCTGCACCTGAATAAATTTCTGACAGGTGGTACCCCCTACCAGAGTATGAGGATGAAGTAGACCCACCAGTTGAACCCTTCCACTTACCCCATCTTTTTTGGTAGTGGCTACGGTCTCAAAAGGGGGGGGGGGGGTGAATTGAGATATTGAAAACTTATTCAACAATTTAAAGCAAAATAGTGTTTCTTTAAAGAAAATTGGTTTTCACTCAATTTTAGTTCCAAGAATTAGGTTATGGAACAAGTAATGATGACAAGAAGAATTATAAGTAAGAACAACATATTTCAGATATAAAGATTCAAGTTTAAACAAGTATATGGAGTTTAGGGATTAGAAGAACACGCAAACCGATTTATCCTGGTTCGGCTACCTCCTCTGGTAAGCCTACGTCCAGTCCCACACCACTGTGGATTTTTTCACTATAATCAGCAATTTACACAATTCTAATTGCAGCAACACAAGGATAACCTCCTTGCTTGAAAAAATCTCCAGAAAGCACACTAGCTTTCTTTACCCAAGGATCCCTTCAATCCTTGTTGAACCCTAAGAGATACCCTCTCTTAGTCACTCTAATTCACAAAAAAGAATTGAGTTGAAGCAAGACTCTAAAAGCCTGATAATACAAATTGAAGTTCTAACTATCACACTTTTCTAAACGTTGAAGCACTTTGGATCAGAATGAATTTGTGTTGTTGTTATTGTACGTGTTATATATCAAAAGTGTTCCTTTGATCCCTCTTTATATAGAAGTCATATTATAGCCGTTGGGATCATTTAAGACAGATTTGGATCTGATTTAACAAAATCTGCTTTCTTGATTTCTTGATCTTGAAATGTGATTCTGTTTGATCTTTGTAGAGATTGCGTCCTCCTTGAAGTATAACTGTTTCCATCTGAAAGGATAGCCAAGTCTATTTGAATAGTAATAAATCCGTGCTTAATTGAAGAGAAAGATAGCCGTGTCCATTTGCCATGTCAGCAGACGGGAGTATTAGCTCAAGTTTATTGGACGGACTCCAGTTGGTAGACGAGAGTGCTAACACCAGGCAATTGGATGGGCTCCAAATGTTACTGTCAGTAGACAAGCTCTCCTTTTTATATCATTAGACGAGCTCTCCAAGTGTTACTATCAGTAGACGCGCGCTCTTGTTACTTTTAGTGGACGAGCTCTCCTTTTTCTATCAGTAGACGAGCTCTCCAAGTGTTACTATCAGTAGACGCGCGCTCTTGTTACTTTCAGTGGACGAGCTCTCCTTTTTTCATCAGTGGACGCGCGCTTCTATTTCAACAGTGGACGCGAGCTTCTGTTTAATCAATGGACGCGAGCTTCTGTTTCATCAGTGGACGCGAGTTTCTATTTCATCAGTGGACGCGCGCTTGTATTTCATCAGTGGACGCGAGCTTCTGTTTCATCAGTGGACGCGAGCTGCTGTTTCATCAGTGGACACGAGTTTCTGTTTCATCAGTGGACACGCGCTTGTATTTCATCAGTGGACGCGCGCTTGTGTTTCATTAGTGGACGCGCACTTGTGTTTCATCAGTGGACGCGCGCTTGTGCCATGTCAGCAGATGAGCTCTGCTCTTCTGTTTCTTCCAGTGGATGCGCTTCATGTGCCACATCAGCAGACGAACTCTTCTGTTTCCTTAGTGGACGCGCTTTCGTTGTTCTTTCAGTGGACGTCAGCTTTCTTTGTTCTTCCTTTAGTGGACGAGCTCTTTAATTGTTCATTGGACTTCAGCTCTTTACTTTGTTGGACGTCATCTTTCTTTGTTCTTCCTTTAGTGGATGAGCGCTTATATTTTCACTGTGTTGGACGTGCGCTAGTTTTGCTTTGTTGGACGAGTAATCTTGCATGCAACTTAACACGTAATGAGTACGTAGTCAGAATTAAAAATTTTATGCAAAATACACTTTGTTTTTCGTACATCAAAAAAATGAATGAGGGCTAAGTCTTACAAACTCCCCCTTTTTGATTATGACAAACCTTACCATACTTAACCTTAGTTATTTAACAAATCAGAGTGCAGCTATTCAGTAAGCATGGTTCTTTAGTTATTTTCGTCCTCCCCCTGTGTCATTGATATCTTTCAAAAGATCAAGTGTTATCATATCAAAACAAAAAAAAAACATCTTGCAATTATTATAAGTTCTAGTATTTCTTTTCAAAGCAGTTCTTACTTATGTGTCAGAAATAAAAATTTGCATAACAGAAAAAATGCATGGTTCATTTTTATGGTTCATATTTCTCCCCCTTTGTCAGAGAAATAAAAAATTTGCATATCAGAGAATGCATGGTTCATCATTATGGTTTATCTCAAATGTATGGTTCATATTTCTCCAATGTGTGGTTCATTTTTGTATGGTTCATTTTTCTCCAATGTATGGTTCATTTTTCTCCCCCTTTGTCATTATCAAAAAGAAACTTATGGAGAATATTGAAATCAAACTTAAAAGCAGTCTTGCATTCATTGATAATAAAACATTTCAGAACTTATGCAATTCATGAAAACATCCAAAATACCAAAAAAAAAAAAAAATTACAGACACCTAAGGATGCTTAGCATCTTGCTCATGTCCTTCATAATTTACAGCAACTTGTGCTGCCTATCTGTTATTAGTTATTTTGAGGATCAATTATGCCAAGTTCCCTTCTTATAAAGAAGAATCTCTCCTTATTAAGTGGTTTGGTGAATATATCAGCTAATTGCTTAGATGTATCTATATGTTCAATCACAACATCACCACTTTGAATATGATCCCTGATAAAATGATGCCTAATTTCAATATGCTTGGTTCTTGAGTGCATAATTGGGTTCTTTGTTAGATTAATTGCACTAGTGTTAACACATTTTATTGGTACATGATCTAGATAAACACCATAGTCAATTAATTGTTGTTTCATCCATAGGATTTGAGCACAACAACTCCTAGCTGCAACATATTCAGTTTCAGCTGTGGATAAGGCCACACTAGTTTGCTTTATACTAAGCCAGGACACTAGGGAATTTCCTAATAAATGGCATGTTCCACTTGTGCTCTTCCTATCTAACTTGCATCCAGCAAAGTCAGAGTCAGAATATCCTATTAATGTGCAAGTGGATCCCTTGGGATACCACAGCCCCATTTCTCTTGTTCCTAAGAGGTACTTCATGATTCTTTTAACTACAGTAAGATGTGATTCTTTAGGATTAGCTTGATACCTTGCACACATACACACACTAAACATTATATCTGGCCTACTTACAGTGAGATAAAGTAAGGATCCGATAATACCTCTATACTTGGATACATCTATAGATTTACCATGTTCATCTTTGTCCAAGTAGCAGGCTGGACTCATTGGTGTTGCCATTTCCTTTGCGCTTTCGATTCCAAACTTCTTTAGTAGTTCCTTGCAATATTTTGTTTGGCTTATGAAGGTTCCATCTTGGCATTGTTTAATTTGAAGTCAAAGAAAGAAGGTAAGTTCTCCCATCATGGACATTTCAAATTCACTTGGCATTAGTTCACCAAATTCCTTGCATAAAGACTCATTAGTAGCACCAAAAATAATATCATCAACATATATTTGAACAAGTAAGTATTGTGTGCTTTTGTTTTAGTAAATAGTGTAGTATCAACTTTTTCTCTTTTAAATCCTTTCTCTAGGAGAAAATTGCTTAACCTCTCATACCAAGCTCTAGTAGCTTGCTTGAGTCCATAGAGGGCTTTAATCAGTTTATAGACATGATTTGGGAACTCACTGTCAACAAAGCCAGGGGGTTGGCTTACATATACTTCTTCTTGTATTATTCCATTTAAAAAGGCACTTTTTACATCCATTTGGTACAGTTTAAAGTTCATTATACAAGCATAGGCTAAGAGCATTCTTATGGCTTCTAATCTAGCTACGGGAGCATATGTTTCATCATAATCAATTCCTTCTTCTTGATTGTATCCCTTAGCTACTAGTCTAGCCTTGTTTCTTACTATTATTCCATTCTCATCCATTTTATTTCTAAACACCCATTTAGTTTCGATTATTTGGTTACTTTTGGATTTTGGAACTAAATCCCAAACTTTGTTCCTTTTAAATTGATTTAATTCCTTTTGCTTTGAAATCATCCAATGTTCTTCATTAATAGCATCATCAACACATTTTGGTTCTATTTGAGATACAAACGCCATGGTATTGCAAATATTCCTTAAAGAGTTTCTAGTGGTTACCCCTTTGGTGATCTCACCAATGATATTGTCTAGGGGATGATTCTTTGAAGCTTGCCACTCCTTAGGAAGATTTTCTTGTTGAAGTTATGCTTGAGGTTCTTTATTGCTTTCTTCATCTTCCTTTTCCTTGTTGCTTTCCTTTCCTTCATCATATTTTACTTCATCCTCAAGAGTTTCTGCATCATAAAAAATGTCCTTTCCCATCCTTTTGGGGTTAGACTCATCAAATGTTATGTGAACAGATTCCTCTATTGATAAAGTACGCTTATTAAACACTCTATATGGTTTGCTAGTTAATGAATAACCTAGGAAAATACCCTCATCAGCTTTGGGATCAAATTTCCTAAGATTATCCTTGCCATTGTTTAGTACAAAACATTTACAGCCAAAGACATGAAAATGAGAAATGTTAGGTTTTCTTCCCTTGTAAAGTTTATATGTAGTTTTCTTCAAAATTGGCCTTATTAGTACTCTATTTAAAACATAACATGTAGTACTCCTAGCATCAGCCCAAATATACTTTGGTAAATTATAGTCACTCAATATGGTTCTAGAAATTTCTTCAAGTGACCTATTTTTCCTTTCAACTACTCCATTTTGTTGTGGAGTCCTAGGTGCAGAAAAATTATGTTTTATACCATGTTCTTCACAAAAGTTAGCAAACTCCTCATTTTGGAATTCTCCTCCATGGTCACTCCTAATTGAAACAATTTTCACGTCTTTCTCATTTTGAGCAACCTTAGCCATTTTCTTAAAAGCTTTAAAAGCTTCATTCTTTTGTGCTAAGAAGAAGGTCCAGGTGAATCTTGAGAAGTCATCAACAATTACAAGAGCATAGAGATTTCCACCAAAGCTTTTTGTCCTAGAAGGTCCAAAAAGGTCCATGTGCAGTAATTGTAAGGGTCTACTAGTAGAAACAGTGTTTTTAGCCTTAAATGAGGTTTTCACTTGTTTACCCTTTTGGTATGCATCACATAGGCCTTCTTTAACAAACTTTTTATTTGGTAAACCGATTACAAGTTCTTTGGAAATTAATTTATTCAAGTGATCCATATGAATGTGAGCTATTCTCCTATGCCAAAGCCAATTTTTATCTTCTTTGGAAATTAAGCAACATGCATCATTGGAAATTAAATTGTCTAAGTCTAGCATATAGATGTTATTGATTCTATTTCCAATCAATTTTATGTTATGATCATGAATAGGTTCGATCATGCACATATTTGAGTTAAAATTTACCTTGTAGCCTTTATCACATAATTGGCTTATACTTAGTAGATTGTGTTTGAGTCCTTCCATATAGAGAACATTCTCAATATTGATTGCTAGAATTTTTCCTATTGTTCCAACACCAAGGATTCTTCCTTTGTTGTTGTCTCCATAGGTGACATTTCCAACTTCCTTGGGAGTGAAAGATGTAAATTTTGTGATGTCTCCGGTCATGTGTTTGGAGCAGCCACTGTCCAAAAACCAGCTTGAGGTTTTGGCCTTCAAACACACCTACAAAACAGATTCTTTTATGCTTTTCCTTGAGGTACCCAAATCTGTTTGGGTCCTTTAGTGTTAGTAGCAACATAAGTTCCTTTTGGAACCCTAATTTGTTTAATGCCAACATGAATGTTCTTTCTAAGTCTACAAGTAGCAGCTGTATGACCTTTCTTTAGACAATAATATCATTTAACAAAAGGACTAGTTGAGGAAATGGGTGGAACAAAAAGCTTCTTAAAAGATTTTTCATGTACTGTTGACTTATATCCAATTCCAGCTTTGTCATACACACCCTTTTGTTGTCCTAATATGGCATTCAAGTTATCTCTACTCGAAGTAAACTTAGATAGAGTTGTATTCATTTTTTCAACCTCCTTTTCTAGTGTAGTGCATTTGGTGCAAATTGAACTAGATGCAAGTAATTTTGAATTTTCATCTTCTAGTTCTTTAAGCTTTATTTGTAAAGAAGCATTATCACTACATTGTTTTGCGATAATCTTTATAGAAGATTTAAGTTGTTTTCTAATTTTAACATATTCATCATACAATTCATCAAAAGCATCTTGTAACTCATCATAAGTAGGAGAGGAATCATTTACCTCGGTTTCACTGTCACTTTGATGATTTGCCATGAGACATAGGTTGGCTTCTTCATTTTCTGATTCACTACTTGTGGAATCCATATCATTATCTTCCCAAGCTATGTATGCTCTTCTAGGCTTTCTTTCTTTCTTTTGCTTGCTGTCATTCTTCTCATACTTTTCTTTCTTTTGTAGCTTTGGACATTCATTTTTGTAGTGTCTAAGTTTTCCACATTCAAAGCATTTGATTGTTGAGGAAGAGCTTTCACCTTTGTTCGTGTTCTTTTTGGTAGGAAAACTGGATTGCTTCTTGTTTCTATTCTTCTTGATGAATCTTTTAAATTTCCTCACAAGCAATCCCATGTCTTCTTCTTCGGATTCTTCACTTTCATCAAGGTGTTAATCTTCATCACTTTCCATTGATTCTTTGGAAATATGAGCCTTGAGTGAGAGTCCTTTCTTCCTTTTCTCCTTATCTTCATGATCTTTCAATCTATTTAGTTCCAATTTGTGTTCTTTCAACTTGGCAAATAGAGTAGCAATCTGCATTGTGTCAAGATCCTTTGCTTCAGCAATTGCAGTAACTTTTGGCTGCCATTCACTACTCAATCATCTCATAATCTTGTTAATATTTTTCTCATCTGTGATTGTATGTCCGAGTCCTTCTAACTGGTTCACAATGTGTGTAAACCTCTTTTGTAGATCATCTATCTCCTCACCATTCTTCATGTGAATGAGTTCATATTCATGGACTAGTTCATTCATCCTTGCTCTTTTCACATCGTTGGTTCCTTCATGAATGAGTTGAAGAGTATCCCACATCTGCTTTACCGATTTGCAATTGGAGACCCTGAAAAACTCATCATAATTCAAAGCAGCTGTTATAATATTCTTTGCTTTAGCATTATAACCAACTCTTCTTTTATCATCATCATTCCAGTCATCTTTTGGTTTAGATTGTTTATTTCCCTTAGCATCAAGAATAAATGGAACATAGGGACCATTTTCAACAGCATCTAAAACATCTAAACCTGCAGCCTCAAGAAAGATAAGCATTCTTTCTTCCCAGTACACGTATTGGGAGCCATTAAAGGCAGGGGGTCTAGTGAGTGAAGCCCCATCACCCAGGATATCATTTGTAGCCATCTCTTAAAGCTATTAAGCATTGTAACAAGAGTTTTAGCCCTGATGCCAATTGTTGGTAGTGGCTACGGTCTCAAGAGGGGGGGGGGGGGGGGGGTGAATTGAGATATTGAAAACTTATTCAACAATTTAAAGAAAACAGTGTTTCTTTAAAGAAAATTGGTTTTCACTCAATTTTAGTTCCATGAATTAGGTTATGGAACAAGTAATGATGACAAGAAGAATTATAAGTAGGAACAACAGATTTCAGATTTAAATATTCAAGTTTAAACAAGTATATGGAGTTTAGGGATTAGAAGAACACGCAAACCGATTTATCCTGGTTCGGCTACCTCCTCTGGTAAGCCTACTGTTGGGAATTTGCGTATAAAACAAAAGAAACGCAGCGGAAAAATTCCCATCGAAGGATCCTTGCGAATGGTCATGATTCATGATTCGAAAGTTTACCTCTTGAAGCGATGGCTGTTTGTTGAAATTCGTCTATCACGAACACCGCACGAACGGTGTCTCTAGAGGTATCCACACGAGCGGATTCCGTGAGCGTCCAACGTCACGAACCGAAGCGTCTCTGTCTCACAGTGCTAGCTTCAAAACCGAGACTTTGTTGTTCACACTTACTCTCTTTTGTGCGGCTAGGTTATCAACCGCCTTGGCACAACAACTTAAGTGGTCTACTTATAGTAGCACCTCCTTAAGTGAGTTAGTGAGCAGCATTTGACCTAAGCCCATCTACTATGCGCTAGGCCCAATAGGAAAGTCCAACTTTCTTTTAATGCTTCTTTTAATCCGCTCTTTTGTGTGTGACCCTATAGGTTCCCAATACGTTAGCAGTAATATTAAATCCCATTTAATATTACAAACAGTGAGCGGTATCTAGCAATACATCACTGCTACCTAAGTAGTGAGAAAGTCGATGATTTGACGAAACCTTTCGTGACAAATATTCATGTGCATTATTATCCCTTTGTCCATATATCTATATTGAACACAAGGCATAGAATGTGTCACCCTTGTATGGTTCAATATGATGTTCCCTGATACCCGAGTAGACTTAACAACAAATGAGGTCAATATCTCATATTGACTCATTTCAAGACGGCCATGCATTTTACATCTCTCACTCTATCGGGGGGCCCACAGATATTACTCCTGTTATGTAGGAGGGACAAATTCCATCTAGGTCACTCACATCCCTCTGCATGGCTCGTGGTATGCCCAATGATCGTCTTTATAATCATCCTATTACAGATGACGTTTGACGATATTAAAGCACACGACTCCTCATGTAGGGATCGTAGTGATTTCAGGTCGAAGGATTACATACACCATTGTCACTATGAGAACTACTTATGACACTCACATAACGCTCCATGTAGTGTTCTCATGGTGGGTCAATCCAGTACATCATTACCTTAATGCGTACCTATGTGGCAACTCGATATCTCATATCTATGACCCGTGAGATGTGGTCATCAGTCTGCACACATAATAGTCTCAATTGTATTATTATTGTCCTTATTAATAAAATACTTGACTACGGATATTTAAGAATAGGATTTCATTGTTCAATAGTGTCTCACGATCAAGTCATATACTTGATATTCTATTGAACGGAAATTTATATTCTAAGGACTTTATTATGTTTAAACAAGTAACACAATAAACTGGAATGCCTCATATCATATATATATATGAAATAGCAAGATACAAATGTAAGTCTAAAGAAATACATTGGCCTCTAGGGCTTACACCAACACCTACGTCCAGTCCCACACCACTGTGGATTTCTTCACTATAATCAGCAATTTACACAATTCTAATTACAGCAACACAAGGATAACCTCCTTGCTTGAAAAAATCTCCAGAAAGCACACTAGCTTTCTTTACCCAAGGATCCCTTCAATCCTTGTTGAACCCTAAGAGATACCCTCTCTTAGTCACTCTAATTCACAAAAAAGAATTGAGTTGAAGCAAGACTCTAAATGCCTGATAATACAAATTGAAGTTCTAACTATCATACTTTTCTCAACGTTGAAGCACTTTGGATCAGAATGAATTTGTGTTGTTGTTATTGTACGTGTTCTATATCAAAAGTGTTCCTTTGATCCCTCTTTATATAGAAGTCATATTATAGCCGTTGGGATCATTTAAGACAGATTTGGATCTGATTTAACAAAATCTGCTTTCTTGATTTCTTGATCTTGAAATGTGATTCTGTTTGATCTTTGTAGTGATTGCATCCTCCTTGAAATATAACTATTTCCATCTGAAAGGATAGCCAAGTCTATTTGAAGACTAATAAATCCGTGCTTAATTGAAGAGAAAGATTGCCGTGTCCATTTGCCATGTTAGTAGATGGGAGTATTAGCTCAAGTTTATTGGATGGGCTCCAGTTGGTAGACGAGAGTGCTAACACCAGGCAATTGGAATGGCTCCAAATGTTACTGTCAGTAGACAAGCTCTCCTTTTTATATCAGTAGACGAGATCTCCAAGTGTTACTATCAGTAGACGCACGCTCTTGTTACTTTCAGTGGACGAGCTCTCCTTTTTCCATCAATAGACGAGCTCTCCAAGTGTTACTATAAGTAGACGCGCGCTCTTGTTACTTTCAGTGGACGAGCTCTCCTTTTTCCATCAGTGGACGCGCGCTTCTGTTTCATCAGTGGACGCGAGCTTCTGTTTCATCAGTGGACGCGAGCTTCTGTTTCATCAGTGGACGTGAGTGACAGCGTGCGCGCGTCGAGCGAGCGCTCGTGCGATTCCGGCAAGTGTACCGGACTGTCGTCAAGTAATAAAAGATATCGATCCCACAGAGACTGTGATCTCGAATCGCAACTAATTATCAAATTGAGTAAATCTGGACTGTGTAAAAAGGATTTTTATATTTTTAAATGGTTTTGAATTTAGAGATAGATAAAACAGAATCAAATAAAACAGAAAACAAATCTTTTTGGTTTTTCAGATCTAAATGGGTTCCTAGGGATTTTAGGTTACCAACAAGATCGTTTATGTTACCAATCTGATTTACCCCTGTCAATTATCGAAATTGCCTTGAAGGCGAGTTTATCCTCTAATAGTTTAAGCTCCCTCTCGGGTTACAAAAACCGTGCCCAATTGACCCGACCCCTACTCTCGTGGTAGCCGATCTCAGATTGGACCCTTTGCATTTCGTGACAACTCGTTGATCCTCGAGGGACAGCTTCTAACTCTCGTGATTTCAGTCCCAAGTCTGACTCTATAGATCCGACACCTAAGTTCACCGCTAGGTTCCTCCTTAGAATGTCTAAGTCATGCAAATAAACCTAAGTTCACCGCTAGGTTCCTCCTTAGATCATCCACGTCTCGCAAACAAGCGGCCGTCGAATTTTACGAGTGAAAAACACTAGAAATCCTAAGTTCACCGCTAGGTTCCTCCTTAGAATGTCTACGTCCCGCAAATAAGCGGTCGCCGAATTTACAAGTGATTAAAACACTAGAAATCAGATCTAAAGCAAATCGAAATTAACAAAGATATTACATCAAATTTACAACATATTCAAACCTCGGGCATAGCCCCGATCCCTAGAAACTAAGCTACTACTCAAGCCTTGCCATAGAGATGACAAGCTTGGTTGACAACATCATGAAAATTACAAAATCAGAGAAGAGAGGAGGAAGAAGAAGATGGATCCTAAAATGTAGCCTAAGTCTATGTGTGTATGTTGTATGTGGATCTCTCCTAGATATCTTGTATCTCCTCTGCCTGGTCCTTATTTATAGATGTGGGAAGTTAGAATCCCAATCTAACTAAAATTCTGATCCAATTCAGTTTCTTCAGGTCCAAGTAATGCGCGTCACGGCCGTGACGGCCCTCACGGCTAGGCCGTGACGGCTTCTGGCTTTGGCAATTCTGCAAAGTTCTGATCCTTCGCGACGCGAAACGGCTCTCACGACGCGAGCCTTCAATTCATGGCCATGATGAATATTACGGCTATGACCATGATGGGCTCTGTCTTGTGGGGGGTTTTAGGTCACGGCCGTGATGGCTATCACGGCCAGGCCGTGACAGACTCTGACTTCAGCCTTTCTTCCTTTTCAGTTTTGCTCGATCATGGCCGTGATGGGCTTCACGGCTAGGCCGTGATGGGCTCTGTTTGGCTCATTTTCTTCACTTTTAAAGCTCCATCCTCATCCAAACTTCATCATGGTTGATCTTGAGCATTTTACCCTTGATTTCTGCAAAACAACACCACGAAAACCGCCTTACCCGTTCCAAAGTAAAATTAACTAAAAATCAAATGAAATATGCCTAAACTACATGAAAATGCATGCAAAATGATAGACAAAGATGATGTGTAATCACACTCATCAAATCACCCCAAGCTTAAGATTTTGCTTATCCTCAAGCAATACTAAGGCCATAAGATAAATCAAAGCTTGGATAGTGAACCGAGAACCCTAGCAACTAATCCAAGTAATAGGCATATTCAATAAGTCCCCAAGAGATAATCAATTTCAAATCCAATTAGAAGCTTAGGTTCTTCAAATTCATATTCTCACTGACTCGGGCACTCGTCTCACCTCACTCAAGTGTTCCAGGGTATATATGACATTTCGCTCAATTTCCTCAAGGAAAGTATTCTACCATAGGCTTGACTATTAACCAAATCTCTACTTTATTAATGAAAACACGTAAGAATCAAGAGGTCTTTTACTTTGGCTGTAATGTGGCCATGGGATTAATTGTTAGGTGGGAAAATCAAGAGAAGGGAAATTCAAGAAGGCTAAACAAATTATCAAACATTGCAAAGCATGACACCTTCTAAAATACCTTTTAGGGGCTTTGATTCACTTCTCCACCTTTTTTTCTTTTCTTTTTTTATTTTTATTTCTCACTTTCTTTTGTCATCCCCTTCTCCATTTTTTTTGTGTTTATTTCATTTTTATTTATTTGGAGAAGGGGAGCTTTTTAGCTCAAGAGAAATATTTTCTAGCTTTTTTCATCCCATACTTTTCAAACTACCTTTTACCCTTTTTTTGTAATACTTTAAAAGGTACCATACCAAGCATTATTCATCAAAGCAATTCAAGGTACCAAGAAAAGTATTGTATTCTTTTAGGCTCAAAATTGGGCAACTAAGGGGTAGCATTTAATCAATCAAAGCTCATAAGGCCGGAAAAATACCTAGTGCCTCAATCATTTTCAAAAATGTTTTCAAAAATTTTCAAGTTTCAAAACGGTTTCAAGTCAAGTTCTAGAAAATACAGTCCAAGAGGAATTAAAACACTCTATCACAAGGAATGGGGTAGATTTAGTGAGTACCCCTTTTTGGCTCAAAATCTTACATTTAGTAGTTCAGAAATCAGTGAGAAACACAAATCTAAGGAGCCACATGCTAATTATCAACTATCAAATGATTATCTCAAGAATTTTTATTTTTAGCCTTGTCACAAGAATAATAAAAAACTGGGTTCAAAAATTCACTATCTCAATTCATTTGGCACCAAGTTCTCACAATTGGATGCATATTCTAAGTGAGGGGCAATCTAGAGAATGTGATCATACCAAACTATGCCTATGAGAATGCAATATGAATGCAACAATGCAAATGCAAAAGATACCCCTACCCCAAGCTTAAAAACTTACATTGTCTCCAATGTAAATAATCAAGTCGGAGAGAGGAGAAAAATGGAACAACTTACCAGAAGTGGTAGCGGGTGTTGACTCACATTCCAGTCAAAACTTGGGTGGAAACTGTATCACGGCCGTGAGGCTCATCACGGGCAGGCCGTGATGGCTTCTGACTTTATTAGTCCTTGCTCTTCTTCCCTTCCTTCCTTCTCAACCTGAAAACACTACACAAATCTATTAATTTATGATTTTTGCCTCTTGATCTTCTCAAATTATTCAAGAGCTTAATTCAAAAATAAAAGGAAAAGGGAAAGAAAACTTGGGTTGCCTCCCAAGAAGCGCTTATTTATGGTCTTAAGCTTGACCATACTTCCTTCAATCAACCGGGGTCGGCTGGGCATAGATGTGCCGGAACACTTCTCTTCCATGGAACTCCTTCAAAAAGTCGTTTCTGCTCATACGACCAATAACGCTTCCGCTTCGCTCTTTTCTCTCGGAGCTTCCTAGCCTTCCTTCCTCTTTGCGGAAGTTTTGTTTCCATATGGTAAGCCACTCCAACTTCGTCACCATAGGGTGCATCATCATCCATGCATATCTTTGGAGTGGCTTCCATGCTAAGTTCTTTCTTTACCACTGGAGACGTTACGTCAATTCTGCACACATGGCTCTCAAAAGGAGGGTTGTTATAGGAGTTAGTAAATTCAAAATCTACCCTACCTTTTTCTACATTTAGAGAGAGTTTACCATTCCTTACGTCTATTACTGCTCCAGCGGTGGCCAAGAATGGCCTTCCTAAAATGATGGGGAATTCAAAATTCCCTTTCATGTCCAATACCAGGAAATCGGTAGGGATGAAGAATTTCCCTACCTTCACAGGAACATTCTCTAGTATGCCTAGAGGAGTCCTAGTTGAGCCATCCGCAAATTGTAAGGAGAATTTGAATGGTCTCAACTCTTTTGTTCCCAACCTTTCCAAGATAGTGAGCGACATCAAGCTCGCACTAGCCCCTAAGTCACATAAGGCTTGGTCGATTTGCACTTGTTTAATTGAGCAAGCGATAGAGAAGCTACCTGGGTCTTTTAGTTTAGGAGGCATATTATATTTTCTCATGACAATTGGCTCCTCAGTTAAGCTCTTAGTTTCTACTTCCACTTGCTTTCTCTTGACCAACCTTTGTGGGAAAGGTATTGGGGGTTGGTACGGTGGTGGAGGGACATACTTCGGTTCTGGCTCTTCCTTTTCGCTCTTGTCCTCCTTTGGTTCCATGTCCATTTCAATTACCCCCACCCCAAGCTTATCATCCCTCAAGTGTATGGCATTACAATGCTCAATGGGATTAGCTTCGGGTTGACCCGGGAACATACCCTTAGGTCTAGTGTATGTGCTGGCTTGTTGGGCAATTTGGGTTTCTAGCATCTTGCTATGGATGGCTAAGTTGTCTACCTTGGATGCTAGCTCTTTTATTGCCTCGTTCACTGCCCTGCCTTGTTGTCTAAACTCCTCATTTTGTTTTGTTTGGGTTTCAACAAAACTTTCCAATAAAGACTCGAGTTTAGACTGCTGTACTTGAGGATACCCCGGTGCGGGTTTCCTATTACCTTGGCCTTCTTGGTACTCATGGTTCAGAGTGTTGCTGTAGTTGCCGTAGGAGAGGTAAGGGTTGTTCTTCCTTTGGTTGTAGGGATTTGGGGGAACATAATTGGGCAGCTTTGGGTTCGTGTCGTAGAAGTTGTGATAAGAGTTCACATGTTCACACGAAGCACCGGATCCATGAGCGATACCACGTGGGCATTCCATCATGTCATGTCCCTGCATTCCACAAATCTCACAAACAAGGTTAGTAGCACCTATTGCACTCATATTAGCCCTTTCAAGTCGATCAAAACGTTTATTAAGTGAGTCTATTTTTGACATTATAAGATCAGTGCTATTAACTTCAAACTTACCCCCCGAAATCTTGTTCGGGTTATTACCTCTTTCTGAACCCCATTGGTGGTAATTGGTGGCCACGTTTTCAATGATGTTGAATGCCTCAGTCAGAGGCCTATTCATAAATGCTCCACCAGCTGCAGAATCAAGTGACACCTTCGAAGAGTAGTCCAATCCGTTGTAGAAGGTGTGCACTAGTAACCACCTCTCGAGTCCATGGTGTGGGCAAGACTCTAGCAGTCCCTTGTAGCGATCCCAGGCTTCCGATAAGGATTCTCCGTCTTTTTGGAAGAAGCCGATGATCTGGGTTCTTATGTAGGCCGTCTTGGATGGAGGAAAGAATTTCTCCAAGAACGTCTGTTCCAGTTGGTCCCAAGTAGACAAGGTGTTGGCGGGCAATTACTTTAGCCAAGCCTTTGCTTTTCCAGTCAGAGATGAGGGGAATAACCTTAAGCGTATAGCATCGACCGGTGCACCATGAATCCTAATTGCATCGGTGAACTCCAAGAATGTTTCTACGTGATCAGTCGGGTCCTCCGAGGGCAATCCTCCGAATTGGTGCTGCCTAATCATGTTGATTAGCATAGGCGGTATAGTGTAGTTCTCCGCCTCAATCTTTGGCTTGGCAATCCCAGTTCGCAAACCCCTATCATTTGGGGCAGCGTAGTCCTTCAACGGTTTCGTATCCGGTTGATTCGCCATGAGTGGAATGGGGGTCAACCTCTCTCTCTCACTTTGAAGTCCCCTACGTCTATGGAAGGTCCTCTCGATTTCTGGATCAACCTCACTAAGGCTCCCAAGACTTAGGGATCTTTGCATATAACACACAGAGAGATGGATACAGTAGAAGGAAAGATTTTTTTTTTCAGAAATAAAAATTAAATAAATATAAATAAAAGGTCCAGAAAAATCAATTCAAAAATTGAATTGAGATTCGAAAAGGCACAGTCCCCGGCAACGGGGCCAAAAACTTGATAGCTGGCGCGCGCCGAGTCGCGCGCTCGTGCGATTCCGGCAAGTGTATCGGACTGTCGTCAAGTAATAAAAGATATCGATCCCACAGAGACTGTGATCTCGAATCGCAACTAATTATCAAATTGAGTAAATCTGGACTGTGTAAAAAGGATTTTTATATTTTGAAATGGTTTTGAATTTAGAGATAGATAAAACAGAATCAAATAAAACAGAAAACAAATCTTTTTGGTTTTTCAGATCTCAATGGGTTCCTAGGGATTTTAGGTTACCAACAAGATTGTTTATGTTACCAATCTGATTTACCCCTGTCAATTATCGAAATTGCCTTGAAGGCGAGTTTATCCTCTAATAGTTTAAGCTCCCTCTCGGGTTACAAAAACCGTGCCCAATTGACCCGACCCCTACTCTCGTGGTAGCCGATCTCAGATTGGACCCTTTGCGTTTCGTGACAACTCGTTGATCCTCGAGGGACGGCTTCTAACTCTCGTGATTTCAGTCCCAAGTCTGACTCTATAGATCTGACACCTAAGTTCACCGCTAGGTTCCTCCTTAGAATGTCTAAGTCATGCAAATAAACCTAAGTTCACCGCTAGGTTCCTCCTTAGAATGTCTACGTCCCGCAAATAAGCGGTCGCCGAATTTACAAGTGATTAAAACACTAGAAATCAGATCTAAAGCAAATCGAAATTAACAAAGATATTATATCAAATTTACAACATATTCAAACCTCGGGCATAACCCCGATCCCTAGAAACTAAGCTACTACTCAAGCCTTTCCATGGAGATGACAAGCTTGGTTGACAACATCATGAAAATTACAAAATCAGAGAAGAGAGGAGGAAGAAGAAGATGGATCCTAAAATGTAGCCTAAGTCTATGTGTGTATGTTGTATGTGGATCTCTCCTAGATATCTTGTATCTCCTCTGCCTGGTCCTTATTTATAGATGCGGGAAGTTAGAATCCCAATCTAACTCAAATTATGATCCAATTCAGTTTCTTCAGGTCCAAGTAATGTGCGTCACGGCCGTGACGGCCATCACGGCTAGGCCGTGACGGCTTCTGCCTCTAGCAATTCTGCAAAGTTCTGATCCTTCGCGACGCAAAATGGCACTCGCGACGCGAGCCTTCAATTCATGGCCATGATGAATATTACGGCTATGGCCGTGATGGGCTCTGTCTTGTGGGGGTTTTAGGTCACGGCCGTGATGGCTATCACGGCCCGGCCGTGACAGACTCTGACTTCAGCCTTTCTTCCTTTTCAGTTTTGCTCGATCATGGTCGTGATGGGCTTCACGGCTAGGCCGTGATGGGCTCTGTTTGGCTCATTTTCTTCACTTTTAAAGCTCCATCCTCATCCAAACTCCATCATGGTTGATCTTGAGCATTTTACCCTTGATTTCTGCAAAACAACACCACGAAAACCGCCTTACCCGTTCCAAAGTAAAATTAACTAAAAATCAAATGAAATATGCCTAAACTACATGAAAATGCATGCAAAATGATAGACAAAGATGATGTGAAGTTACACTCATCAGTGAGCTTCTGTTTCATCAGTGGACGCGCACTTGTATTTCATCAGTGGACGCGAGCTTCTGCTTCATCAGTGGACGCGAGCTTCTGTTTCATCAGTGGACACGAGTTTCTGTTTCATCAGTGGACGCACGCTTGTATTTCAGTAGTGGACGTGCGATTGTGTTTCATCAGTGGACGCGCGCTTGTGTTTCATCAGTGGACGCGTGCTTGTGCCACGTCAGCAGACGAGCTCTGCTCTTCTGTTTCCTTAGTGGACGCGCTTTCTTTGTTCTTTCAGTGGACGTCAGCTTTCTTTGTTCTTCCTTTAGTGGACGAGCTCTTTAATTGTTCATTGGACTTCAGCTCTTTACTTTGTTGGACGTCATCTTTCTTTGTTTTTCCTTTAGTGGACGAGCGCTTATATTTTCCCTGTGTTGGACGTGTGTTAGTTTTGCTTTGTTGGACGAGTGATCTTGCATGCAACTTAACACGTAATGAGTACGTAGTCAGAATTAAAAATCTTGTGCAAAATACACTTTGTTTGTCATACATCAAAAACATGAATGAGGGCTAAGTCCTACAATCTTGACTGCAAACTAATCACAAAAGTGCCCTCACAAATGCACAACAGTATAGGACCCTTAGTCACTCACCTGCCCCTAAAAAAATTCCCCCCCAGAAAAATCTACCCTAACCTTGTCAAAACTCCACCTCTCATACCCTTCACTGATGGAGTTCAGAGACATATGATAAGTGTCTGGGAGACAGACCCTCTAAGAAAAAATCTTCCTACCATCCCAGAAAGAAGAGCAAGATCTTCGAAACATGTTCCTATAATCTTGGACAATAACACAAGATGGGTATCCTTTGAGCATCCCAGTGTCTATGGGAGGGCCTTTGATTTCTTTGTGGATCAGCTCATCTATGAAATGCTGAAGTGGGAATTCAGTCATTTCAGAGTTGATAGAGTCACACATTTTGTCCCTTCATCCTGGCTGAGACATAGTGAAGCAACCAGAGTTGGAATCATGCCTTATAGAATCTGTCCAAGACTGCCGATGGTTGATCTGAACAAGGACAAGGACAAGAAGAACAAAAGATTCAAAGGAGTTATGCCAGAAGCTGAATCAGCAATGCTTGATCTACATCAAGAAACTTTTGACTACTCTATGCTGGACTTCTATTTGTATTCTGAATCCATTGGGTTGATCAATGAACAACGTGTTGCAGATTTCTGGAAATCTCATATTATTCACTGCACACGAGAAGCATCTTCCTCTGGACTGACCCAAGAAGAGAAGAAGGAAATTCCCGAAGTCAGAGGAAAGTGTGGCCTTTCTAACTTTCGTTACATGATCTATAAAGACCTTTGGGGACTTCCCATAGCAAGTCGAGATGTGGAATTCTCCTACCCCATTATATGGGCAAAGGAAGTATCAGTGACCCCTTCACCACTCCTTGTCATTAATCCTGCCCAGTCTCACCTCCTTCAGAGCTTCTTGAAGATGATATTATTGTTGAAGGACCTGGCATGAATGCCACTGTTGCTGGTCCTGAAGAAAAAACTGTTGACTCCATCTCCAATCAAAGCTCATCTGGAAAGCACTCTTCTTAACCGCTAGCTTTGGCTGTGATGCACCCTTCATATCACCCTGAACACTCCAGAGCCTTAAGTACTTTTCACGAATCTGCTGAGAGTTCAAGGTAACATGCTCTGCCATCAAATATTGGAGAAGTTCTTGGCAAGATTGTTGATGAAAGAGTTAGCAAAATGGTTGGAGAAAAGGTTGAACAGATGACTGAAAAGATCACTGAAGAAGTCTATTAGAGAGTTCAGATATCCATGGCCCCAACCTTAGAGGTTGTGAACAAAATGTTGGAATTCCTGTCTAATTTCAAGAAAACCCAACTCAGAATCAACCACCTCCACCACCTCCTCCTGCCACAGCTGAATTCTTTTGATATATACTGACAATGATGGTCCACTCCTTTTACCTTTTTGGCTGATGACAAAAAAGGGGAGAAAGGAAAGAAAAGAGATTATATATATATATATATATATATATATATATATATATATATATATATATATATATATATATATATATATATATATATATATATATATAAAGTCAGTTTTTGAAAAGCTCATATTTGTCTGCATATGCATATTCTGTTTTCTACTTGATAACTACTCTAATACTTATGTTTGCCTATTTGTTCTGATATCTGCTGACTATGCTTATTTATTCCTTCATATATACTCTAAGTTTTATAAGGTGTTGCACTTATCTATTAGCTTATATGAAGTTTGTCTCATATGCTTTTACTGATTATTTATCTGAATGCTTTGTCTTAGGGGGAGTCCTGTAGGCTCTCTTAGACTTTGCTTTGCAAATTTAATTAGTTTTGTCATCATCAAAAAGGGGGGATTGTTGGAACCAAAGTGGGTTTGGACTAAATAATCTCTATGTTTTGATGTTAACAAAAGGATTAAATTTGCTTGGCAAAGTGTTAGTTGAGATCTAACATGTACTTTCAGTTTTGCAGGAATATTTAAATATACGTAATAGAAACTTGGGATAAGTTTTCATTGAAAAATACGCGTCCGCCCTTGTAGACGGGCTGCTCAATGTTTTGGTAAACGTTACTTATTTATTTGAGTAGACTGGTTTTCTTAAGTAGACGAGGCTCTAAATGCTTTCAAGATGGAAATCAAAATAAACTCTTAGATTCAGCAAGTCCAAAGACTTGATAGTATACAAGCTCTAACTGCCACATCAGCAGATGAAAAAATTGGTAGATTTGAATGAACTGAAAAATAGAATAGTCAGATAGACGAGCTCTATCTTCCACGTCACTAGACGGAGATCTTTATAACTCATTGAGGTATAGCAAGTCCAAAGACTTGATAGATGAGAGGATATGCTACGTCATCGGACGAGCAAAATAATTTGTTGAAACAGACTTGGTCTCACATATAACTAAGTAGACAGGGTTTTTAAGTAGACGAGCACCATCTTCGAATAAATAAATGCAATTCGAATCTCTTGAATTTATTTCAAATGATTGATATTTATTTCAATAGAATATTTGTTCTCCACATTTGTTTTATCTGCTTTAATGTTTTACCTTGTTGTAGAAAAAAACATAGTACCACCAAGAAATACAAAAAGCAGAATCGTACAATGAGATACTGCAAAACGATCTATACGATGACAACTTTATAGCTGGAAAAAGCTGGATTGTATGCAAAGGAGGAACAACAAGTTCTTAAGCTGCAATACTCAGAGCAGTGAGCCTCCAATTTCATGCTACCTCGATAACTAAGAGGACTATTCAGCATTGCCACGATCAAGCTATCAATCACAACGGATATCATGTATTCAATGCTATCTCTAAATGGGAATATTCAAAATAACCGTTGAAGAAATACAAGTGAAGAAGAAGGTCACTGTAAATAGAAGACCTAAGATACTAAAGAACAACTCTTGCCAGCACAACCTTGCTAGCTCAACTTTTTCCATTCGAGAATCACTCATCACTCATTCTCATATTTCTTTAAGAGCAAGAGTCTGTATTCTTTATTTTGAATATTGTGAAAATATTCATTTGATCTTAGACTTTCATATCCTCACATGTAGTGAGTTAAGAAGATCAAACGTTAAATCTCTTTGTTAGAGTTAGAGCCTGAAGAGGCTTGGTAAGAAAGAAATACTTGTAGCCTGGAGAGGTATTGAATACTTGGTTGTAATCTATGTTGGAAAATAGTGGAGAAAAACCTTCAAGTAGAAGGGACTGGACGTAGCTCTTGGTTGGAAGAGAGTGAACCAGGATAAAACATCTTGTGTGAATCTTCTATTCCTAAACTCTTGTAGCTTTATTTGTTTTTACTGACTAAGGGGTTTTGATATTGATTTTGTTAAAGCTTTCCTTTTAAAAGATCTATTTCTGTGTTTGCTTCTGATTTAATCTTCTTATGTGCAAAATTAGTTTTAAAGGTTGTTTTCGAAAATTATTAACAAACACACTTCAACCCCTTTCTTGTGTTTGTCTATGTCAACTTCATTACCGGCATCCAATACGATGCTGTATTCGGCCTAAATGAACTCGATGACATCAGGCGCCGCCCAGCCGTCGGCGAGTCTCGAACGCTCAGGTAGCTTCTCAAGCACGTCGAAGACGCATTGAAGGAAGCTTCCAAAGACGACAGTGAGACGCTAGTGCACCACACACTCAACATCTCCGATGGAGGCGATGGAGTAAAGCCTCACCCGCTACCATTTGTTCTTTACTTCAGAAGAAGAGAAGAAGAAGAAGAAGAAGAAGAAGAAGAAGAAGAAGAAGAAGAAGAAGAAGAAGAAGAGGAGGAGGAGGAGGAGGAGGAGGAGGAGGAGGAGGAGGAGGAGGAGGGTTGGGAATGGGAAGGGGAAGGGGAAGGGTGTGGTGGAGAAAAGGGATAAAGGAAGGATATTTTGGTAAATAAATTAAAAAAAGAGGTAGGAATATCCATTAATGAGGTGAGAAAAATAAAGCCCAGTTTAATATTGTTATTTCTACAATTTAGGCTTAGTATTTTTTTTGAAGGTAATTTAGGCTTAACATTTGGTTAGTTAAAATTCGGATTACTGATTTGAACATTTGGTTTTTTTTGGTAACAATTTGAAAATTTGGTTAAAAAATTAGAAAAAGTACATCTTAAAATGAACTAAATATTTTGTAGAATTGGCAAAAAATCAGGAAAAGTGCATCCTAAAAAGAACTAAGTATTTTGTAGAAAAAAATTGAATTAAATATAATTAAATATAATCATCTAATCCCCTTAATACAATAAATATTTGATGGAAAGTTGGCTAGTTGGAGGTGGGATGCAAATCTGCTATCCCAAAACTTGATGTCTCGGTGTCCCCTACCAATCAAATGCTGGGAATGCACAAGTGTTAATTAGTTAAGATTTTATTTTATTAAGTGATAAATTATCATTCGTGGGGGACAGAGAATGTGACAGAAAAGTGGGACAGAGAATATTCATCCTTGGAGGTGATGAGTTTGCCATGCCTCAAGTTAGCTGCGTATATATATGTAATTACTTGCTATTAATCACATATATGTAGCATTATTTTGTGTCACAACCTGGGTATAATTCGTGTTAAAAAAACCTGGGTATAATTTGATATATACAATATATCAATACCAGATGCATAGACAATGTCCTCCAAAAGAAAATGTAGATATTTTATATAAAACTCCCGTGCAAATAAAGTATTTTACAGAAATACTTTCATTATCTTCCCAAAGAAAACATATTTGTTAATAAAACAATGGAATTGAAATAGAAAAAAGAAAAAGAGAAAAGACCACAGAGATAGACCTTAAGATAAAGGCCAGTTTTAGATTCTTTTAGGCATGTATATGCAGCGTCAGGAAGCAAACTTTTGCCATATCACTACAAAAAAGAGTGATTAGCGATCGAATTAGCGACCGAATAGTGTCGGTTGCTAAAACCCTAGTCGCTAACTTGTTTAGCGATCGATTTTGGAATCGGTCGCTAATTTATAAAAATCGGTCGCTAAATTGGTCTCCAACACTTGTTATTGGACCAATTTAGCGACCGAATTTTCAGTCGCTAAATTGGTCACTGATTTAAAAAAAAACAGTCACCAAATTGGTCCCCAACACCTATTTTGGGGACTAATTTAGCAACTGATTTCTTTAAAAAGCTTTTAACAAACCATTTTTTACAACATCAAACTCAATTATAAAGTCAATCAATATCAAGAGATCTAACATAATATGAATACCCTTAAACTCTAGGGTTTTCAAGACAACCACAATTTAAATAAATCACAACACATCTACTCTAGGTTATGATGTTGGTTAGTCTCCCCCATACCTCTTGTAACTCACTTAGTATCAAGCAAAATGATGATGGTTTTACCTCTATAAGGTCACGGTTTTGAGGGGTCAAAACCTAGAAAGGCAAAAATCCATTCAACAAAAGTTATCTACATGAATCTAGTTATGATTAAGAAGGAAGAATCAAGATAGTATCCTTACTTGAAATGAAGAAAATGATGAGGCAAGGGTTTGGAGCTCTTGGGTTATAATACCCACTTTTGCTAGAAGCCTTTAAATTCAAAAGGGTGTGAAAAAACTTGTGTTCAAATGGTTGAGGGGAGTGTAGATATGGTGTTAGTTTCTCAAGTAAGCATGTGGATGATGAAGTTATGAGGATGACTAGAAATGACCCATTTTGATACTTGCTCTAAAATGAAAATAGTGAGAAGAACACGAGACTAAATGATGTAGAGGAGTGTGAATATGGTGTTGGTTTTTCAAAAAAATGAAAGGATGAAGGGGCTATGGTGTTGGCCGAATCTCACCATGGATAGAAGAGGAAGGGAGCTTTGGTAACTTGAAAGAGATGAAGTTTGAAATAAAAGGAAAAGTGAGTGTGTGAGTGAGGGGTGGTAACCGTGAACTAAAAAAAAGAGGGAAGAGTGTGGTTAGGGAGAGGGCCACGACTTAGGGAGTAATCATGGTTCAATGGTAGGTTAGTAATTAGGGAGAAAAGTATTCTAGACTTTTTGTATAAAGTATGACAACTTGTCACATTAGGGTCACATCATTGACTCTAAGTCTTACATTTTCCAGTGTTCTACTTCCTCTACTGCTCTGCCCTCAGTTCCGAATTTAAACTTAGCGGACCAAATTAAAATAATAATATTTTCATCAGTTCCATATTAAAATAATTCAGAGATACTCAAACAATTATTTTATTATTTATTTTCCTCAGACATATACTGGTTTAAGGAATTCACAAATTTACAGTGTAAATTCATACCGGTGTCAAAACATAGTTCGGTTCTTATATGAGTTTTTAATTCGAATTCTATTGAATTCTCAGGTATAAATAGTAAACATTATTTATAATTATTAAATTGTATTTCTCAAACAGTTCAATCACAGAATTAATTAATAAACATATAAAGCATTTTTTCGGGGTGTTACAGGAAATGAGATAGATAGAAGAAATGCGGGAGGAAGAGGACCGTGGGCTTGTTTTAGGGTTAAAAATTTTAGTGACCAAATTAATTCCATCGCTATATTGTTTTTTGAAAAAATTATTTTTTAGTGACCAAATTTGCGACCAATTTGATTGCGACCACAAAATCCGGTCGCTAAATCGATCGCTAAATAATTTATTAAAATAAAATTAAAATGTTAATATTTAGCGACTGAATTAGCGACCATTTTTTTTGCGACCAACCTACTTGGTCGCTAAATGTATTCCAGCAACCATTTTCAAAAAAAGTTTAATGGTCATTATTTCGGTCTCTATTAGCGACCGAAATGATTCGGTCGCTAAATTCGGTCGCTATTTGACATTTTTCTAGTAGTGTATGGCTTACTTTTCTTCATGACTTCATCTTGGCTCTCTAATTCATTTTCTTTGGCCTCTGGTTTGTTTATGCCATTGTCATTACATGTGCAAATCTCCTTCCCTTGTTGAACTTTGGGTTCTTGTGCTTAATATTTTTTGTCAATTCCTTTAGTCTGTCTTGCTTCCCAAGACATTTTGCAGCTGGTTCAAGTTTATATGCTTCTGCCTTTTTTGGCTCACTTTTCCCTGTAACTTGATTTTACAAAAGTTGTACCCAACATGCTCCTAGCTCCCATCTATTAGACTTACTATGTTTAGTGGATTCTTCCTGCAACTTCATTAAACTTTCCTCTAGAACTCTCCTTACCAAAGACATAGAAGAACATGGATGTGCAACATATGTGCTCACAGTTAGTTGAATTGTATCATTGCCTGATAAATAACACATAAATTCATTCGTTAATTAAATCAAAAACTAAGAAAGACCCAAAAAAATGTGTAATAAGGGGTGAGAATTCTGGGACAATGTCTTCACATGTTCTTTGATGTATAAAAAGAAAATAATAGTTGTAGTAGTAACAAATATGTTTAGATTCCTACTTGCAAGATCAAAAGCAATAATTATGTCCAATTTACTGAATTAAATTCATTGGCAACAAATTTCCCAAAATTAGCACAAAATATGCATTTTGAAAACCAGTTGTCTTCTTGAGATTGAAACCATGGTCGTGCATTTACTTTTACTGATTTTTGCAATGTATGTTGTTGCAGCTGATGAAAGTTACTAGGCAATTTTAGTTGCTTATATAACCTTCTATGCTTTTGTGCTTTCTATGTGATGATTATTTGGAGATCTAGCATTAACCACTTTTAAAGTTACTTGCATTCTGAATCTTTCATTCTCTTTGGTATATAGTACCTTCTAACATGAAAAAGACAGTATGAAAAATACCCTCCACACAATTCATCTTTGTTAGTATTCACATTCTTATTTTACAGTTAATGATATCTGAGAAAATGAGAGGAAGGGCGAGGAAGTGAAGGAAAATGAGAATGGAAAGCAGTGAGAGAAGAGAGGTTTGCAATTCATAAAACTATAAACTATCATAACTGATTGATTCTGATGTGGTCCAGGTTCATACAACTGTGTCTATTATGTAACACCCTTTTGAGTTCAACAAACCAGTATCAAGATCCTTTACAATAGAGAGATCACACTCTTGTTTCCTATACCCTCAATCCCTTTTTACAACCGAGATTCCCCAAGAGTTCTTGCTCTCTATTTTTCTCTTGAAAATATTTCCATCACTTAAGATTCTCACTGAAATTCACAAGTGTTGAATTACAACTATGAAGTCTTTCTATATTCAAACCATATCGAGTCGACTGTCACTATATTTATAGACACACATGGCTAAGCTAAATCTGTTAGGTTTTAAAATTAGTTTTGCTTCAAAACTAAGTTAGTCGTGATCAGTAACTAACTAAACAGAAAAACTAATTTAACTACTTAACTACTAGCTGATTTGTGTAGACACTTCAACAAAAGTGAAAGTAGATTTGGGTTGCGAACGGGACAGGGGAGTCTGAGTTTGGGCAGATGTGTTGGGATGGGTGGGGAAGGGCAAAAGGATCATTTGTATTTTATTTTTAATTTTTTGTACAAACAAATCTGGACCATTGGATATTCTATTATTATATCTAACATTGAAAAGAGGTACTTCATGGATGAGACACCTAGTTAGGTACCTGTTGGGGTCAAAGTTATAATTTTGGAATCTCGACAAACAAAAAATTAAATGGAAGCTCATGTCGAGGAAGGCAATGGTTTAATAAAAGAAGAATGGCATGCCGTGATCAACAAGAAGAATGCTAGATATCAACCAAGGTCTTAAATAGGTCGAGACAAGATCAAGTAATGTTGAGACAAAAGTTGTCGAGCAAATGGTGCAAATAATGAAGTGGATTGGAATAGGAAGGCCAAGACTGAAGATTCCGACAACATGGTTTGACATGTCAGTATGGGTGTTGATTAAAATAAGTGTGTCTGTTAGCATTTTTAATTTTGAGCCTTAAGAGCAGTTAGAACTGCCCAATACACGTGGCATACATTAAGGTAGGTAGTTTTATTTGTCTTTGTCTATAAATAAGGATTGTCTAAGCCATTGTAAAAGGTTGGATACTTGAATAAAATTCTTTTACATCTCAACTCAAGAAGATTCCGAGAATTGACGTCGGGTATGCATCAATTCTATTTTCAGTCATATATTTTATGTTCTTTTTACTTTCTGCCTTTTGCTTCCTTGCCATTTAAGTTCCTGCACTTTACTTTCTTGCATTTTACTATCTTGTTGTTTACATTCCAGTCATTTATTGCGTTCATTTACTTTCATGCAATTTAACTTGTTTTACCTTTACATTCTTGCACTAAATCCGTTTTAAGCATTAAACCATTGTTAAAAATTGCAACGAGATTATCACATAACTCGAGATTCCCACACTCGTTTGATAAATATTCATTTGTTGTGGGTTTTGGCCATTGAACCAAAAATCACCATAAACAAATTGGCACACCTGGTGGGACGAGTTTAAAGTAACTCGTTTTTGTGTCATAATCATAATGTTTTGATGCGTTTCATGCGCTTGAGAAGTGGAAAAGTTATTGAAGTAGTTGATCCATCTCAAGAAACAAGTACCATGAGTAACGCTAATAATGTTGAGACTCGACCAGTGCAAACTAGTACCAATGCTCCTCACAGAAGCATTGTAGTTACTACAACAAGGGTAACAGAGTCAACAATGTTGACTTTCACAGAACCAGTGGTTTCAGAAATAGTAGCCCCTACATTCCATGCGACAATGGGGCAGACTGCACAGGGAGGGCATTCATCTTCGTTGCAGGTGAGTAACAATTCTAGATACCCTTTTGTGATTACAACTCTTGCGAGTTTTCACAATCAAACTCTGTTGGGTTCGACAAGCACACCAACCACAACTAGGCAGGATAGACAAATTGTTGATCCTCTAGGGTTTGGAAATAATGTTTTGACTCCAAATTCGTTACGTGCTTTACGTCAAGAAATGGAAATAAGTAATCATGAAATGGTTAACACATTCACACAACAAATGGGTGAAGTTATGGCGCCTATGATGCAGAATACTAATCAAGTGTATGCTGTGTTGGCGCAACAACTTACTTTATTAAACCATGCATTAGGGGTGGCTATTCCCGATGTTCAAATGCCTGCCCAAAATGACCAACCAGTGGTACAACCACAACAGGGGGTTTCCAATCCCGTTTTTTATTTTGGGGGTGGGGTGAGGGGGGGCACAACTAGGTGTAATCAAGGTCCAAATCAGGGACCACAACCAGTTGTGAATCAAGGTCAAAATCAAGGGCCACAGCTAGTGCAAAGGGAAATTCCTCGACAAGAGGGACCCCCACAAGGCTATGTGCTTCAGTGAAATGGAGAACTTTGGCCAATAATGAATGCTGCACTTAGGTTCCTCTGACAGTAAATTGGAGCGAATCGAGTGGTTGAACCAGATGTAAACCAAGTGGTCGAGCAGGCTCTTAATCGCTTCGGGGTTCAATGTGGGTTATGTGAAGTTGACACAGGGAAACACAAGAGGGGGGGTTGAATTGTGTTTCTTAAGAGTTTTTCGAAAAAGGCTTTTCTCAAACGTTTTTACAAGCAAAATAATATAAGTAATGCACAAACAAGAAAACCTTTTTGAAGAGTTAACAAACTCAGATCCAAAGCCCCACAGTTAGTATAACCAAATACTATAAAAGTTAAGGGTTAGAAAATTCACACAAGTGATTTATCCTAGTTCACTCTTTTCCAACCAAGAGCTACGTCCAGTTCCTTCTACCTGAAGGTTTTTTCCACTATTCTCCAAATAGATTACATGTATTCAACATCTCTTCAGGCTACAAGTATTCTTTCTCTACCAAGCCTATTAAGGCTCTAACTCTAACAAAGAGATTTATAGATTTTGATCTATGAACTCACTATGTGTGAGAATATGAAAGTTTAAGATCAGGAAGAATACAATTGAAAATATTCAAATGAAATTTGATCAGAGATTTGGCACTTTTGAAAATTTCACGGCATCAAGTTATTTCTTCTCTTGGGTCGTCTACTATATATAGATTTCTTCAACTTTTCTTAAACGGTATTGAGTAAATATCCATTTAGAGATATCATTTAATACTGAGATCTTCTGAGACTGATAACTTGATATGCTTCATGGAGAAGTGCTCTTGTTTATCAGAGGAATGATCAAAGTAGAGCTGTCACTTCCTTGTTGTACCGAAGGTTGCTTTTTGACTTTCCTTCTTTGTACTTGGTTTGAACTTTACAGCAACATAGGTGACAGAGTACAAAAGTTTATGTTCTTGATGGTACTATGTTTCTAATCTCAAGAAACAAAGAGTTAACAAAATAGACAGCAAGGGAAAGAGACATATATTCCTTTGAATTAAATATACAATCATTTGAAGTAAATACGTTTATTTGATTAGTGTGTAGACAAAGCTTTATTTTGTGTGTGCTTTTTTGCTTCTTGAGATCCTTCTCCTTATTCATGTCAATCATAGGCAGCCTCGGACAGATCCGGGGAGGTTGAATGCCTATAAATGTGTCTTTCAAAGTGTGGTATAGCCATGTAGGAGGCACAAAGTTGGTAGCTCTGTAGAATTTTGGCAATTCAAACTCAGATTTGAGATGTCATACATTATGTGGTCACACATATCTGCAGCACTCCCATACTCCATAGGGTGCACAAATTTCTTCCATTTTGTGTTTATGTCCATGATGAATTCTGCTCTGCCACAAGTCCTGGACCTTCGGTACTCAACTTGTTCTGTAGCAGCTTTGAGAGGAACTGTGGTCCAATAAGGAATAATATGTTGATTTACACCGTCTGTGTGGGGTTTGAAAGGTGGGAACTTGATCTGGTTTGGATAGATCTTTTTGGATGGAAATTTATGTTGTGGAAGGTGAGTGATGGCAGGTCCAATTCATTGTATAGGTTAGATGGAAGTGGAACAGTTTTTTCATTTGGTATAGGTTGATGCCAGGGATAGTAAGTGGGTTCTGGTTCATACTCATATTCTGGTAAAGGGTAGAAAGGTTTGGTTGACTCTGGTTAAGGTTGGTGAGTGTGGTAGAGTATTCTCCAATCTCTTTTGACCTTGGACCAGCTCTCAGCTTTGCCATCAAAGAGAATAGAGGCGTCATTGTAGGGGAAATTGGTTCTTGGGATTTTAGGAAAAGGGGCACCAAGATTGATTCCTACATCATCTGGTTGAATAAACCTGGGATCATCACCAGGTATGATTGGTTGGAAATGTGGCCTTGTTGGTGAGGTTTGGATGGGTGAGTGGACAGGTGAGGTTATTTATTGTGGTGTGATTTGGCGTTCAGTTTCAAGTTGTGGTGGCAGCGTAGGTACATACACATCAGTGTGAAGTGATAGTGGTAACTCAGACGGTGCAGATGCAACAACATTATCAAAACTCTCAACTAGAGCATCAACTGCTAATTGTACAGGGTCATAAGCAGGGATGCTTACCTTAGTAGCCTCAACAAACTTGGCCTTCCTCTGAGGTTGTTGTCTTGTCCTTTTTGGGGCAGCAGCAGCAGCAGTAGACAGCTTCTGCTTCTTCAACACAGTTCCAATAGGGACATTGTCCTCATCATCCTCATCCTCATTATGAGACAGAACAATCTTCCTTGTTCTTTTCTGTATTGGGGCAGGTTGAGGTGCATCAGCAGCTTGTTCTCTGATCACGATTCCAGCAGAAGTGGACTTTTTGACAGCAGGTTTCTTTGCCATGGTGGTATTTCTTCCAACCGTTTTCCTTTTTAGCCCTAGAACTTCAGCATTATTGTTCTCAACCTGTTCTTCTTTCACCTTCACCATTTCCTCTTCCTTAGCCATTTCAACCTGAGCAACTGTGCTAAGCCTCATATTTGTCAAATTCATTTTTCCTAAGACCACGGTAGAGATGCCTTTCTCAATGAAAATTGTAGCTTGCTCTTCAGGGGACTTAGCAGCTAGAATATCATACACTTGTTGTGCCTTGATAATCTATGAAAGCAGAGGCAGAAGGGAATGGCAGTAGCCTTCTCCTTGTTGACTATGTAATCTCTGAATCTTCCATATAAAATCCTAGGCAAGTTAATTTTGGTCTCTGTGAGAAGGTGACACAGACGAAACTTGTGCATAGCCGAAAATTTGTCTTTTGATCCCAATTTGTGAAGCACAGCCTTGTTCAGAATTTGATGGAGGATTCTCACCTCATCCTTCATTTCCACAACCTTCCAAGAATGATTCCTAATAGTATCTGGCCTCATTAGAAAGGCAGCAATGACCTCAGAACCTCCTAGGTCCTTTTCCCAAATATCAGTGATGAAAACCCCTTCCTAGGCACAGTGAATGGCTTCCGAGATGGTTTTCTCAGACACCACCACTCTCTTACCTAGCACATCAACATATATCTCAGTGTCTGTCACTTGAGGGTTTCTCCATAAAGTCCTAATTAGGTTTGGGTAGACAGAAACCTTCACCACAAAGAGTCCTCCTTGTTAAGTCATAAAGCGTTTGACTCGTCATGCGTCCGACTCATACTTCTGTAGCCCTTATGTGTTTTGATGAACTCAAACATTAAGTAATTGATTTTACATTGAAACATATGAACGTTTCTAATCACCTACTTGAGTTGTGTAGACAAAGCTTTCTATCATAGTAGGACAAGTCAACAAAAGATTATGAAAGAATCAAATGATTGCATACAAGCATCTGAAGTATAATGCATCTGAAGTCTGACTCACTGAAGCCTACATCAACATCTTTTAGACTTATCAAACTCTGAAGAAGAAAAACAAGCAGCAATATCAAAGCAAAGTAATCAATGATTGTCAACTTAAATGAAAGCTAAAAGAAAAGGACTTATTCTTTCATGAGCAAAAAGAAAGAATAGAAACCATCAAGCAATACCCTTATAGAAGACTGTTCATTCTTACTTGACTGACTATGCTGAAGACCAAAGAAGCATGAAGTCATCAGTCAGAGTAATGATCAAAGTATTCAAAGAATACAAACACTATCTTCTGAAGTAAGTTTAAAGAAGAAGAAGGATCAAGATTACAGATCATGAAGTCTCACTTCAATGAGGCGTCTATCTCTCTCAGTATGCGTCTAAGCCTCTGAAAAAGTCAGCACCACTCTTCTGTTAGATTAACGTGTTTGATTCAAGAGATATTCAAACATCCACAAACTTAGACGATGTGAGATGCAAAAGTCACTTCTGTGATATTAAAGCATGCGCCAAGAAGAAAAACTCTATATGAAGGAATCACTTAATATCTGATTCAAAGTTAAGAGTGATTTGAAATAAAGTTAAACAAACTTAAGAGAAGTTTATTAATATATTTCCTATCTTCAATCGAAGTCAGAGAAAGGAGAAAAGACAAAAGGGCAAAGCTACAGAAAAGCATTCCTTATGTTAGCAAAAGAAAAACTACTTTATCTGAGCCTTTCTAAGTGTTACACAAATAAGGAAAGAACGCTGCCCAAAGCCAGAAAAGCATATCTGCTATACTCAGATGTCAACAAGGAATCTTCAGTGTTCTTCAAAGTAGTTATTATCAAGTCAGAACGGCTATTTCTCAAAGAACAAAGCGGAAGACCTTCAAATGCATCTAACGGATCTTTGCGATCAAGCTTAAATGGAAGAAGTTGAAGACCAAGAAAGTAGAGACAACATATACAAGTGATGTGATACAGTGCAACCAGAGAAATCTCTCATAAACTGAAAAGCTATATTGCTCTAAAAAAGAACTCATCTTATTATATTGATAGCTGAAAGCTCTCATCACTCACATATTCTTCACACTCTGAATATCATTTTAAGAAGAACTCATCTGTAACTCACCCAGTTCCAAGCTCATATCTACTCTCTGCAGTGTTTAAAGATTGGTAGAATTACTGTGTAACTTTGAAGTAGTGCTTCAAAACTCTCTCAAACTCTCCGAGCCTGAAGAGGCTTGTTTTAAGAATAGTTGTTGAGCCTGGAGAGGCTAGGTACGCAAACAATACTTGTGTTTGAGCCTGGAGAGGCTAGGTGTGCAAATATTACTCGTCTGTAACCATGATCAGTTATAGTGTAAAAACTTGGTTAAGCCAAGGACTGGATGTAGCCCAAGGTTTGTGGGTGAACTAGGAAAAATCTATGAGTATACTCTCTCCCTATAATTTACTTCATTATTCAGTTTGTTTAACTGTTTTGAGTAACTAACTCGAGTGTGTTATATAGTTTCTAATCAGTGTGTTGTAAAAGGCGTCTGTCCTAAGAGCCACTTTCATTCACAGAGCTCGAAGGTTCAAAGAGAAGAGATTGTGAAAGGTCTTTCAGAGGGAAAATGTTTTACTTAAAAAGGTTTCGAATGTGAAGAGTTTCCCTTGAAAAATAATTAAAAAAGAAAATAAAAGAAGATGTGTGAAGAGACATGTAATGAATGCTGACACGACGCAGGTTTTTGAAACTGTAAAAAGCTATTGATGGGATTGATGGAAGTAACTGACTCGGCAAAGAGAATATAATTAAATATGTCTTGGAGACAAATTAAATGCAAATTTAATTATAGATAGCATAGATGAGTCAGATTAGAGCATGCAGATAGTCAATGGACACGAGGCTTATTGGACGCACATATACCATATATTGGATGCACTTAAGCAATAGATGTGCATGTAGTAGACGCAATAAACAATAGACGTGCGATCAATCCACACAAATCATGTTAAGATACTTTCTAATAAAGATGAATCTGTCCTCAGCAAGAGGTTTAGTAAATATATCTGCCCATTGATGGTCAGTATCTACAAATTGTATATCAATAACACGTTTTTGTACATAATCTCTAATAAAATGGTGTTTAATATCTATATGCTTCGCTCTGGAATGCAATATTGGATTCTTAGATAAATTTATTGCAGTAGTACTATCACACATAAGTGGAATACTACTTACAAACACATTGTAGTCTTCCAATTGATGTTTGATCCATAGAAGTTGTGAGCAGCAACTAGCAGCTGAAATATGCTCAACTTCAGCAGTTGATAAGGCAATAGTACTTTGTCTTTTGCTTGACCATGAGACTCGATTGGCTCCAATGAAGTGGCATCCTCCACTTGTACTCTTTCTTTCAAGTCTATCTCCAACATAGTCAGCATCACAGAAACCAACTAATCTGTAATCAACATTTTTCTTAAAGCACAAACCCAGATTAGTACTACCTTCCAAATATCTGAATATTCTCTTAACTGTTGATAAATGAGATTCTTTTGGATCAGATTGAAATCGAGCACATAAGCATACACTGAACATAATATCAGGTCTAGACGCAGTAAGATATAATAAAGATCCTATCATACCTCTATATACCTTTTGGTCTACCTTTTTATCTTTATCATTTTTGTTCAGTATGGATGTGGGATGCATAGGTGTGTTTATTGGTTTGTAGTCATCCTTCTTGAATTTCTTTAGAAGTTCCTTTGTGTACTTGGTCTGGGATGTACACCTCGTCCACGGTTTGTTTGACTTGAAGTCCAAGGAAGAACTTGAGTCCACCCATCATGCTCACTTCAAACTCTTTTTGCATTAGCTTAGAAAATTCTTTGCATAGAGATTCATTAGTAGCACCAAAGATTATGTCATCAACATATATTTGAACAATAATGAAACTGGATTTGTTGGATTTTCTAAATAAGGTTGTATTAATCTTTCCTCTACTGAATCCATTGTCCTTTAAGAATGAACTTAACCTTTCATACCAAGCTCTAGGAGCTTGTTTAAGGCCGTATAAAGCTTTCTTTAGCTTATATACATGTTCAGGTTGGGTTTCACTTTCAAAACCCGGAGGTTGCATAACATACACTTCCTCATTAATAAAACCATTTAGAAAATCACTTTTTACATCCATTTGATGTTGCATGATATTATGATGTGCAGCAAATGACAATAAGATGCAAATAGCTTCTAGTCTAGCAACTGGTGCAAAAGTTTCAGTATAGTCTATACCTTCCTCCTATGGGTAACCTTGTGCAACTGGTCTTGCTTTATTTCTTCTCACCTTACCATTTTCATCAAGATTGTTTCTATAAACCCATTTGGTTCCAATAACCAATTTTTCCTTTGGTAAAGGCACAAGAGTCCATACTTCACTTCTTTCAAAATGGTTCAGTTCTTCCTGCATTGCTAGATTCCAGCCCTCGTCTAGTAGAGCCTCGTCTACTGTCTTTGGTTATAACTCAGACTAAAGCCGAATTCTCTTGCTGTCTGAAAGTTGATCTGGTTCTTAGCCTATCATTAGGATTTCCAATGATTTGATCTTGTGGATGATAATTCTTGAAGTACCAAGATCTCTGAACATTTTCCTGTTGAGAAGTTGAAGTTTCCGACTCATGTTGTTGAGGGTCGTCCACTTGATCATCAGGTTTGGCATTTGCTAGATTTCCTGAGATATTAAGATCAAGATCTGCAAAAGCTTCATCAAGCTCTGATAATTTCTTATCAGGATGTTTGTCATCAAACTTAACATGTATACATTCTTCTACTACTAGAGTTCTAGAGTTGTACACTCTAAACCCTTTGGACATCTCAGAATATCCTAATAGAATTCCATTATCTAATTTATCATCAAACTTACCAAGTTGATCTTTAGTATTTAATATAAAACATTTACAACCAAAAGGATGAAAGTAAGATATGTTGGGTTTTCGTCCTTTCCACAATTCATAAGGAGTCTTATTCAAGATTGGTCTTATATATATTATGTTCTAAATGTAGCAGGCAGTATTAACAGTTTCAGCCCATAAGTGTCTAGGGACAAAGTTGTCATTGAGCATTGTTCTAGCCATCTCTTGAAGAGATCTGTTCTTTCTCTCTACCAAACCATTTTGCTGTGGTGTTCTAGGTATTGAGAAGTTGTGAAGTATACCACTTTCTTCGTAGAACTTTTGGAATAGCTCATTTTCAAACTCTCCCCCATGGTCACTTCTGATTGAAGTGATACACAAGCCTTTTTCATTCTGTACACGTTTGCAGAATACAGAGAAGACCCTGAATGACTCATCCTTGTGAGCTAGGAACATAACCCATGTCTATCTAGTGTAGTCGTCTACTATGACTAGACCATATTTCTTCCCACTGACAGAGCCAATCCTTGTTAGTCCAAACAGATCAAGGTGTAGCAGCTCCAGTGGTCTATTGGTACTAACAATATTCTTAGATTCAAAGGAACCTTTGACTTGTTTTCCCCTTTGACATGCATCACAGAGAGCATCAGATTTGAACTTAAGGTTTGGTAAGCCTCTTAGGAGGTTATGCTTATTCAGCTTTGAAATTAATTTCAAGCTTGCATGACCTAGCCTTTTGTTCCAAATCCATCACTCATCTTCAATGGACACTAGACATGAGACACTTTGATTTGAGAGGTCCTCTAAGTCAATCGTATACAGGTTGTTTTGCCTCTTGGTAGTGAATAAGAGTGATCCATCAGTCTTCTTGACATTACACATGTTCTTGTCAAAAGAAACAGCAAACCCACTATCACATAATTGACTTATTCTCATCAAATTGTGTTTTAAACCATTAAATAATAGAACATTATCAATGGAAGGAAAATGATGTTTACCAATTTTACCTATTCCAATGATCTTTCCTTTCTGATTACCTCCAAAGGTAACCCAGCCACCATCTTTATGTCTAAGGTCTTGGAACATACAGCTTTTCTCCCGTCATGTGACGTGAGCAACCACTGTCCAAGTACCAAGATACGTGTTTCTTTCCTATTGTTAAGCAAATCTGCAACAGGTATAATCTTATCTTTTGGTACCCAGATTGACTTGGGTCCTTTCTTGTTAGTATGCATTTAGGTGTTACATGACCACCTTTTCCACATACTTTACAGTAAGTGTTGGACGAGTTAGATTTTGTGTTAACATGTTGTGCTTTGGTTTTGTGATGTGCATGAGACTTTGATACTTTGTGAGATACTTCATGTTTGTCTTTTTCATAGCCTAAACCAGACTTATCATGAGGTGACCTAGAGTACCTCAGTATCAAACTTAACTTTTCTAAGCCACCTATGAATTTAGACAGAGTGTCTGTCAGATATGTCACATCTTGTTTCAGTTTTGCAACTTCACAAAGGACATCAGGCTCAACCTTGAGTTAGTCAGTTAGACTGACATTCTCTGATTCAAGCTTCTTGTTTTCATGTTCAAGAGCTTGCCTTTCCATGCAAACTTTATCATATTCCTTAGTCAACCTTGAAAATTTCTTTTTGAGATTTTTATATTCATGTGATAGAATGGACGAGTTATGCAACAAATCATCAAATGCTTCTTTTAAAGTAAATGAATCAAATTCCATTACCTCATCATTAGTGTATTCACTTTCTGAAGAAGTACCAGCCATGAGATAGATGTTTTCCTCTTCCTCAGCTTCATCTTCTTCTTCAGATGATGATAGATCAAGATCCTCCCAAGTAGACATTAAACCCTTTTTTTTTGAAGAACTTCTTTTTGTCCTTCAGATCTGGGCAGTCAGCATTGAAGTGACCAGGCTTCTTGCATTCGAAGCACAGAGGTGGACCTTTTTCACTAGACTCTGGCTTTTCTTTGAAGAACTGTTTGTTGAACTACTTCCTTCTAAAACCACTTTTCTTTCTCCACATATGTTGAATCTTTCTAGAGATGAAAGATAGTTCATCCTCATCAGATCCTTCATCACTGTCAGAAGGGTCTGCTTCATCTGAGGATTCCTCAGCTTTGAGAACTTTGGATGAGCTAGCCTTCTTTACTTTTAGGGCAACAAACTTTCCTTTTCTGGAACTTTTTTCTTCATTGAGCTCAAGCTCATGAACATTTAGAGATCCAAGAAGCTCCTCCAAAGTGAGAGTATTGAGGTTCTTTGCCTCCTGAATAGCAGTGACCGTAGGTCTCCACTATTTATGTAGGCTTCTCAAATTTTTTCTGACATGATCTCTATTCTCATAGATCTTTCCAAGAGATCTAAGACTGTTGGTGATAGTTTCGAGTCTTCCAAAAGTTTGATCTATGGTTTCATGTTCAGTCATTTTGAATAATTTATACTGGTGAACCAACATTCTTATCTTTGACTCCTTGACTTGGGATGACCCTTCACGAGCTAGGGCAAGAGTATCCCATATTTCCTTAGTAGTGTTACAGCTATGGATTTTATCATGCTCAGATATGGTGATAGCACACATCAGGTAGTGCTTAGCTTTCAGATTGAGTTGATGTTGAGTTTTCTGCTCTGGAGTCCATTGAGCTTTAGGAACAGCAGATCCAGCATCACTTCTTGGCTCAGTGTAGCCAGTTTCAATAAGCTCCCAGATTTCCACATTTTGTGCATCAAGAAAAGCCATCATTCTCTTTTTCCAGTAGTCATAATCACTACCATCAAAGAGAGGAGTTTGTTGATTGCTTGTCCTTCTGTATCCATGATTGTAGGATCGTACTCCCTCAGCACTTGTTAGATGCTCAACCCTTTTTGAGGCTGAGCTCTGATACCAACTGAAGTTGACACAGGGAAACACAAGAAGGGGGTTGAATTGTGTTTCTTAACAATTTTTCGAAAAACCTTTTCTCAAACCTTTTTACAAGGAAAACAATATAAGTAACACACAAACAAGAAAACCCTTTTGAAGAGTTACAAACTCAGATCCAAAGCCCCACAGTTAGTATAACCAAATATGTAAAAGTTAAGGGTTAGAAAATTCACACGAGTGATTTATCTTGGTTCATTCTTTTCCAACCAAGACATACGTCCAGTCCCTTCTACCTGAAGGTTTTCTACACTATTCTCCAAATAGATTACAAGTATTCAACACCTCTTCAGGCTACAAGTATTCTTTCTCTGCCAAGCCTTTTCAGCCTCTAACTCTAACAAAGAGATTTATAGATTTTGATCTATGAACTCACCATGTGTGAGAATATGAAAGTTTAAGATCAGGAAGAATACAACTGAAAATATTCAAATGAAATTTGATCAGAGATTTGGTACTTTTGAAAATATCATGACATCAAGTTATTTCTTCTCTTGGGTCGTCTACTATATATAGACTTCTTCATCTTTTCTTCAACGGTCTTGAGTAAATATCTGTTTAGAGATAACATTTAATGCTGAGATTCGTTGAGACTGATAACTTGATATGCTTTATGGAGAAGTGCTCTTGTTTATCAGAGGAATGCTCAAAGTAGAGCTGTCACTTCACTGTTGTACCGAAGGTTCCTTTCTGAATTTTCTTATTTGTACTTGGTTTGAACTTTACAATAACATAGGTGAAAGAGTACAAAAGTTTTTGTTTTCGATGGTACCATGTTTCTAATATCAAGAAACAAAGAGTTAACGAAATAGGCAGCAAGGGAAAGAGACATATATTCCTTTGAATTAAATATACAATCATTTGAAATAAACACGTTTGTAGTAGACGGTTCATTTTCAATAGCTAGTAGACGCGCAGGTCTTTGGACGCGCAAGATTTACTTATCAGTAAAGCAGGCTCGTCTATTGATACTGCATCTATAGACTCTTATCTAGTTTCAATATATTGAACTTGTTATTCTCAATAGCTCGTCTACTGACGTGGTGTCTAGTAAGACTTCTCGTCTATTATCAAGTCTTTGGACTTGGTGTTTTTCTGAGAGTTACTTATTGGTTCGTCTACTAAACTTTTCTTAGACACTCGTCTAGCACTATTACCTTAGCCAATTTTTTAAGACCTCGTCTAGCGATAACTTAAAAGACTCAGAATTTTACCAAAGATTGAAGATTCGTCTAGAGGATCAAATATAGAATCTGATATGATTCTATAGCAAAACGAAGAAACTTTTTCTAAGTTTCCCTATCTAGTATTATTCAAGAAGTCCTGCAATCTAGAGTAAACAAGTTAGATCTTTGACAATACTTTTCCATACAAATTTAACCTTTTTGTCAACATTAAAACTTAAGAGATTATTTAAGCCAAAACCACATTGGTTCTAACATTATGCAAATCAACCCTATTTTGTGTCGGCTTTCCCTGATTGGGTGCAGTAAGCAGAATTACCTAGGGGAATTAAATTCCTCAAACTGTCGAAGTTCTTTGGAGATAGTGGGGAGTCAACTATTGAACATATCGCTAGATATACAATAGAAATGGGAGAGTTAGACCTTGATGAAGGAATAAAAATGAGCATCTTTCCTAGTTCCCTAACCAAGAATGCATTTTCTTGGTTCTCGACGTTAAGACCTAATTCTGTCCATAAATGGGCTCAATTAGAGAGAAGTTTTCATGAACAGTTCTTTCGGGGTGACCTCAAAGTGGGTCTAACCGACTTGTTTGCAATTAGAAGGACGTTCAACGAATCTGTCGATGATTATCTGAGTAGATTCCGACAAATGAGGCGTAGGTGCTTTACTCCAATTCCAGAGGCAGATATAGTTAAGATTGTTGCAGGGGATTGGATTACTATACTAGGAAAAAGTTAGTAAACCAACATCTTGTCGACTTGGCACAATTAGGTGAGAAAGTTCGACAGATCTGCAGTTAAAAGCCGAGAAGAATCAAAAGCAAAAGAAGTTTCTAAAACTTGAGAAAATAAACTTCGTCGGGTATCAACCATCAAGTGAGTATGAAGATACCGACGAGGAATATAAAGTAGACTTAGCAGAACCACCTACGTCTGTTAGGCTTTGAAGCCAGTTAGGGCTAAAGATAAAATGAATTATGTTAACAAGAAAACTTACACGTTTGATGTCACTAAGGTAGATCAAATATTTGATGTCTTGTTGAAAGATAGACAAATCAGGCTAGTAAGAGATCATAGATTATTGAAGCCTGATGAAATAAAAGATCGAAAGTACTGCAAATATCATAATATATTCGGTCGTGTCACTAATGAATGTGTTCGTTTCAGGGACTTGATTTAAAAAGAATTGATGGAAGGAAGGTTGAAATTCACTAATAAGGCAAAAGCTGACATGAAAGTGGAAGTCGATCCTTTCCAAGCTGGCATATCCAAGGCTGAGGCTCAAGTGCCACTCAATGTAGGAATGATCAGTGCTAAGAATCAGCAGGATTGTTGTATTAATTTGAAAGATCCTGAGCAGGGTGAACCCGACAAGGGTCTAATTCTGCCCCATGTGTTGTAGTTTCTTTGACGAAGAGGCCAGGAAGGATAAGGAACTCGGGAAGGAGAAACCCAAGTGGATGTCACCCAGAACAGATGTCCGGAGAGATGTTGCTGATGCTGTGAATAGGATCAATCGACAAGCTGTGTTGACAACCCCAACTCATGCAAGGTCAAACCGGGGCGCACAGTCAGGTGGACCAGGTAGGAGCCCATACGGGTACTACCGAAAGGAGTCTGTTGGGAGTAACACATCCCTAAAGGACCAATCAAGTTTAACAAGACAAGGGTACCACCGTCGAATGTTGTTGTCGATCAGTGGGTCTAAAACTCAGATGAAACCCACAACCTTCCTGTGAGAGGAAGAGGAGTGGGTACAGACCGACCAACACGACCTTATGGAAGAAAGAGCTTTCAGCCATTATGGAACGAGGACTATTTTCGAGGGAGAGTAAATAATTTTACTCAAGATTTCCATGAGGTTGGACCTTCAAATTGGTTTAAAACAAAATCTCAAAAGAGGAAAGTACAACGACTTCGACAAATGCAAAGAAAGCAGCAAATGGCTAGTCCAGTGGTTACCCAGGAGTTGCCCTATGAGAAAAGTTGCCTAGTGGTAGAAAAGAAACCACTTAGGACAAATCAAAGCAGAGGAAAAATGAAGAGTGTGGGGCAGACCAACACAATGGTCAGGGCGGTTGCTGTTGCCGAGAAGGTGAAGTTTAGTAAGAAACAAGGAAGAAAGCAATGGGTTGCCAAGCAGTGAGCAGAAGACATTCTTATCGAGCGTGGAAGCAATGTTTATATAAGGAAAGTAGTCAAAGAATCCGACGAGCCTGTTGTTGCAGGGCGGAGAATCCCTGATAGAGTCCAACAGAAGTTGAACGCAGAGAAGAGGAAGCAGTTGGAAAATAAGTCACCACCATCAAAGTCAACTGGCAAGTGGCCAAAAGGATTAAGTGAAGAAGAAGAGGTCAAGGCGCGAAGCCAACGCCTCTACAAAGAGATCGAGGAGTGGATGACTAAACACCAACTTGACCTACAACAAATTAGGACCGGGCGGTTCGACAGACAGAAGGATCCAATGGATATGCCAATTGAATTAATGAAGGCAACCTCAAATAAGGAAATTTATATGGAGGAGGTAGTTGATACACTTCAAGAAGATGATGACTTGCTTGACGAGAACATTTCTATGAGGATGGAGGTCAATGATGAGTTGGATTTGGATGCAGCTATATTGGCTTTAGCTAATGAGGAGCCGTTTAATGATGATGTTTTTCATAGAGATTATTCAGTTACAAAAGGTTTCAAAGAGGAAGAATATGAAAAGGAGCCCTCCGATGAGGAAGATCTGATAATAGGTATGGATAGGGGTGTCCATGGGTCTGGGTAGACCCACGAACCCGACCCAACCCTGATTTTGCGGTTTGGTTTGGGTGATTGGGTTGGGTTGGGTAAAAACAAAGATGACCCATAGAGTATGGGTTGGATAGTGAGTTTCAGAATTGCAAACCCACTCAACCCAACCCAACCCTATCCATAGACTTTTAATTGATGGTTGTTGATGATTTTAGGCTTTTAGACTTTTACACTTTTAGTTGATGGTTTAGAGTTTAGACTTTCATTTTCAATTACTTTTATCATAACGTGATCTTCTTTTTAGTTGTGGATAATTGATGTTTGAACTTTTAGACTTTTAGATCATATTATCATAATTTGTTGATGTAATTTAAAGTTTTAAACAGGTTTATTTGTGATTTTCAACACCTTTTCACGATTTTAGTCCTGACAAACCCACGGACCTGAACCAACACGACCCAAAGAAGAAAATATGTGTGTTTCTTGTCAAACCCAACAACTCACTCAGCCAAACCCATGAGTGGTCGGGTTGGGTTTCGTCTTTCTTTTTTTGCAAACACAACCCAAACCAATCCACTCAACTTTGATTGGGTTAGGTCCTAAAACCCACCGAATCCAACCCAAACCGACCCATGGACACCCCTAGTTATGGATGTTAATTTGATTTCTGTAATTCCAATTGAATTTGCAGGAAACCATGAGGTCGGGTATGAGGTCAACAACAAGGAAGATAGCGACAGCTTAGAAGATGACTGGCTTTTCCTTGAGAATAATATGGTGACGGTCTTCGATAACGTGGCTCAGTTTGAGCAACCAACTGAGAACGAGAAAAAGCACCTCAGGCCTCTTCATATCAAGGCACTAATTGAAGGTAGACCCGCCAGCAGAGTTCTGGTGGATGGTAGGGCAGCAATGAACATTGTTCCTAGAACAATGCTTTTGAGGCTCGGAAAATACAACATAGATTTAATTCCCACCAACATGGTTGTAACTGATTTTAGTGGGAAGACTGCTCCAACTGATGGAGTAATCACTTTGGACATTCAAATGGGAGCTGTGCAAAGGTCCACATTGTTCATGGTGGTCCCAACTAAGGCAAGTTACAACATTTTGCTTGGTCGAGACTGGATCCACGCTGTGGGAGCAATTCCTTCGATAGTTCACCTAAAGATGATTTTTTGGAGCCAAGATGACAAGGTAGAGATTATTGAGGCAGATGATAGCTTATGCTATGTTCATCAGCTACACGTGGATTTCAAGATATATGATCCACATGTCAAACCAGTAGTCATAGAGGAAGGTGTAGATAGCAACAGTCTTGAAGTATGCCTTATGGATCAGTTTGGGATCCAGATGAAAGTACAGGCCGATGAGGATCAGCCAGGGCCCAGTAATGGGTCTTGAAGAAAACTTGCAGAGTCCGTCAGTCTACGAGGTCGACAGAGTAGTGCAGGAAAAAGAAGATTTACTGCACGATTACATAGTGGAGGATGGCCATCTGGGGTTTGAAAGGGTGCTGGATGAAAAATTATCTGTCGAAGCTAAAGACCCAGTGGTTGAAGTCAATTTGGGTGAAGGTGAGAAGCGACCGACATATGTGAGTGCTTTTCTACCGACAGATTTCAAGGAGAAACTTGTAAAGGTGCTCAAGGAATACAAGGATTGTTTTGCCTGGGACTATGATGAAATGCCAGGATTGAGTAGGTCATTAGTGGAGCACAGATTGCCACTAAGATCATAATGCAAGCCAGTGAAGCAGGCCAATCGACGATTTGCCCCAGAGGTAGTGTTGAGGATCAAAGAAGAAGTAGAAAGGCTTTTGAAAGCTAAGTTCATCCGTACTGTCAGGTATGTCGAATGGTTATCTAATGTTGTACCTGTAGTAAAGAAAAATGGAACTTTAAGAGTTTGTGTCGATTTCCGTAATTTAAATATTGCCACTCCTAAAGATGAATATCCTATGTCTATAGCCGACATGCTGGTTGACTCAGTGTCGGGGCATGAATTACTAAGCGTGATGGATGGTCATGCAGGGTACAACTAGATATTCATTGCTAAGGAAGATGTATCAAAAACTGCCTTCAGATGCCCTAGGACAATTGTAACCTTTGAATGGGTTTTAATGTCTTTTGGTTTGAAGAATGCTGGATCTACAAACCAGCGAGCAATGAATTCAATCTTCCATGATTTGATTGGTAAATCAGTGGAGGTGTATATAAATGATGTGGTGGTTACGTCAGAGACTCAAGATCGGGGTTTAATACATTTGAGGGAATCATTCGAAAGAATGAGGAAGCATAAGTTAAAGATGAATCCTTTGAAATGTGCGTTTGGAGTTTTTTTTTTTATTAAAGGAATCAGCTTACTTCATATCATTAAAAATTAAAGGTTCAATACAAGATTGGATAACATCAAAGAAATGGGGACTAGGATATCTAGTAGCCGCCTTAGCCAAAGAATGAGCAACTATATTACCTTGTCTCCTAACAAACTTAACATCAAAGTTTGGGCTTAACAAATTGAGGTTCCTACACTAGGATATTATAGAACAATACTCAGCCTTATCCTCATAGCTAGAGCACACATGATCCACCACATTTTTACAATCCAATTCAAAAGTTACATTGTGGTAACCCCCTATCAAGGAGCCACTCCAAAGCAAACAGGAGCCCTAGAGCTTCCCTTTCAGAGATGGTCACTGTACACTTTGTCCACTTGGTACTAGCACACACGAAATGCCCAACCTCATTTCTAACACTGCACACAATCATCCAAACACCATTAATCTTGCTAATGCTAGCGTCGGTATTACACTTCAAATGGCCTACACTGGGTTTCTCCCAAAGCTACTACCATGCTGCACAAGATTTGAAGGTTGGTTGGCGTTCACTGTTGCTACCATCTTCCACTCTTCCATGCTAGCTTTTTCTCTACTAATAACCTGGACATCACTCTCCTCAATATCATCCCACAACTTGACATTCCTTTTTCTCCACAAGCTGGTCCGTGAGGCTACTGAGCTCGTTCCATAGGTGAAGATGTTGCCAGCACCTAATGCTCTTAGGGAAAGACAAAAAGCTATGCCAACAGTTCTCAATTTACGTTTCACATAGAACACAATGGGAAGGGCACATGATTTTCTTCTTCTGCAAACTTTGTCTCATAGGGAGGCAATCCCTACAAGCCCTCCACAAAAAGATTTTTACTTTTTCAAGGATATTCAAGCTCCAAATAGACTTCCATTCACCATTGATGCGCAGATGGCCAGAATCAAGAATGTTATTTAGTATCAAATAGTATGCTGACTTGACTGTGTAACTACCTTTAGGATTAGGACACTATAAAATACTATCATCTTCAATCGTGGAAAATAATGGGGTCTTCAACACTATTTCAGCATCATTAATTTGGGATCATCACACTCTTAATGAAATTTTCATTCCATTGCTTTAAGCCTGTGTGCATTAAATCCTTTACCACCAAACTGACCAAAGAATGATGAACTAGGCCTTGAAGACACGGGTAGTTTGGATCTCTCAACCATGGATCAGAAAAAGCATGAATTTTAGAACCATCACCAATACTCCAACGAATACCTTCTTTAACTACCACCGGAGAACTCTAGATACTACACCAAGAGTAACTTGGGTTATTACCAAGCTTTGACTCCAAACAATCCCCCCAAGGGAAATATTTAACTTCGAGGATCCGAGAAATAATACCATCTGGGGTGGACATTAATTTTCACCCTTGTTTCCCTAGCATAGCAAGATTGAATCCTTGAAGATTCCGAAAGCCCATACCTCCATGCTCCTTACCAATAGATAATTTATCCCAGTGAAGCCAATTAATACACTTCGCACCTCTACTACTTTTCCCCCACCAGAAGGAGTTCATCATTTTTTGCAACTCATCACAAAGAGAAGTAGGAATAAGGAAACTACTCATGACATAGAACGGGATGGCTTGCAAAACTGACTTGGTGAGGACCTCCCTCCCACCAACAGACAGAAATCTACCGCTCCAAGACGAGACCCTTTTCCACATACGATACTTAGAGTAATTGAAAACCGCCCTCTTGTTGCGACCTATCATAGATAGGAGCCCCAAATATTTGCCAGCGCTAAGACAAAGTCTAACACCCAAAACATTAGCCAAATTATCACGCACATCTTGGCTAACATTCCGACTAAAAGACACTGCAGACTTATGGAGATTAATAGCTTGTCCGGAGGCTTTCTCAAAATCTGAAAGAATATTCTTCATAGTCAATGCTTCTGATTCATTAGCCCAGAAAAAAAAAGGAAAGTATCATCGGCAAATAACAAGTGAGATATAATAGGCGCACCTCTGCAAATTTTCATGCCATGGATATCACCTCCAGCCTCCGCTCTTTTAATAAGCGCTGACAGACCCTCAACATAAAGAATAAAAAGATACGACAACAGAGGGTCTCCTTGCCTCAAACCTCGACCAGAAATAATAGGACCCACAGGCTCATTATTCACCACCACAGAGTAAGAAACCGAACTAATACATAGAACTATCCAGTTAATCCACCTATTATCAAAACTCAGTTTTTCCATGATAGCACAAATATACCCCCAATCCACTCTGTCATAAGTTTTACTAATATCAATTTTAAGCGCCACCTCCCCTTGCTTTCCTTTTGTTTTACACTTCATAAAATGCATCAATTCATTTGCAACTAAACATTATCAAGGATAGATCTACCTGGGACAAACGCAGATTGCTCCATCGAGATGCACTTGGGAATGACCTTTTTTAGCCTATTAGCAAGCACTTTAGACAACAGTTTATAAATAACATTGCACATGGATATGGGTCTCCAGTCATTCATAGAACTAGGCTGGTCACACTTTGGAATAAGAACTATATTGGTATCATTAGCCAAGATCGGGATATTTGCATCCTCCATCCACTTACAACAAGCATGAAAAATATCCTCATCATAAGACTTCCAGATTTCCTATAAAAAGCTGGATTAAGACCATCAGGGCCCGAATCTTTGTTTGGATGCATTTGATAGAGGGCAGAATGGAACTCATCAATATTAAACGGAGCAAGCAACACATTATTATCTTCATCCGTCACGCATTTCCTAACAGTACTAGTAACCAGGCTGTAATTGCCATGGTTGGCTGAGAAAAGCTCCACAAAATAATCTTGGGCAACCATTTTGATATCACTAGGCGCAACAGTCTCAACTCCATCCTTATCGCAAAGGGAAACAATGGTATTAACTTTTTTGATTGAGGGCAGTGGTATTTTTGTGGAAAAACTTTGAATTACTATCACCTTCTTGAAGTCAATGAATCTTGGCTCTTTGCTTCCAAAACTTCTCCTCTTTAACCAGCAATAAAGTCAACCTCTCTCTTAGGTCATTGAAGAGATCAACTGAGTTACTATCAACCTTATCTGTAAGCCTCTCAAGCTTTATTTTAATCTCATCCATCTCCTCTTTAAACTTTATGCGAATCTTACGGCCCCAACAGGCAAGCTCCACGGAGCAACCCTCCAGCCTAGAAAGTACATTGGTCTCATCACCCTTAGCCCAATCTCTCACAATCACAGCATCAATCTCCGGCTCTACCAACCATGTATTCTCGAACTTGAAACTCCTATTTCTCGGGGTATGAAACTGAGAATCACAACAAAGGATAATAGGACTATGATCTGAAATAGAAGCTAATAAATTTTTGAGCCTAACATTAGGAAACAAATCCAGCCATTCCTCATTTGCCATGGCTATGTCCAGCCTCTCCTCCACACCATCCACCTTACCCTTCCTTTTAGCCCAAGTAAAAGGGTAACCTTCAAGCTGAATATCAACCAGACTACATTCGAGTATTGCATTACGAAACCCAGTATATAACCAGTTCGGATGGGGCACTCTACCACATTTATCATCCAACGATAACAAATCATTAAAATCACCAATGATACACCAAGGGAGATTAGACAAGCTGGCAAGATTCCTCAACAAATCCCAGGATTCTTTCCTTCTGCTATGCTTCGGAAAGCCATAAAAACCAGTCAAACGCCAGTTACCTCTTTCATCATCCAGCACCTCAACATTAATAAAATTCAGTGAAAAATTAGTGACATTACACTGAATTCTATATTTCCAAATGACTGCCACACCACCACTTCTACCCACACCGTCAACTGCAAACGCAATCTCATAACCCAAACTAGCACGCACTTCCTCAATTCTTCTAGCATGAACCAAAGTCTCAAACAAAAAAATAATATCCGGTTTGTTAGCCCAGACCAGGTCTCTAAGAGTAAGAACTGCACGCAGGTTTCCCAGGCCTCGGTAGTTCCAACTTAAAATATTCATTGCCCCTTGTAGGCCTAGGAACCGTGGCCTACCTATAAAAAATGACCAGTTCTCACTAAAGAACTATCATCCGAGTTTGAGTTACTGGAGTTGAGTTCTCTTCTGTGTTTCAACGGTCCATGCACCCTATCCTCCCCAACAGTGCCATGCACTTGAGGTAAGTCTAGGGAATTAATCGTTAGCATATTATTCTGCATATGCATAGAATCAGCGTCCCCACTAACGTCCACAACAGCCTTGCCTCTCTCCTCATAAATCCTGCATGCATTATCATTGCCTTGGGATCCGTGAATCATGGGATTAATTATCGTATTAGTATCTTGTTTTTGAAAATTCCCAGCACCTTGATCCCGCATATCACGCCCTTCTTCCATATCCCTCGCATAGCTATCATATCCCGCATAATCTGTGTTGCTAAAACTGCTAGCAATGGAATCATCGTTGATATCCCTTAAGAACCAGCTTCCATTGCTGCCACTGCCTCTTCTGCCGTCAGCCCGGAGCTCCGCCCCCAATTCCGGTGACCATCATCAGAAACCATGGAGAACCTTCTATCAAAAAAAATTTCACTGTGACCCAGTAAACCACACAAGAAGCAGAAGACCCCCAACCTTTCATACCTGAAAATAACGGTGCTCTATTCTCCCCCTTTCACCTTAACTTTCCTTTCTTTTTTCAGAGGGACTCTCACATCGATCATCATCCTGATTCTCATGTATTTGCGCCAGAGATTTGTGTTATTTGATTTGTCGTATTCCATGAAAGAGCCTACATAGTCTCCAAGATATTTTCCAACCCCTGTTGTCTGTGCGTTTGGAGTTATGACAACTAATTTCTTGAGATCTTTTGTCCACAAGAAAGGCATAGATGTCGACCGGAATAAGACCAAAGCGATCCTTGAAGCGACACCACCAAGAAACAAAAAGGAGTTGGAATCTTTCCTTGGAACAGTTAATTTCTTGAGGAGATTCATTTCTAACTTATAGGTAGGACAAGGGACTTTGCTCCTTTGATCAAGTTGAAAACAGAACAAGAATTCATATGGGAATCACAACATCAGCAAGCTTTCGACGAGATTAAGACTTATTTAACAAGACTACCTGTAATGACACCTCCAAGGTCGGGACAACCATTGAAGCTGTATATTTCAGCATCTGGTGAAACTATGGGAAGCATGCTTGCTCAAGAAGATGAAAATGGCGTCGAGCATGCAGTATATTACCTCAGCAGGGTATTGAATGATGCTGAGAAGAGATACAATGCTGTAGAAAAATTATGTTTGTCATTGTATTTTTCTTGTACCAAGCTTAAATATTATATGATGCCATGTATTGTGCAAGTCTTTTCAAAGACAGATGTAATAAAACATATGTTGTCCAAACTTGTGTGGAACTGGAGAATTGGTTGATGGACCATGGCATTATCATAATTTTCAATAAAATACGTGCCATTTGTTGTTTTGGCTTCAACGACTCGAGGGGGGGGGGGGGGGTTGAATTGAGTCTTCTTAAAATATTTCCCTCTTAAAAACTTTTCAAATCAGAGTTGCGGATTTGTGGCCTCAGGATCTTTTACAAAATCAATGAAGGGTTTATATAAAATCTTGAATTGGAAGATGATGAAGATAAGAAAGATTAATTCAGAATAGGTTCGGGTTCAAAACTTTAATAATAACAAGATACGGAAACTGATTAAGCTTTTAACAATTAAGGACAAGTTATGCAAGTTTCAGATACAAGCATTAACAATCAAGAACAAACTTGCAGGTTTCTTCTTGAATTTGCTTAATGCACTTGTTGATCACTGCTTGATACCTGTCTTTGAAATTTAACACTAAAACACTTGCATACACATTAAGTTGTATTTGTCATATATCACAATCTCTAAGTCATTGAGTCTAACAAACTCCCCCCTTTTGATTATGACAAATCTTTTAACAAATTATAAGATCAGAGTATAAATGTAGCAGAAGTTAAGTGTTTTTGACAGATTTATATCATGGTATCAGAGCAGAAGTATATCAGAGCAAAAAAATATTAACAAAGCAGAATTTGATTTACTCCCTATTAATAATGTAAGCTCATTCTATTAATCATGTAAGCTCATTAGCTCCCCCCTCAACATATGCATGTATAATTTGTTATTATCCCTTTCTCTATATCGTACTTTTTCCTCCCCCTTTTGGCATTATTAATAAGGTAAAGAAAAGAAGCATTGAAAGCGATAGAGAAGGCAAGCATTTAAACATTCAAACATAGCATATAAAATTGTTCATTATAGAGGGATAGGTGCAGGGGCAAATAAAAAAAAATGCGTCCAACTAGTATAGATATTCCAAAACTCTCTTCTTATCATTCATAGATATTCCAAATCAAATCATACAAGAATCATAGCGTATTTACACAAAGATACAATCATATAAATAGTTTCTTTAGATATCCGATATAAGATTGATCGATTATGCTCAATTCTCTTCTAATGAAAAAGAAGCTTTCCTTGTTCAATGGCTTGGTAAAAATATCAGCGAGTTGTTTAGTTGTATCGACATATTCAATCTCAATTTCTCTACTTTGTATATGATCTCTAATGAAATGATGTCTGATTTCTATGTGTTTAACTAGATCTAGAGTGCATTATGGGATTCTTAGTTAGGTTAATTGCACTTGTATTGTCACATCTAATAGGAACTTGGTTTAGTTGCACACCATAATCAACTAGCTGTTGTTTCATCCATAAAACCTGTGCACAACAGCTACTAGGTGCTACATATTCAGCCTCTGCAGTGGATAAAGCCACACTAGATTGTTTCTTACTGAACCATGATACTAATGAGTTTCCTAGTAAATGGCAAGTTCCACTAGTACACTTTCTGTCTAGTTTACAACCAGCAAAATCAAAGTATGAATAGTTAATTAAAGTACATGTAGCTCCCTTGGGATACCATAATCCCACGTCTTTTGTTCCTAACAGATACTTAATTATCCTTTTAACTGCTATTAAGTGTGATTCTTTTGGATTTGCTTGATAACTAGCACACATGCATACACTAAACATGATATCCAGCCTACTAGCAGTAAAATAAAGTACTGAGCCTATCATACCTCTGAATTTAGAAACATCAATAGGTTTACCTTGCTCATCCTTGTCCAGATAACTGGAGGTCCTCATTGGAGTAGCCATCTCCTTAGCATTTTCCATGCCAAACTTCTTGATCAACTCATTGCAGTACTTGGTTTGGCTAACAAAGATTCCATTTTCAGTTTGCTTTATTTGCAGTCCAAGGAAAAAGTTTAGCTCACCCATCATTGATATTTCAAACTCACTCTACATAAGACTTGCAAACTCATTGCACAAATGCTCATTAGTAGCACCAAAAATTATATCATCCACATATATTTGTACAAGTAAAAAGTTGTGTGCCTTTTTCTTAGTGAACAAAGTTGTGTCAACTTTACCTCTTTTAAATCATTTTTCAATGAGAAAATTACTTAACCTTTCATACCAAGTTCTAGGACTTGCTTTAAGCCATATAGAGCTTTAGACAATTTATAAACATGGTTAGGCAATTCATTATTCTCAAAACCAGGTGGTTGACCAACATACACTTCCTCTTGTATAAATCCATTTAAGAAAGCACTCTTAACATCCATTTGATACAATTTAAATCCCATTATGCAAGCATAAGCAAGTAGCGTTCTTATAGCTTCTAATCTTGCTACTGGTGCATATGTTTCATCATAATCTATGCCATCTTCTTGGTTATACCCCTTGGCTACCAATCTAGTCTTGTTTCTTACAATTATTCCATTTCATCTGGTTTATTCCTAAAAACCCATTTTATACCTATTACTTGACAGTTCTTGGGTTTAGGCTCTAGTTTCCAAACTTGGTTTCTTTCAAACTGGTTTAACTCATCTTGCATAGCCATCATCCAATGTTCATCAATTATAGCATCATCTATGTTCTTAGGTTCTACTTGAGACACAAATGCCATATGATTACAAACATTTCTAAGAGATTGTCTAGTAGTTACCCCCTTTGTAATTTCACCAATGATGTTGTCAATTGGATGATTCTGACAGTCCTCCATTCCTTTGGTAGGTCATGCTGTTGTTTTGTTTTCTCCTGTTGCAGTACTTCATTCTTTAAGCTTTCATCTTGGTCATTGTCCTGTTTTTCTTCTAGGAGAGTTTTCTCAATTGAAACTACAAGATCATCAATAATAGAATCCTTTCCCAACCTTTTAGGGTTAGACTCATCAAATGTCACATGCACAGATTCCTTAATAGTTTCTGTTCTCTTATTATATATTCTAAATGCTTTACTAGATAGAGAGTAACCTAGGAAAATTCCTTCATCAGCCTTTGCATCAAATTTTCCAAGATTATTCTTTCCATTGTTAAGAACAAAGCATTTGCAACCAAAAACATGTAAATGTGTTATATTTGGTTTTCTTCCTTTGTAAAGCTCATAAGGGGTTTTCTTAAAGATTGGTCTTATCAAGACTCTATTTAGCACATAGCAGGTTGTATTGACAGCATCTGCCCAAAAATGTTTTGGCAAGCTAGAGTCGTTCAACATAGTTCTTGCTATCTCTTCTAATGATCTATTCTTTCTTTCCACTACTCCATTTTGTTGTGGAGTTCTAGGAGCAGAAAAATTATGTTGAATGCCATTCTCATCACAAAAATTTTCAAACATTCATTTTAAAATTCTCCCCCATGATCACTTCTTATAGAAACAATTTTTACGTCCTTTTCATTTTGCACAATTTTTGCCATTTTCTTAAATGCAGCAAATGAATCACTCTTATGAGATAGAAAATATGTCCATGTATATCTAGAGTAATCATCTACTATTACCAATGCATACGAGTTACCACCAAAGCTTTTGGTTCTAGATGGACCAAATAAATCCATGTGTAAAAGTTGCAAGGGTCTAGTTGTTGAAACAATGTTCTTTGGTTTAAAAGAGACCTTAACTTGCTTTCCTTTTTGACATGCATCACATAGTCCATCTTTCACAAATTTCAGTTTAGGCAAGCCAACTACAAGATCTTTACGAATCATTTTATTCAAGTGGTTCATTTTAATGTGTGCAATTCTTCTATGCCAAAACCAATTCTCTTCTTCTTTTGAAATAAGACAGCATGCAGTATTTGAAGAGATATTATCTAAATCAAGCATATAGATGTTATCTGTCCTATGTCCAAATAATTTCAAATTTTCATCATGCCGATTTTCTATTAAGCAACTATTAGAATTGAATTTTACCCTGAAGCCTTTGTCACATGGTTGACTGATACTTAATAGGTTGTGTTTCAGTCCCTGAACATATAGTACATCCTCAATGATTGTTGTTGAGTCACTTCCAATGTTGCCAATGCCAAGCATTCTCCCTTTATTATTGTCTCCATAGGTAACACTACTACTCGACTTAGGGGTAAAGGAAATGAACTTGCTTTTGTCTCCAGTCATGTGCTTGGAACAGCCACTGTCAAGATACCATTTCACATTCTTGGCATTCCATCACACTTCACTTTCTGAATCACTGTTATTGCTGGCCATCAAGCACAGGTTTGCCTCCTCAGATTCAGATTCTTCAGTGGATTCTAGATCATTATCATCCCAAGCAATGTAGGCCTTTCTTGGCTTTTTCCACTCCTTGCCCTTTGAGTCAAACTTTTCTGTTTTGTCCTTCTTTTGCAGCTTTGTGTAACACCCTGTATTTCACTGTTTTAAATAACAGTAATACATATAAATATGTTTATAAATTTATTAGAGTTTTATAAAGTTATTCTAAGTGAACGGAGGATAGTATTTAATCCTACTTGACCGTAGGAAACTACGATTAAAATTTAGGTTGGAAATTCAGGCGAAACCCGGTCTGCGAATTCCATTGACAGTATAATAATACTGCTCAAAAGACCTAATTTTAATTCGTGAACGAGAGACTTAAGTTTAGTATTTTATTTTCTACAACTTTGTATTTATAGAATTTTTTCAGAAAAAAATAAAATAATTTACGTATTACGAACGAAAAACGTAATCGGGTAGACGACGGAAAGGAGATTAGAGTTTCTAAGAGTAGTAAGAGGATTTATCTTAGGATTTTGAGATGATTCAAGGGGATGAATCATATTTTTAAGTTTAGAAGGTTTTTCAGGATTAAATAGAAAATTTCGAAATTTACGGTTAAGTCCCTGAACTTTCTGTAAATTACCATTTTGTCCCTAAATTAGTTTTTTTCGTTTTTTTCAAGTGGATTGGGCTAGAATCCTTGTTTCTAATCCTAAATGGTCGTGGCTTATAAGCCCAAATCTTTTTAGTTCATAGTTGAGTCCATAAAGCCCATTTAAGTTTTCTTATCTTAGGTTTAAAGGCCTAAATCTTCAAAGTGGGTCCCACAACCAATAAGAAAATGAAATCAAGCCCAAATGTTTCAAGCCCATGCGTAAGCCCATGTGAATTGTGGCTGCCCATTTTTGTTGGAATTGTCAAGTTGGTTCTAGAATTTTCCATAAGTTTCTACTTATCCTAGATTTGTCTACAAGTTTCTTGATTCTTCCTAATACATTGAATTATCTTACTTTCTTAACTTGTCTTTCACTCATAAAAATCAGCCAAGCAAGTCAAAGATAAGATGGCATTTAATGTGATTAAACTCATCATCATGACATTCTATTGTCTATTTGAAAACTAGTCCTTCAACTATTGGAATCTTTGCAATTTGGTCCTTGGAACTTAATTGCACTTTGATCCTTTTAACATGACAACTCATCTTCATCTAGAGTCTTCTTGAGATGTCGCCACTCACACTATAAATACCCTCCTCTCACTTTTCATTTAGTTCTTTGGTTATTTGCCTTCTATAAACTTTAAAGTTCTAAGTTCTTAGTTCTAAGTTTCAAAGCAAGTTCTTGGATTTTCTTCATCATTGATTCTCAAGAGGTAAATCCTAATCTTTGTTCTAAATCATGCCTATGTTCTTTAAATAGTTTCTTGATTCAAGACTTATATCATGGTGGTTCATCATTTTCAAGTTTCAAACCCTAGAACTTTGAAAAATCATAATAAATCCTAGGAAAATCTAATGATGATGAAACTACTTTCTATCTTCTAGATATCATGTCTACTATCTAAATCCAAGAGCATGAAGTAATCAAAAATCTCTTTCTTGAAAAACTAGCCTTGGCCGAATCTATCACCTTAGGGTTGGTAGAGTTTTGTTCATGTGTTTTCATGTATGATCATGTATTCTATATGGCATGTATGACTACACACTCTAATCCATGTTAGTTTCTTAAAATGACTATTTTATTCAAAAATATTCATGTTGGCCGAACCCTAAGTGGGTGAGTTTTGTTGAGTTTTGTTCATGATTTTCATAAATGATCTTAGAAATCAAGTGTTTAGTAAGTATGCTTTATAAATCCAAGATGATTTGTTAAACTAAGAACCCTAGCTTTATGAACTTATTGAGGCCGAATCTATGTATAAAAGAGTTAGGAAGTTTTGAGTATTGAAACTTAGTTGTTAGTTGATAATCTATGATTTAGGTTAATTAAGGATCATTAATCCATAACTTAATCATGATTAGAATTTTTAGTTATTCAAAAACCCTAGAGGCCGTGACTATGTATTAGGGTTTAGAATGTTTTAGTTTCTTGATTTGTAACTCTTTGGTTATAATAATTGAAGGTTAGTTAAGTACAAGTTTACAAGGTAACGGAAATTCTGAAGGAGTTTGTAAGTTGAACAAGGAGTCTTCAAGAGGTAAGGGGGGAGTACCGAGAAGGATTCTATTCAATGGCTATATGCTATCCAATTGTTGTTTGTAATTAATTGTTTGTTAGTATTTATTTATGTTGTTTATTGTTGCGTTATTGATATCTGTGTGGTTTATTTTGCGTTAATTGTTTATTTGCAATTATATTATGAACTGTGATGCATGATCTGTCTGGGAAATATCTGTGATATAATTGTTGTTTGATGTGTGAGAAGCCTGACAGTGGTCAGTGCACAATTAAGAAAGTCAGATAAAAGCTTTAAGAAACTGTATCGAATTATATTCAAGGTTTTAGTGGCAAATTATTGGTATATGATATCAAAGAGAATTTCTTTTGAGAAGAATAAAGAGTGTTGAAAAATATTATTATTTTAATAAGTTATTTTTGGAAAAGTGAATTATGAGTCACAATGAGTACGACACGGTAAAAATATTTTAGTATTGTTAAATTTTACGTAAGAAAACCCAGAATATTACAGAATTTTCTTTTATTAAATTAATTGATGAAAACAAGTTAAGGGTGATTTTAGAAAATTAATTAAGTGGAAAAAGTTAAGTTTTTGGCTTAAAAGTCTTAAAAATAAAATTTGACGGCAAATCTAGAAAATCTAGACGGCAAGTGACTCATTGGTTTGTGAAAACTAAGTTTTATTTGTTAAGAATTTTTATAATGAATTTCTACCATTAGAAAAGAATTTCTAAAAAAATCGAAAGTTGATTTAACAATGTTGAAAATACAGTTGGACTTAGTAACCGAGACGTCGGGGTACTAAAGTTCTGTGATTGTGATGGACTCAGTCATTTGGACTTGGAGTGCCTATATGGTGTACAAGAGGTATACTGTGATGAATTGTATACATGAGGTATACTGTGATAAAACATTGAAGATGTTTTCTAGAAGCACGAACCTAGTACTGGTGCACCGGTTGAGAGGTGTCGTGATTGAGCACTCGGACAGTAAGGTCCTGTGTTGTAATGAAAGTGTTAAAAAGTGTTTTAAAACTATGTGAGTCGTAAGCCATGTTGAGCTTCGGCAAGAGAAAGATTGAGCACAAAGAAAAGAACAAAACAAAAGTGTTTTGCATGCATTTGGCAGACGTGCCTGCGGTTTGTGACACAAATGCATTGACTACCATCGGCGAAAGGTAATTACGACGTGCATTATCTCATGTGCCTAGGGAGGACATGGAGATGTAGACCCCATCTTACTTGCTAATGGTGTGGCCACTGATTGTGGACATTAGCAATGTGTTTGGCCTTGTGTGCCTGGCTATGTATGCCTTTGTTGTTTTTAAGATGGGAAGAGGTTGCGCACCTGTTGGCAGTTGGCCAAGTTAGCCAGTGTGGCTTTGGAGTCTGATCAACTCATATGATGTTGGGATATCTCATGAGATTAGGACGAAAATTAGATGATGAATAGAAGTGTCATGCATAATTTTATGGATGATGTTTGGGGTGTTGAACCCACTGATAAACTGTTAGCTTATAATTAATTGTATGTGATAAATGTTGATGTGGTATTTGATGGCTAGAGTGTGGTTATTGAGTAAGATCCAAGTATTGGTTTCTCACTCTTACAACATATTCAGATGAATCCAGACGTACCACTGCGTGTGCGAGGGTTCGTACACTCACTTTTGATCGGGCACGATGTGGTGGTGCCTGGGATATAAATATTGGGGCACTTAGCGCCACCTACCATGGCCCTAGTACTGAAGTTATTGGCACGATAGAAGAAGGACCCAATCAGAGGACTCATGTAGTAGAAACAATCGAGATATCGTTACCACCGGTTTGGCTGTATCTTCAATATCTGGAGGAGCATGGAATGATGGATCCTTTACCTCAACCTCAACCTCTTCAGATATTAGGAAATGGAGAACCTCCAGTTGAAGGAGAGCTAGTAGAAGGTGAAGAAGATCCAGAGGAATACCTAGAGGATGATCCGGAGTTTCAACCTCCTGCAGTGGATGATGGAGATTCTTCAGATGAAGCAATGGAAGCGGAGGCATCATCAGACTCGTCAGCTGTAGGTGGGATTGATCCTTATGGTCTTCCCAATGGGTTTCATTAGCTTGACCAGCTTAGGTATAGTTTCCGGGGTAGTGAGTCTTGATAGTTTTATTTTGGCTTCTTAGAGCCCTTAGTTTTGAGATGGTTTTGAACCGATTCTTTGTTGATCTGTATATATCTTTATCTTCTTTGTTTAGTTTGATGGAGAATGGTCTATGCTTCTAAAGGCTTTTTGATATCTCCTAGTATAGGAGTTGTGTATGTAAACGATGAAGCATATGTATATATATGGATGTACATATATGTGGTTTATGTTTATAATAGTTGTATGTTGTATGTAAAGAAAAAAAAAATTAAGCACTATTTTTATATAAGGTTAGTCACCTTAAATTATATTTTCCGAAAGTAACCAGCGTTATATAATTATAATTTATATTTGGGTATTAATGGGATGACCCTAGAGTAGGGTGTCGCACTTTGGACAATCAAGCTTCATGTGGCCAATCTTTCCACATTCATAGCATGTGATGTTGTTAGAAGAGTTGTCACCTTTGCTGAAGTTTCTTTTAGGAAAAGTGGATGGCTTTCCCATCTCTTCTTCAGGAAGTTCTTGAATTTTCTAACTAGCATTCCCATCTCTTCTTCAGATTCTGCCTCTTGTGCTGAATCATCATCATCACTCTCTTCTACTTCTTTGACTTGTGATTTCAGAGCCAATCCCTTCTTTCTTTTATCAGTTTCTTCACTCTCATTCAGTTTGTTCAACTCCAATTCATGTTCTTGCAGTTTTCCAAACAATGTGGCAATGGTCATTGATGAGAGGTCTCTAGTGAGACGCCCCGACGTCCTATTAAAGAAAACCCATAATATTTAGGACCTAATCGTGTTATTATCATTAAGCGTATATATTAAAACGCCGGAAAATTTTGAACTTAAAATATAAACAACATATATACACACATGCATAACATATACACATCATATCCTAATGCAGTACAGTAGAGGGAATCCCTTCAGTAGGATCCCAATAGGTACAAACTGGTACAAACTAATATAAACAACAAAAGATAAAACACCTCAAAAAGATGCATTGGCCGTAGTCTCTCTACTCAACTACTAGGGTCCACTCCTCGTTCTCCAGCATCTGGCTCATAAGGGGTTCCATCTAGTTCCTCCATAGCTGGCTTCTCCACCGAGTCTTCTTATAGCGATCACATAAATAAAACATACCCAACAACAAGAAGAAAAGGGATAAGAAACAATATAACGTCAAACGTGGAAAGGTTTTAGAATCATTTAATTAAATAACGGCACAATAAACATCCATCACCAAGAGTATACATAAATAAAACACAATCATCCTCAATCCACATCTAGGATCTTTCATCTACCCTCCATCATGATGCAATGCAAATGCTGTATGAATCATCTCATCAGGTATCGGACATATCCGGATATCACATCAATAAATCGACACGTCACAGAGTCCCCGGTGCACACCTTCGTTCGCGGATGGAGGATGCCCATGCAAAGCAATGGCACTATAGCTGCACAATTCGGTGCACACCTCTGAACCCCGACCAGGGTGCTCATGCAATGCATGAACTATAACTGCAACTAAAATGAAATCATGTCTGGGACGGTCCGCCATTAGCCTATCCCCAGGAATTCTCCCTCCAAGGCATAGACCCCACACGACCATGTTTCAGGTCCACCATATCACAGACCATGTTTCAGGTCACCCCCTAGTGCCCTAACCGCTCATCATAATCTCATAGGTAACCTCAATAAAATCTTATCTCATCAATCTCATGATCATCATATCTCAGGAATCATCTCAGTTAGGCACTAATAACACATATAACACGAATTCCCCAATACATCCTCATGTCTCGATATAACTTATCATTTACTCAAACTCTAATTACAATTATAACACTCAACACATCATACCATAATATCATCATGTCATAGCATCATCATTACTAACATGTCATAAAAGCATCATTTCTAAACTAATAATCATTATCAAAATCTAATTAAAATAATAAGATATCATGCTTATAAAATAATCATAACTCATAACATCATCATCCAGCAGTTATCAACATCAATTCAACCAGTCAAATCATCCAAGCAGACAATCATAAAATAATAAAATAATATATAATAAACATAACGGTGATAAACACACAATCTCAATATCATCATGAGTACTATTAAGTAGTCCCCAGTGTGATATGGACATTGTCCGTTACTCGCAATCATGTAGGGTTTGGGTCGCCATACGCCATTATCGAATTAAACGTCATTGTGTCGTTTTCGACATTAAATAATTTCTTTCCCCCACCTGGAGAGACGTACGATGACCTAGACACAACGAAATTACTCGTCCTCTACTCCTCACGATTCTGCCTCACACGGACCTAGGCCCCTGAGTCTCCGAAAGTCCACCTAAGAAACCACATTGTGAACAACACCTTGTATGGAACTTAGAATCTGCAACAAACACCCTAAAATCCGCCACTGTTTTGGCTCTATATCTCACAACCCAGACATTTATTTACAAAAGTGAACGGTGAGATTAAAGAGCTACTTTTCCTTACCTTCTCCAAAAAGTTCAGCTCGATCCAACGATGGATGAGCCTAGGATGAAGCTCCCAAGGTGACTGGTCAGGAGCTACTCGGGTTGGGTTTATCTCCTTTTTCTGAGTTGAATAACTCTCACTCTGGGGAATGCACAGAACTTTTAATCGTTGGATGTGAATAACTACTAGCCTAGAACCTCTCCATGAAATGTCAACACGATCCAACGGTGGAAGAAGGTGGGGGATAGTTTTACAGAAACAGGATAAGATGAGTTTTTGGGTGTGAATGAGTGTGCAACTTGTTCTTTCCTTCACTTAACTATTCAGCCAACACATGCAGAGGTGAGGGAACGAAATTGGCTATGGAAGGATGAGTGAAATGAGGCTGGAGGAGGAAAAATGAAGTCACTTTTGTGATTTTGCTTTTATAGATGAATTTAGGTAGGTTTTGATAAGTTAGAGGGAAGACAAGTGTCATGCATGCAAAAGGGGTAGTGGAGATAGGTGTCATTCATGCAAAGGGGTTAGGTGTCACACATGCAAAAGGTTTAGGTGTCACACATGCAAAAAGTGTTAGGTGTCACACATGTAAAAAGGTTAGGTGTCATACATGCAAAAGGGTTAGGTGTCACACATGCAAAAAGGTTAGGTGTCACAAATGCAAAAGGGTGTCACATATGCAAAAGGGTTAGGTGTCATACATGCAAAAGGGTTAGGTGGAATGTGAGGTGGCGTCACCATGGCCACCTTCCTCCTGGTAACGACACGTATCACTGGGTGTTGTTCCGTCGGCACAACTGGGTGTTTTCTTTCGCATCTTCCTGTGTAACCTACTGTTGGAATATTTTTCTGTAATTATTTTAGGTTAATCCTAAGACCTATTGTACTCAGGACCGACCTAAATTAATATTCCGACTTTCAATTAATTAATTGATCACAAAACGCTCGGTTTGTGTTTCTTTGCGTTCTTGACCCGTTAGACGTCCGATTGACCTCAAATTTGAGATATAGGCTCATCAAGACCTAATAAACAGCTTCAAACCATAAAAAAGGTCTAATCTCATTCCTAACTCCAAATTTCTTATTTCACACTCAGATGTCTCAAAGATGCTAACCGGGAAACCCTAATTTTGTTTCTACGTTCAAACTCACTTGAAAAGGTTGTGTGCTTGCCAAGCAAGGGTCTCTATGCCTCAAACCACATCCCAGCTATATAATCTAAGTCCTAACCCTAACCCTCATACATTAACCATGCATAAAATAACGGATGTTACATCTAGATTCTGAGATTGCAGTGACTTTGGGTTGCCATTCGTTGCTCAAGCATCTCATTACTTTGTTAATTTGATCCTCATTTGATATAGCTTTTCCAAGACCAGCCAATTGATTTACAATGTGTGTGAATCTTTTTTGCATTTCAGTCATAGGTTCTCCTCGATTCATTCTGAATAGCTCATACTCAGGTGTGAGGGTGTTCATTCTTTCTCTTTTGACATCTGTGGTTCCTTCATGTGTTACTTGCAATGTATCCTACATCTCCTTAGCTGATTTGCAATTTGAAACCCTGAAAAACTCATCACGGATTAAGGCAGATGTTATAATATTCTTAGCACGTCCATTATATTGAACTCTTTTCTTATCATCCTCATTCCATTCAGTTTTAGGCTTATTTCTTGGAGCACCATTAGCATCTATAGTAGAGGGGACATATGGTCCATTTTCTACTGCATCCCATATGCCAACACCTGCTGCCTCAAGAAAGATTACCATTCTTTCCTTCCAATAGATATACTCAGATCCATTGAAGGCAGGCGGGCGTGCAAGGGAAGCCCCTTCATTTAAACAGTCATTGGAAGCCATACTCTTATAGCTGTTAAGCCAAACTTCAGAGTTTAGCTCTGATGCCAATTGTTGTTTTGGCTTCAACGAATCAGGAGGGGGGGGGGGGGGGGGTGAATTGAGTCTTCTTAAAATATTTCCCTCTTAAAAACTTTTCAAATCAGAGTTATGGATTTGTGGCCTCAGGATCTTTTACAAAATCAATTAAGGGTTTATATAAAATCTTGAATTGGAAGATGATGAAGATAAGAAAGATTAATCCAGAATAGATTCGGGTTCAAAACTTTAATAATAACAAGATACGGAAACTGATTAAGCTTTTAACGATTAAGAACAAGTTATGCAAGTTTCAGATACAAGCATTAACAATCAAGAACAAACTTGTAGGTTTCAGTTTCAGTTTTAGTTCAGTTTCAGCAGTCAAGAATGGTTTTGATCAACTCAGTTTTGAACGCAGATAACACAAACTTGATTACAATCACACTCAGGTTTCAATTCAGTTTATACAGATCGAGAACATAAATTATATTGAACTTTAAACATCAAAATCACAGGTTCTTGATCATAAACAGAAAGTAAAGGAGTTTGAGTTTAGAGATACTACACAACCAGATTTATCCTGGTTCAGTCACATCCACCGTGACCTACATCCAGTCCCCACTCCACCTGTGGGATTTCACACGCTAACACACAAGCTTTTCCAGGTAGCTTGAAAAACCTTTACACCACAGAGCACTCCTTCACCTCGAGATACCACAATCTTGTGAAGAGCCTCAATGTTCTTCCTTAGGGATACCTCACCCTAATCACTCAGAGAGACTCCCTCTCTCTTTACAATCAAAATGTAAAACAAAAGTTGATTCCTAACTCTCAATAGTCAGATAAACAAATTGAAGCACTTATGAGAACGAAACACTCTTTTCACAATAAGCTCAAGAAAGATGATGAATGATATGTGTATTGTATTCGATATGTTATTCGATATTGTGAAAGTGTTCCTTTGATCCCTCTTTATATAGAAAACAAGTTATAGTCGTTGGGATCAATTAAAACAGATTTGGATCTGATTAACAGAATCTATTTTCTTGATTCTGGTTCTTGAAATAAGATTCTGATAGTTCTTATGGAATTCGCGTCCATCTTGAAAATAACCGCATCCATCCAGCCATTAAGATTTTACATTCAGACGGGCTAGTAGATGAGCTCCATATGCCACGTCATTGGACGGATCTTCTCATTAAGATCTTAGCAAGTCCAAAGACTTGTGTGGACGAGCGCTTTTGTCACTTTAGTGGACGAGCACTTCTGTCACTTTAGTGGACGAGCGCTTGTATCACTTTATTGGACGAGCACTTCTGTCACTTTAGTGGACGAGCACTTCTGTCACTTTAGTGGACGAGCGCTTGTATCACTTTATTGGACGAGCACTTCTGTCACTTTAGTGGACGAGCACTTGTATCACTTTAGTGGACGAGTGCTTCTATCACTTTAGTGGACGAGCGCTTCTGTCACTTTAGTGGACGAGCACTTCTGTCACTTTAGTGGACGAGCGCTTGTATCACTTTATTGGACGAGCACTTGTATTACTTCAGTGTTGGACGAGGGCTTCTATTACTTCAGTGTTGGACGAGCGCTTCTATTACTTCAGTGTTGGACGAGCGCTTGTATTTCTTATTTCCAAAAATTATTTTCATTAACGAAAACTTATTCCTTTTAATGCAGGTTATGAAAATTGATTTTCTTCATGCATCTTTTTAATTGATCTATTTATGAATAAGAGACTTCATCTCTTACAAATCATATAAGACTTAAATCTAATTTCTCCTTTAAACTCTTGTCTTGATGATTCTTTGATCTTCGTCTTTGCTCTTTTGATTTATGCAGCTCCTTGATTCCTTCAAGTTCTTCCTTGAATATTTTCCTTGAATTTTCTTAATGAACTTGTTGATCACTGCTTGATACCCGTCTTTGCAATTTAACACTAAAACACTTGCATACACATTAAGTTGTATTTGTGATATATCAAAATCTCTAAGTCATTGAGTCTAACACCATTGAGAGCAGTTAAAGGTCAAGCAATAGCAGACTTTTTAGCTGATCACCCAAGTGTTGATGTCGACGAGATTAAACTTGTCGAATTAAAGAACTGGCGTTTGTATTTTGATGGTTCTAACCATCAAAATGGTACAGGGGTTGGGGTTTTAATAGTTTCACCACAAGGGATTCCAACCAAATTAATGTTTGAAATAAAATATAATTGTTCGAACAACGAGTCTGAGTATGAAGCCTTGATAGTAGGTTTGGAAATTCTCATTGAAATGGGGGCAAGAAATGTCCACATTTTTTGTGATTCTCAATTAGCCATAAAACAACTCATGCAAGAGTACAAATGCATCAGTTACAACTTAACAAAATATTGTGTTGTAGCAAGTAAGTTGTTGAGAAAGTTTAGTGATGTAATTGTCGAACACATTCCAAAGGAATCAAATCGGGAAGCAAATGACTTTGCCCAAATAGCTTCTGGATATAAGGTCTCACAAAAGGTTTTCTCGAAACTTATGGAAATAAGAGAACTGCTTTATCCCTTGGAAGACAGATATGCAATGCAGAACTATGTGGTGACAATTAATGATTGGAGAAAACCAATAATTGAATGCTTGGAGAAACCTAATCCAAATGCCGAAAGAAAATTAAAATATAAGGAAATGCATTCTGTCATGTCGGGAGGAGAATTGTGTTAGAGAGCCCTAGATGGAGGATTAATGACCTGCTTAAATGAGGAGGATGCTTATTTAGCATTAGAAGAAGTTCACGAAGGGATTTGTGGAGCTCATCAAGCTGGTGATAAGATGAAATGGGTTCTTCGTCGACAAAGAGTTTATTGGCCAACCATGGTAAAATATTGTATATTGTTTGCCAAATCATGTGAAGAATGTTAAAGACATGGCCATATCCAGAATGTGCCTGCTAGTGAATTACATTCCATCATAAAACCATGGCCATTCAGAGGATAGGCATTAGATCTAATTGGACAGATTCATCCAACCTCTTCGAAAGGTCATGAGTTCATCCTGGTGGGGGTATATTACTTCACTAAATGGGTGGAAGATGTAGCTTTAAAAAAGGTAACTCAGCAGGATGTGATCAATTTTATTGAAAATAACATCTTTTGTCGGTTTGGCATTCCACAAACGTTGACCACTGACCAGGGGTCAGTCTTTACTGGAAAGTACATAATAGATTATGTAGAGTCCAGAAAGATTAAAAATGTTGACCTTGACACCTTATTATGCCCAGGCTAATGGACAGGTCGAGGCAGTGAATAAGATAATTATAGGTTGGTCAAGAAACATATTGGCCAACAATCAAAGAACTGGCATAATACTCTTGATCAGATCTAGTGGGCATATAGAAATTCGCCAAAGGAGTCGATAGGGATATCTCCATATAAGTTGGTTTATGGTCATGATGTTGTTTTACCCGTCGAGATTAATCTCCAATCAATACGAATTTAGAGACAAAATGAGTTGCCAGTTGAGGATTATTGGAATTCAATGTTTGATGAATTGGATGAATTATAGGAGATGAAAGGTTAATTGCCTTAGAAAACTTGATTCGATAGAAGGAAAGAATTGCAAGATTTTATGATAGTCGAGTCAAGTATAAGTCCTTTAAGGAGGGAGATTTGGTTTGGAAGGTAATTATGCCCATGGACAAAAATTGTCGAAGGTTTGGGAAATGGTCACCAAAATTGGAAGGTCCCTTTAAAATTGAAAAAGTGTTCTCTGGGAACGCTTATACACTTGTCGATGTCAATTCAAATTTGCGGATTAATTCTATTAATGGCATATATCTAAAATCATATAGGTCGACAATGTGCGAAGTAAAAATAAGTTGAAGCCAATAATCCAAACTAGATTTTATTGAAATAAGTTGGCAGATACAAGTTCAGACACCCCATTGTGCCTCTATATTTTATTAGATTAAAGCCTTCTTTATTAATTCCTTTATCGCGCGCTTAACCTGAAAACACATAAAAATTAAAACTTAAGTTAAATAGAATATAACTTTGGTTAATTAAAAATAACACACCATAATTATGTGTATACATACACACATAGGTCTTTTGAACTTAATACAAAGCACTGTTGAGGGTATCCTCTCAATAGGATCCCTCACAGGCATATACTTAAATGAAAGTTATACTAGCGGAAACATGTAAAAAATACTTCCATAAGGCACACTGGCCATACTATCTAGACCCTAAACACCGTGGATCACAGCTCGTCCTCCGACCTTTGGTTCATACGGAGTTCCATCCAACTCCTCCTTAATCAGCTCATCAACAGGGTCTTCTCGAACGATTCCATAAAAGATAACACATAACATACACAAAACATAGGGGATAAGAAACAACTATATCATCAAAAAGCGAAAGAGATTCATAGTATATCATACAATAAATGTCAGAGACAAACAACACACATAACTAACAAATCATCCTCGAAATTAAGATATCATCCTCTACCCTCAATCTCATACAACTAGATTTTTATACTGGCGTGGCCACTACCAATCCTGTCACGCATCCCACGTTAGGAATGTCAGTCATTTGTTCAAGTGACAGGTTCCAAATTCTAGGTGCACATTCTCATCCATGGTGAGAATGCTCATGCAAAGCAATGACACTATAGCTGCACGATTTTCCCGGTGCACACCCTGTCCGCTCCCGAGGGTGCTTGATAGGCTCCGGCAAGCGTACCGGATCGAAGCAAATATAATAATAAAACGGTGAGAAACCGAGTATCGAACTCAGGGATTGGGAAACCAAGTGTCACTTCACAAATTAAGCAACTATTTAGATTGAGAAATAGGTGTGAAAAGATTTCAAGAAAATAAAAGAAACAATAAAATCAAATCAAATATTTTTGGGATTTTCAAATTAAAAGAGATTTCCAGGAGTTGGGTTACCAACAAGACTGCTCATGCTACTAAATTGACTACCCCTCTTGTTAATTATCAAAATTTCTTTGAAGGTGAATTTATCCTAAATAAGTTAATGTTCTCTCTCGGGATACAAGAACTGTGCCCAATTAAACCAACCCCTACTCTCGTGGTGATTGTATTTAAATTGAACCCATTAAGATTCGTGACAATTCAATGAACCCTCGAAGGACCGCTTCTAACTCTCGTGATTTAAGTCCTAAATTCAATCCCTATAGATCCAATACCTAAGTTCGCCGCTAGGTTTGTCCTTAGAGTATCTATGACATGCAAATAAGTGTGCACCGAATTCACAAGTAGTTCATGCAATATGAATTAAATCGAAAGCAAACTGAAATTAACAAGAAGAAAACATCAATTCATAACATAAAACGAGTCTTGGGCATAGTCCAAATTCCTAGAAATAAAAAGACTACTCAAGCATTGCCATGTTCTTGGCAAGCTTGATTAACAAAAGCATAAAAAAAACCAAAGAGAAAAGCAGACATTGAGAAGAAGAGAATTCCTAATTTTTTTCCTAAGGTAACAGCCATCGGGATCCCCTATTTTCAAGCCTTTGAGTCCTATTTATAATGTAGGGTAACTTGGAATTAAAGCTGTTATCAAATCAAATCAACAATTAAATTTTCAGATTTTTCGCGTCACGGTCATGACAGATTCTCTCTTAGAAAACTTGGCATTGGTTGGCCTGTCACAGCCGTGATGGCCATCACGGCCAGGTCGTGACAGGTTCTGACTTTTTCGTTCTTTTCTTTTCAGTCTTGCTCGATCATGGCCGTGATGGCTGTCACGGCTAGGCCGTGATGGCTGTCACGACTAGGCCGTGATGGGCTCTGTTTTGCTCATTTTTCTTGCTTTTCAAGCTCCATCATAACTGGTCCTGAGCATTTTAATCTTCGTTTCCAAATCAATATCTCCAAATTAATTGCCAAATCTTATCATATCCTTTATCGTTGTGATAGGCAATTATTATCCAAATCCATTTTGATTTGGATCCAATCTTTTATCTCAATGCCAATTGAATTATCTTTTAATCATAATAATTCAAATCCAAATTGATTTGGATTCAAATCCATCATGTGGGCCCTTGAAATTTACTTGGCAATCTTCAATTTAATTGATTTCCATTCTTTTCTTCATGATACTTTCCTAAAAATCAAAAAATAAGAATAATATCAGAAAATTAATCAAAATCTAATTAAAATTAATTAAATACACACATTGACTCTAAAATAACCAAAATAGGAAAACAAAGTCTAATTTGGGCTAAATCAAGCATTCAAGAAAATTTAATTGATGAAATCCGCTCTAAAATAAAAGATAAAACTTGATAAGACATTGGATTATCAATGCTCAATGAAATTCAATGACAGTATAGTTGCACAACCTATTTCTAAGGTAGAACAGTCTAGCAAGAACTTATGACCTGATGTATTCCAAATACACGGCTGTGGACAATAAAGCAAACACATGAATCTCACCAACCCACATTAATAACATCCTAGTGGCTTAACCTTCCATCAAAACCTAAACACATATTCTATATCACACTTCCACTTTGAAATAATTAGTTTAGGATAGGCTCCTCTAATTCTCCGATACTTTCTCACCCAAACCAAATCTTCAGAACAACATATATCCTTGCTTACAATCAACTAAACATAATACTAAACCAGGTAGATCAAGCATAACCCAATATCAGGAATATCCAAACACCAAAAATAATACGTCGCATGCAATGGAATACCTCAACCAGTGTATCACAATCAAATCAATAAGTAATAAATCCAAACATACTCAATATCATAAAATCAACCTAATGTCGATAAACCTACAATACCCGAATCACCATTGATTTTGCAGAAAAGGTTTCCAATGTGATTTTGGTCTTGTCGATTACTTGACTACTAGTAGGCTTTAGGTCGCCCTACACAATTATTATATAATATACTACTTATCGATTCCGACGACAGAGTGATCCTTTCCCCCACCCGAGTTATCACCGGAATCCCGAATCTGACGTTCCTCATTATCACACCACAGTTTAACAGTTTCTCCTTCAACCAAACAACATAACTATAATTAATCACACTAATCCACTTTGACACATTAATGCTGGGTATCGGTCATCAATTCAAACATAGGCTAGGGTCATTTTCTCATTCTAATCCTTTGGATAATAATTACTTAGATCTTAGCTAGTTAGGATAAATTGCTATCCTTTGGAAATATGAACAAAATCATTTAATCTCTTTCTCTTAGGGTTTCGGCCTCCAATGGCTAAATAGGTTAGAATTTTTAAATCAACGTAATCTCTTAGATAAATGATCTTAGAGTATTAGTGATCATGAATCAAGCATTGGTTATCACAATTTAATCAAAAACACCAAACTTCTTTTCCATGACAATTTCGGCCATAATTAGAAAGTTAAGCTAGGGATTTTTGTTGAACTTAAGCTCTTGGATATAAGTTCTACAAGTATTATAGAACTTAATTCAAGTTCTAACTTTCAAAAATAGAAACAAAACACCAAACCCATTTTCTCACATAGGTTCGGCCAACAATGGTTGTTGGGGAAGGAAAATGTTTTTGATTCCATGCTCTTGGATAATGAGAGTAAAGTTCATAACTAGATCATAGAAATTGGTTTCACATTTTTATTATTTTTCTACAATTTTCTAGAATTATTTAAAGTTCTAGATCTAGAAATGAAAAACTACGAAATAGAAAGATTAAGATCATAGGAATGGAAGAGATGATCATGTTACCTCAAGTTAGGAAAGTAGAAGAAGGAGATTGATGATCTTGGCAAGTTCTAATATGATAGCACTTGGAGCTCTTGAAGATTAACAATGGAGTTTAGTGTATTTTTTGGAAGAAAATGAAGAAGATGAAGAGAGAAAGGGGGAGGGGGCTGCAGTTTGGGGTAGTCATGTAGGCTAGATTTTAGGCCTTGTTTGGTTCATTAGAATTAGATTAATAGGTTTTATGATTATTAAATAATATAATAGTTAACTATAGTTAATTAATAACTTAACTAGGGTTGGTTTGGTAACCATGATCAAAATCATGTGGCTCACATTTTAGGAAGGGTGTGGCTGCTCCTTGTCCATACAAATTAATCGTGGTTCCTTAACCATGGTTAAAATTTAACTCAACGTCGGTTTGGTTAAGCTTGGGAGTATTTTGGTCATTTCACTTGAAAATTCCCGATTACTAAAATTTAAGGCCGGACTCCATGTCCTCTCTACTACATTAATCTCCCCTAATACCTCAGCTCAATAATCGACGCCTTCATTTACCCGACTTATCCCCCGACTTAGGTTTTACGCATTTTCTTAACGATTACGCCCGAATAAAATAATATTAATTTCATTCCTAATGAATTTTTTCGAATATAATGGTTTCGTTTACGAGTGGAAATTAGGGTTTCTGCTCAATAAAATCTTACTGTCAGTGAAAACGCAGACCGGGTTCTGTTTGAATTTTCAACCCAAATTTTCACCGTAACCTTCTACAATAAGAGAGACTATAAATATGATTTTATTTTATTCAAAATCATTTTATAGCTCTCAGATTAAAATATAAATAATTATATTTTTACCCTGCTAAACAGTGTAATTGAAATCAGGCTGTTACACAAGTTACATGAACAAATTATCTAGTCTGTCGAAATTACATTCAAAGATCTAAAATCCTAAGATTGTACAAATTGAGATGGTTTATGCTTAGCCTAAAAAATTTGTTGAGGCTTCATTCCCTTCATATGTCGAGGGTGAGCAGAGGAGGCGTTAAACGACTGAGTTTTCCCATCCTTTAGAAACTTGAAGAACCGGGGGGTATGAGAGAGCTCAAGAGCGGCAGACACAGGTGCACTCGATCTGTTTCAAGCAGAGGCAGCGGTTCCAGAGACTTCCACGATAGTCACTTGCTGCCAAAGCTGAGGTTTTGGAACTGTGAGGCCCGAGCACCTGATTTGCCCTCTAGCAGCCGATTCTCCAGAAGGATGGCAAGGTGAGCAACTCACGTTATGTGATTTACACGACCTTAGAAGTTGTTTGACCATCAAGGCCTCTCCTTTGAGTCTGGGAATAAGTATAAAGAGCAATAGTCTCCATGGCAGAGCCATGTTGTGGAATAGAAAGAGAAAATAGGAGATGCCTTTGAGGAGATTCATTGTGAAAGAAAATAAAGTTTCATATTTAGGTCATGAAGGAAAGCTATTTATAATGGTATCAAGTAGTGATAGTACCGTTTATCTATGTATGGTAACTTGTTAAGATTTAATTGTTCATTAAAAAGGATTGAGTTACAAGACGCATAGGGAGTTAGCAGTCAAAACAATTAATGCGCAGGTGCGGAAAGGAATAATATTAAATGTGCATAATAAGTGTGCAAAGAAGGAAAATATTTACTGAAGAATAAAAAAAAAGTAAACGGTTACAAGAAGAAAAAGAAAAAGGGGGTAAACTAAGCCAAGTCTTTAAGATAAGCCCACATATTCTGGGTTAGAAGCAATGGCATTGTAGTAATCCGGAGTAAGTCTGTCGAGATCCGCAACAACAGTTTTAGCCTTAGTGTCTAACTCCTTGATCTCATTTCCTTCTCGGATCCTCCTATTGATGCATTATTGAGTCAGAGCATCAATGTTTTGCAGGCGAGCTTTCTCGGCTTGAAGTTTGGCCTCTAATTCAGAGACGTTCTTCAAAGCATCTGGCCACTCGACAGTAGCAGCTTCACTGTTCATAAGGGTCTTGTCCTCGACACTTTTGTCAAAACTGAGGATCACTTGATTCCAAGTCGGGGAATCCTTGGCTAAGTTGGACAGAAAGGTGTCGATCTAGTGTAAGGTGTGCTGCTGATTTTGAGGTAAGTTAGCCTGCATAGGGACTATTTCATCAACCAGAGCCCTCATTTTCTCATGAAGTTAAGAATCAGATAGAATCTCTTCAAAGGAATGATGCAGGAGAGATTTAAGTTCACCTAATAGAGAGATGGCTCTAGAATCACTGGAATCCCGGCCCTGGACCGTCGAGGATCTTGCTGAGTGAGGAGAACTCCTACGATTGCCTGATAAAAGACTTAGAAGATCATCTGCTTCTGATCTTATTGGATCTGCTTCGACAGTCATGGCTAACCTTTCGACGGGACCAGGGGAAACTGGAGGCAGAGTGGAAGTTTTGCCTAGCTCGACAGATAGAGTGTCGAGATCAACATCACGAGAAAGAAGCTTATCCATATATTCAACATCAATCAGTTCAGTAGTGGACATGGGAAGGTGATGAGATGATAGATGAATAGATGATTCTGGTATGGAATGAGGTTGAACATCAACAGTTCTTACATCGGTCATCTCAACGGATGCAGCAACTAAGGCTGTCAGGTCATGTTGTCTTCAAGATCGATGACCGGTGATGCTGGGGAGACTGAAGCATTGGGAAGAGACTCCCTCACAAGGGATGTTACCATTACTTCATGCCGTCGAAAAGAAATATATGTATGATGAATTCATGAGCAAGAATTTAAAAGGGATAACTTGTCAAGTTACGATCGGATGAGAAAATGATTACCTCGACAACAGGAGACACATTCCTTCCGCTTGAGTCTTCATTGTTTTCAGGGATGTCGATCACAATTTGAATAGGGTTGTCCTGAGATAAAATACAAGTGTGAATATATGACAGGTTCAGATAATGATATATAAGATACATAAGTTACCTTGGAGGAAGTTTTGTGAAATTCTACAGAAGTATCAGATGTGCCATGTGACACCTTGCTACCCCGCATGTTATAAAGTAATTTAAAGATAAAGATATAAAACAAAACATGCATTTACTGGATAAAATAAAATATTTGTCCATGGGTAGAAAGGTCTCACATGAATGAGTTCTCAAAACGCGGAAAATAAAACAAGTTTAAAACAACTAAATCAAAAGATAAACAACATAACCCAACCCGATGTCACAACAGAGCTGGTATAACCGTTCCGGAATGAAATCCTTGGAATACAACTGAACTAACTAAAACATAAGGAAAAGTCCTAACTATGAGTGGTGGCTCCTCAGAGTCACTCCTCTCCTGACTGTTTGCCATTCTCTGCGAGGTGCCAATCAGGCCAAACAAACAAACAAAGAATGGGGAGTAAGAATCATGTAAACATATACGGTATGGAGATAGGAAGCAAGGTAAAACAAACAGCATGGCATCATCATAACATACATCAACATATATATCAACATACATCAACATCAACAATATCAAGTATGCCATAAGGTGCAATGCAACACTACTCCGCTACTCCATTATGCATGTGGATCGAAACTAACTCAGGATGAACAACTTCAGAGTTACATATCCGTATTGGCCATAAAAGCACCAACACCGGTAGTTCACCAAACTATCGGGTGAAACCCATGGATAGCCAACGCTTCAAACCATCGGATGCCTCATCACGAGGGCGCACGATCACCAACCTTAGGTAACCTACCGTGGATGGCCAGATCACCATACTCTCGGGTGATCTCCCCTATGTCGAACCTCCCCCTCAACATCAACTCCGATGCTTTATGCAAATGGCACAACAATCAAACAATATCAACCACCTCCTTTGCTCGGGCCAAAAAGCTCCAAAGACTTCAACATCAACTCAACGTGCTTGGGCCAATAAGCACCCAAGACTTCAACATCAATGAACTTGGGTTAATAAGCACCCAAGACTTCAACCTCAACATGCTCGAGCCAATAAGCACCCAAGACTTCAACAACATGCGTAACCTAACGGGTACCGGCTTAATCATCTTTCATCTTAATTATCTTAATTAATCTTTAATTAAGTCATCAAGTCTTCATCGTTGATTACCAATATTATCATAACGTTATTGGGGAAGATCGGGGTTAAAAACCCCTATTCAAACCTTTAATTCCATCTCTGTCTGATAGGGGAGCACGGGCGTGGTTGTCCCCTACATGGTCGTGCTGATCACATAAGTGAAGCACAGTCGTGCTTCAATTCAAGCATGGCCGTGCTCAGCAGCACGGTCGTGCTTCCTGTTTAACAAGCCATGCTCAGCTGCACGGTCGTGCTGAATGCACGGCCATTTTTCAGAATTCAAACTGGGAGCATGGGTGTGCTCCCTGTTCAGCACGGCCATCCTTAATACACGACAGTGCTGTTCTGGATAGAGTTCCAACTTAGGTTTTTGACCAATTTTTTGGGTACAATAATCCTTTAATCTTAACTCGTTTTTTAGCCTAATTAGCCAATTAACATCTTAATCATGAAACTCAACATCAACAACATTCATCATCTCACCCAATTATCAATCCATCATCCAATCATATCATCAACATAGCAACATATTCATAGGCAACCGATCATGCACATAACATATGAAACATAATGCCAACAGCCAAGAACATGTTATCAAACAACCAATAAAGCATATTAACTCATACCTATATTCAAAACAACAACGGGGTTATGGGAACCCCTTTACCTTACGCTACCCCTAATGCCTAATGAATACACTACCCTTCTCCCCATACCTGGATTGAAGGTTCCAACACGAAGCCAACCACGAACAGATCACATATCCCCAAGCGGTTCAATCTGCTTCCAATCCTTGGTCAAACCAAGGGGTTAACTAGTTATTTCCCAAAACTAAAACAACAAAAAGGGAAACTAAGAAGAAAGGACCTTACCTATGCCGGTTAGAATAGACAAACAAGGGTCTCCCAAGGGTCTCCAAAACTCTAAGAACTGGTTGAATTTGGATGAAAAGGGAAGAGAAACTGCTCTGACCGCACTAGGTGACGACTGACGTCGGGAAATAGGGTTAAAACGTAACCCTCGGTTTCTGTGCCACCTATAAATAGGCTGCACTCTAGCACGACCGTGCAACCCCTTGAGCACGGTCGTGCTGGACTTAGATTCAACGAGATGCGGTCCACACATTGAGCACGGGCGTGCTCACTGTTGAGCACGGGCGTGCTCACTGTTGAGCATGGGCATGCTCAACTTAAAACTTGCAACACGTTCCTGACTTTAAGTACGGGCGTGCTGGCTAATGAGCACGGGCGTGCTCATGCACCAGAAAGGGACTTTTATGCCAAAAATCCCACTAAGCCCTTAGCCAACTATTTTAAATTAACAAAACTAACTTAAACAACCAAACAAGTTATAAAAAGCACTTAACAAAAAACCAGGGTGTTACAATTCCACCCCTTTATAAAAAATTTGACCTCGAAATTTCTACGTACCTCAAGCGAAAAGATACGGGTACACTTCCGTCATCTTGCTCTCCAGCTCCCAGGTAGCACTTTCCTCAGTAGCCCCACCCTAAACTACTTTGACCAAAGGAATCTCCTTGCCTCTTAGCTGCTTCACCCTCCTATCCTCGACTCGAAGGGGTAACACCTCGAATGTGAAGTTCTCTTTCTACTGTATTGCGTCGGGTACTGTCACGTGACTTGGGTCATGGATATACTTTCTGAGTTGAGACACATGGAAAACATTATGAAAATTTGACAAGAATGGTGGCAAGGCTATTTGGTAGGCGACTTCGCCGACTCTTTTGAGGATTTGGTAATGACCAATGAACCTCGGAGTAAGTTTCCTCGCCTTCATCACTCTACCAACCCCAAACGTTGGAGTAACTCTCAAGAATACATGATCGCCTTCCTGGAATTCGAGCGCCTTCATCCTTTAGTCATGATATCTCTTTTTCCTACTATGTGCAACTCTCATCTTTTCCTGAACCATCCTGATCTTTTTCGTTGTTTCTTGGACTATCTCTGGCCCTAGCACCACATTATCACTAGGTTCATTCCAACACAAGGGTGTCCTACATCTCCTTCCATAGAGAGCCTCATAAGGTGCCATCCCAATGCTGGAATGGAAGCTGTTGTTGTAGGTGAATTCTATCAGGAACAAGAACTGGTCCCAACTACCCGACTGTTCTAGCACACAAGCTCTCAACAAGTCCTCTAAAGACTAGATGGTCCTCTCAGACTGCCCATCAGTCTGTGGGTGATAAGCTGAACTAAACCTAAGCTTTGTCCCTAAAGCATGCTACAAACTCTCCCAGAACCTAGAGGTAAACCTCGGGTCTCTATCTGATACTATGCTAGAGGGTACACCATGAAGCTTAACTATCTCTTTGATGTACAGCTTGGCCAACTTTTCTAAAGGATACTCCATATTCGTAGGGATAAAATGGGCAGACTTAGTCAATATATCCACAACAAACTATATAGCCTCAAAACCAGCTGGAGTCCAGACACAAAATCCATGGAGATGCTATATCATTTCCATTCTGGAATACTAAAAGGTTGTAACTTACCTGAAGGCTTTTGGTGTTCTATCTTGGCTTTCTGACAAACCAAGCACGCATACACAAACTCGGGCACATCCTTTTTCATCCTAGGCCACCAAAACATCCTCTTAAGGTCCTGATACATCTTGATGGCACCTGGGTGCACACTCAACTCACTCATATGCCCTTCCTCAAGGATCAACTTCCAAAGCTCAGGAACATCTGGTATGCACACTCTATCCTTAAACTTCAAGATCCCATCACTTCCATCCTTGAAACTAAGGTCTCTACCCTGAGCGGGCAACTCTTGCTGGTCTAAGAGAAACTTGTCTAACTTTTGACCCTCTCTAATCTGATCCATCAAGCTGTTGGTAACCTTCAAGGTACCAAGCCTAATACTCTTAGGGGTAAACTCACAAGCTAGACTAAGGTCTCTAAACTCCTTTAGCAGATCCATCTCCTTAACCATCAAAGCGGAGGCATCCAGGGTTTTCCTACTTAAGACATTGGCCACCATATTGGCCTTTCCTAGGTGATAGGTCAGCTCGAAGTCATAATCCTTTAAGAACTCCATCCACCTACGCTGCCTCATATTCAACTCCTTTTGATCAAAGAGATACCTCAAACTCTTGTGATCACTAAAAACCTCAAACCTCGCTCCATCCAGGTAATGCCTCCAGATCTTTAAGGCAAACACCATAGCTCCTAACTCTAGGTCATGGGTAGGGTAGTTCGTATCATGGGATTTCAACAGCCTAGAAGCACAAGCAACTGTCTTACTATTCTGCATCAACACACCACCTAACCCTTGCTTAGAAGCATCGCAGTAAACTACGAAGGGTTCACTAGGATCTGGCAAAACTAACACTGGTGCTGATGTCAACCTATCCTTAAGGGTTTGAAAACTCTCTTCACACTTGGAGTCCCATACAAACAATTGTCCTTTCTTGGTGAGACTGGTTAAGGGTAAAGCTATCTTAGAGAAACCTTCTATGAACAGCCTATAATACCCGGCTAACCCCAAGAAACTCCTAATCTCGGTTACAGACTTTGGTGCTTCCCACTGGAGCACCGTCTATACCTTAGCTGGGTCCACTACTATGCCACCCTTAGGGTTAACATGTCCTAAGAAGCTCACCTCTTCTAACCAGAACTCACACTTAGACAACTTAGCGTACAACTGCTTGTCCTTAAAGGTCTGCAAGACAACCCTCAGGTGTTCCTCCTTGCTCTTGGAGTACACTAAGATATAATCTATGATCACCACCACGAACTTATCCAAGTAAGGGTGAAATGTCTTGTTCATATAGTCCATGAACACCGCAGGAGCATTGGTCACACCAAAGGGCATAACTAAGTACTCGTAGTGACCATATCGCGTCCTGAACGTTGTCTTCGGGATGTCCTCAACTTAACCCGAATCTGATGGTACTCTGACCTCAAATCTATCATAGAAAAGACGCAAGCGCCCATCAACTGGTCCATGAGATCATCAATCCTAGGAAGGGGACACCAATTCTTTATGGTCACCTTGTTGAGCTACCAATAGTCGACACACAACCTCATACTACCATCCTTCTTCTTCACCAACAACACAGGTGCTCCCCATGGAGACACACTCGTCCTAATGAACTGCTTCTCCATCAGGTCCTCCAACTGTTCCTTCAACTTAGCTAGCTCTAGAGGAGACATTCTATAGGGTGCTATGGAGATTGGCCCGGTTCCAGGCACTAAGTCTATGGTGAAATCAACATCTCTCTTTGGGGGTAAGTTATAAACATCCCCCGAGAACACTTCAGGAATTTCCCGCACAACATGCAAGCTGGCGACATCAGGAGGGCTTCTCTCTACTTCCAAGGAAGCTATCACCATGAACATTTGGGCTTCATCTTTCATCGAAGCTTGAACTTGGCTGGCAGAGAGAAGGTCCAGATTCTTAGACTCTGTTCGAGTTACAAAAACCAAGGTTTTATCAAAACAGTCCAGAAGGACATGGTTGGAATATAACCAGTCCATGCCAAGAATGACATCAAGATCTTTCAGGGGTAGACATATAAGATCAGCAACAAAGGTTTTACCATTGATGACAATATGACAGTTCTTGCATGCATAAGAAGTGGAAACCGGTGTATTTGTGGGTGTAGACACAAGCAAATCAAACTCAAGAAAGGTAACAGGTAACTTAAGACTATTGACCCTATCATGCGATATAAACAAGTTAGTAGCACCCGAATCATACAATACAATCAATTGAGTTCCATCAATAAAACATGTACCTTGGATCAAGTCTTCGGACTCGGAGGCTTCAGCTCCACTAAGAGTAAAGACTCTCCCAGTGGTCTTTAGTCGGTTGGCCTAAGACCTCTGACACTTGCTACCACAGGGAGGCTCTGCCTTGGCTCCCTCACAATTATGGCTGATGTGACCCGACTTGCCATACTTGAAGCAAATAACAGCTGATTCCTTGCACTGAGAAGAATAGTGATCCGGTGCGCCGCACTTGCCACACCTCATGGGTCTAGAGGCGTTAGAGAACCCACCCCTAAACCTATCCTGCTGAAACTGTGACTTCTTGTCACTCTGCTTGAAGTCATTGCCGGTCGGAGCATAACGCTGTTTACCTTTGTCTCTCTGATCAGTCCTCTTGTCGCTCTAACTATCCGATCCTCTGGAACTGGAAACCTTGAACAAACTAGCATCCTCATAAATCCTGCACTTGTTGACCAGAACTGGGAAAACTCTGATCTCCTTATAACTGATTACCTGCTTGATCTCGGGGTTAAGTCCAGCCTCGAACTTAATGCACTTGGAACGCTCATCTGCAGTATGCTGGTACGGAGTGTAATACCTCGTCATCTCCTCAAACTTGGAAGCATAGTCACCCACTGACATAGATCCTTGCTTCAAGGCCAAGAACTCCAACTCTTTCTCGGCCTGCATCTGCTGCCTGCAGTTTTCCCACCAATGCTCAGCCTCCTCTGTCAGCATGAAGGTAGCAAAGATGAGCTTCTGCTGATCGTTGCAATCCATCGCTTGAAAGATCTTCTCAGTCTCCCTCAACCACAGCAAAGCTCCTTTCGGATCATAAGCTCCCTTGAACAACGGAGGGTTGTTCCTCTGAAACTTGTCCAGACCGTGAAACTCAGCTGGCTCACCATTGTTGTTAGGGTTGTTAACTTGACCGATAACATTGGCAAGGAATGCCAATGCGTCCGCAATTTCCTGATCGTTACGTCCTCTACCTGCCATAAGTTCCTGTACATGTCCAAAAAAAACTCTTAATACAAAAACTTAAGTGGATAAAAGTGATAGGCAACTTAACTTAAAGCATCATTGTCTATAACAAGTATAGACAATCCAAACAAGAGCACACAACAAACTCACAACAGACTCATACCACGACCTGATAAGACAAACCTACTTTAATACCACTAAATGTGACACCCTTCTACCCCGCATGTTATAAAGAAATTTAAAGATAAAGATATAAAACAAAACATGCATTTACTAGATAAAATAAAACAACCCGATGTCACAACAGAGCTGGTATAACCGTTCCAGAATGAAATCCTTGGAATACAACTGAACTAACTAAAGCATAAGAAAAAGTCATAACTATGAGTGGTGGCTCCTCAGAGTCACTCTTCTCCTGACCACTCGCCATTCTCTGCAAGGTTCGAATCAGGCCAAACAAACAAACAAAGAACGGGGAGTAAGAATCATGTAAACATATACGGTATGAAGATAGGAAGCAAGGTAAAACAAACAGCATGGCAACATCATAACATACATCAACATATATATCAACATACATCAACATCAATAATATCAAGCATGCTATGCGATGCAATGCAACACTACTCCGCTACTCCATTATGCATGTGGATCCAAACTAACTCAGGATGAACGACTTCGGAGTTACATACCAGTATTGGCCATAAATGCACCAACACCGACAATTCACCAAACCATCGGGTGAACCCCATGGATAGCCAATGCAACAAACCATCGAATGCCTCATCACGGGGGCGCACGGTCACCAAACCTTGGGTAACCTACCATGGATGGCCAGATCACCGTACTCTCGGGCAATCTCCCCTATGTCGAACCACCCCTTCAATATCAACTCCAATGCTCTATGCAAATGGCACGACAATCAAGCAATATCAACCACCTCCTTTGCTCGGGCCAAAAAGCTCCCAAGACTTCAACATCAACTCAACGTGCTTGGGCCAATAAGCACCTAAGACTTCAACATCAACACGCTTGGGTCAATAAGCACCCAAGGCTTCAACCTCGACATGCTCAGGCCAATAAGCACCCAAGACTTCAACAACATACGGTAACCCAACGGGTACCGGCTTAATCATCTTTCATCTTAATTATCTTAATTAATCTTTAATTAAGTCATCAAGTCTTCATCATTGATTAGCTATGTTATCATAATGTTATTGGGGAAGATCGGGGTTAAAAACCCCTATTCAAACATTTAATTCCATCTCTATCTGATAGGGGAGCACGGGCGTGCTTGTCCCCTGCACGGTCGTGCTGATCACATAAGTGAAGCACGATCGTGCTTCCTATTTAGCAAGGCCATGCTTAGTTGCACGGTCGTGCTCTTCTGTTTTACGGCCGTGCTGAATGCGTGGCCATTTTTCAAAATTCAAATTGGGAGCACGGGTGTGCTCCCTGTTTAGCACGGTCGTGCTTAATGCACGATAGTGTTGTTCTGGCAGAGTTCCAACTTAGGTTTTTGACCAATTTTTAGGGTACAATAATCCTTTAATCTTAACTCGTTTTTAATCCTAATTAGCCAATTAACATCTTAATCGTGAAACTCAACAAAAACAACATTCATCATCTCACCCAATTATCAATCCATCATCCAATCATATCATCAACATAGCAACATATTCATAGGCAACCAATCATGCACATGACATATGAAACATAATGCCAACAGCCAAGAACTTGTTATCAAACAACCAATAAAGCATATTAACTTATACCTATATTCAAAACAACAATGGGGTTATGGGAACCCCTTTACCTTATGCTACCCCCAATGCCTAATGAATACACTACCCTTCTCCCCATACCTGGATTAAAGGTTCCAACAACTAAGCCAACCACGAACAGATCACGTATCCTCAAGCGGCTCAATCTGCTTCCAATCCTTGGTCAAACCATAGGGTTAACCAGTTATTTCCCAAAACTAAAACAACAAAAAGGGAAACCAAGAGGAAAGGACCTTACCTATGCTGGTTAGAACAGACAAACAAAGGTCTCCCTAGGGTCTCCAAAACTCTAAGAACTCGTTGAGTTTGGATGACAAGGGAAGAGAAACTACTCTGACCGCACTAGGTGACGACTGACGTCAGGAAATAGGGTTAAAACGTAACCCTCGGTCTGTGCCACCTATAAATAGGCTGCACTCGAGCACGACCGTGCACCCCCTTGAGCATGGCCTTGCTGGATTTAGCGTCAACGAGACGCCGTCCGCACATTGACCACGGGCGTGCTCACTGTTGGGCACGGGCGTGCTCAACTTAAAACTTGCAACACGTTCCTTACTTTAAGCACGGGCATGATGGCTAATGAGCATGGGCGTGCTCATGCACCAGAAAAGGGACTTTTAAGCCAAAAATCTCACTAAGCCCTTAGCCAACTATTTTAACTTAACAAAACTAACTTAAACAACCAAACAAGCTTTATAAAAAGCACTTAACGAAAAAGCAAGGTGTTACATGGCAGATGGAACTTTACTGCTAGATAAGCCAGTTTTCTGCAAAGAAGAAAAAATAGTAAAGCAAGGTAGTACACCATGAAATAGTCTCAATCTTCATATTTTTAAAATAAAATTTACTTTAGACTTGGTGGAGGGAGAAGAAACATCATCTTGTTGAGCTTTTCTCTTATGCAAAATGTTGACCTTTTTCAGATTTAGAGACTAACTTGGATCTGGAGTTCTAGTGATAGGAGGTTTCTTGCCACATCGGCCCTTCTTTTGTTTAGTCACCGGAGACTGTTCAGTGTAATGCTCTTCATTAGCAAGAGGAGGGGAGTCTTTTCTTCTATATTCAAGGGCTTGTTCAAGAGGTTTTACTAAAATAAAAGGGAAAGGAGGTCAACTAAGGTTAAGTCTAGGGTCAACATTGAAGGAAAAGTAAAATACCAAGTACCTATTTGGTATTTGGTCTTGTCCTTGATGACATGATGATAGGGATCATGCCACTTGCCAAACTTCTTGGTGAAACTAACCTCTTTGGTATAGTTTTCGAAAAGATTGGTTAGTTCAAACCATCTATCCAAATATAAGAAGTTTCCTGTAGGAGTTGGTTTTCCAGGGAACTCGCCGGCCAAACCGAAACGAGCACACGGAAAAGGAACGGGGTCAATGTCACTCTTAATACCTTTGTTCCTTTGTGTTTGTTTCCATTTGGTTACGAACTCTTCCATGACTCTCATGAATCTTGACGGATGGCGATGATCCCATTTCATTTTATAAAATTTTTCAAATTTACGGATGTTGTCGATATGCTCTTTTAGAGTTTTAGTACCGGGATTAATTCCTTGCACAGAAACAACTCGAATGAGGCAAGTTTGGAGAGGTGGCAGCATATTCTCATATTAATTGAACCACCAATCAACAAAATGCAAAGTAATCGCAAGAAAAGGTATGAAAGGAGATAATTGAAAGAATTCCTTGTGTGCACGATTGAGTGCAAGGAAAGCTTTGACATCGTCTATATCTTGAATAAAATAGTTAGTGCCAGAGTTTCCTTCTTAAACTTGATAGGGAGATGGAATAGCTTGGCCGAGACCAAATTGTCTGGAAACACAGTTAAGAAGATAAGCATAAACATTTGAATTCGACGAGTAGGGAATGCCCATAAACAGAATGGCTCGACAAAGGTAAAGAGACCATATAGAAATTTTATCCTCAGTGATAGCTGGGTCTGAAGCGGATAATGGTCTTGTGAACCATTCAGGACCATGTTGGCGGTCGATAAAAGGAGAGAATTTGATGTCGGTGCAGTGGAAAGTTATATTATAAAAGCAGGAAAAGAAACGGCAGAAGGGTTGGTGTTCATCAGGGTGAGGATGAGGAAAAGCATGATGACATAACTTAATACCATGGGCCAAGTATAGGCAGATTTTGGAAGGTTGACAAGTTGCTGAGGCTCAAAAATTGCATTTAACCATAATTGCATAATCCAAATGGGACTACCAGGATTGGCTTTAGCTGATTGTGCCCTGATATTGTCGACCATATGCCCCATGCAAAAATAAAGATTTGCTAACAACAATTGGCCTAGAGCCCATTTTTGGCCTTCAAGAAGAAGGTTAGCTAGAGGGGCGTAACTCTTAATGACTTGGACAGACTTAGTACACAAAATATACAGATAACCAAAAAGTTAAAAAAGCTACATGCTCCTCATCAGAAACTTCTTCATCGATTTCCATGTGTTGGATGATAAAGGTAGAAAAAGCAGGGGACAGAATAGGAACTTTGATATCATAAGTCGGTTTAGAGAACTTATGAATAACTTCCCCATCTGGTCGAAGACCAGTGATAGTAGCTACATCCAATAAGGTTGGACCCGTCATCCCAAAAGGGAGATGAAAGGTGTTAGTGGTTTTGTTCCAGAAGAAAACAGAGGTTCCTATTAGGGCGAAATCAATATGGATCATATATCGAGAAAGTTGAATGCAATAAAAATTCCTATGTATTTCCAATATTGGCCTTTCTTCTTTTCTACCCTATCAAGCCAACTTATGTAACCCTTTATTTCTTTAAGGGGATCCCTAAAAACACAATTTTTCTTAGTAAAATAATGGATCGGGATAGAGGAAGAAGAATCAAGAATATTTTCCCCTTGAGTGCAAGGGAAAAGAGTCGCAATTTTCGAAGGGAAAGTTTTATTTGAAAATGCAGACCCTAAAAACGCAGCCGGGGGATCATGATAAGTAGAAGCTACAGGAAGAGGAAAGATTGCCTTGGATTTTTGGTAGAGTTCTGATTTCGCCAGAAAAGAATCACCCAGAAAGACGTGTTTTTCGAGATTTTGCTTTGAAGACTTGGAAGAAGCCATTGAAATGAAGGAGAATGGAAACAGGATGAAGAAGAATGAAGGGTTCGGGTTCAAGTGAGAAGATAAGAAGAAAAGGTGAAGACTTTACGCATGCAACATTTATGAGTATTTAAAGAAGATGAATGCACTAGCTTGGAATGTTGAACTAGCTGTTATAGCTAGTTAGTGGGTAATCATGACCCCTATTTTCTTGGGAATAACCGCTTAAGGGATAAAAATAATTATCTAGTAATTCAATTTCAAAAATTGAATGTGTGAGCGATTGTTGAGATTTAAACCCTAATGAGAAACAAAAACCCTTCATTCTCCAAGATTTTAGAATGAAGGATTTTTAAGGGGCATTTGTTGGGGTCAAAATTATAATTTTGGAATCTCGACAAACAACAAATTAAATGGAACCTCATGTCGAGGAAGGCAATGGTTTAATAAAGGTAGAATGGCATGCCATGATCAACAAAAAGAATGCTAGAGGTCGACCGAGGTCTTAAATAGGTCGAGACAAGATCAAGTAATGTCGAGACAACAGTTGTCGAGTAAATGGTGCAAATAATGAAGTGAATTGGAATAGGAAGGCCAAGACTGAAGATCCCGACAACATGGTCGGGCATGTTAGTATTAGGAAGTGTGTCGAGATTGTTGTCAATATGGGTGTAGATTCAAATAAGTGTGTCTGTTAGTGTTTTTAATTATTACCCTTCACTATAAAAAAACCCTGTTTAGCGACCGAAGAATTCGGTCGCTAAACATACTAATTCGGTCACTATCCTGTTTAGCGACCGAATAGTTGTCGCTAAACGTTTAGCGACTGAGTTTGTATTTCGGTCGCAAAATGGCAACCGAATTATCGTTCGCTAAAATATATATTTCAGTCGCCGAATAGTTGGTCACATGATCAAATAAGCGAATTTGGTGACTGATATTTGGTCGCTGTTTCGATCGCTATTCATGAAAATAATTTTTTTTTAATTTTCCTATAACTTAAGCCTAGCGACCAAATTTTGTTTTTCAAAAAATAACACCATTGATTTTTAATTTATGATATTAAGAAAGTACATCAAGTTTTCTTTTGGATAAATAGAAAACATAAATATAAAGTACTAATGATCCAAAACACCACAGTCAATATGACCAAGAAAACACATAGATTAATTAACGCAAGTTTAATAATTGTTTATCAAAACAAAAATAAAAAGTTTAATAATGTACTATTAACGATCAAAACATAAATACACCACAGTCAATAAGTACTAATCAAAAGATCAAAACTTATCAATCGTTCAATGGGATGAACATGTAGAAACGAGAACTCCCAAGGTACCTAAACTTTGCCAACGCACCAGTGGACAACAAATACAACTCCCTGATACCTTGTGTGTCTGTTGCAAAATATGGGTGATCCTCATGAATCACTATCATCCCATTGAACAGATTTCCGTACAAGTCTTCAATAGTCACTGAACGTGGTATTCCTCTTCCCCAACGACGATAGAATGATCGCGGAATTGAAATTAAATCCTGTAAATACACAAAAACAATTTAGTAATGATTAGTTTATGCCTTAATCATCTTAATTTTTTCTTTAATCGTTATTCTTCACTTGATGAGATACTGTACCTGGTCCAAATGGATGGCTGTCTCAAAACATTTAGTTGGATCCATTTTCTGATAAAACGATAAGAAAAACAAACAAACACGATTAGGAAAACAAACAACCAATGGTATAAACAATATGAGGATTAGGAAGTAAGCACAACGACATAAGGGAAACAAACAGTAAAGAGGACTTTTCCTACCGGAAGTGCCTTGATAACCTAGTAAGGGAGAAGTATCCAGACATCGCTGAATCGTTCATCAACAACTATTGCCTAGTGAAACAAATGAGTAGAAAACCAGAGCTGTTTTCATAATATTGTGTACAGAGCTGCTTTCTAATGTGAATGAAGATAGCAAACTTGTGCATAATGTTAGAATGATGACGACACGTTATGTTCCTGGCAAACTGTGCCAAGCCCTTCATTTTATCTAACCCTCAATCTTTTCTGGCTCACAGACATTTGTAAGGTTTCATGCTAGCAATTAGAATCGACATTAATTTAAAAATATTATGTACATATCAAATTCATTTTCTATTATAGTGGTGAAGAAGAAAAACAGATAGAAAGAGTATTGTTAATATGTATTTGCTACATAACAACCATCATACAAAAAATGTTGCAACAATCCAAACAATATTGTTATTACATAACCCAAACTCAAAGAACAAAAAGAACAAACTAGAAAAAGAAGAAGGAGAAGAAGAAGATAAAGAAACCGAAAGGAAGCTGCACACCAACAAGGACCCAGAACAACCTGATAAAACTAGGCAAAGGTCCAAAAAAATACAGTAATACAAAGATCCTTAAAACAGAAGATGAGAGGACGTTAGCAGCCAAAAAAAACTAAAGTGCCAATGCCATACCCACATGTACAGATCCATGAAGGCCATTAGCAACATGCCCATGTGCACCAAAGAAAATCAAGATCCACCCAAAACAAAACAAAACTCAGAATACCATATAAATTAAAACCATGCACACTCCAAGACCACACCAAAACAGGAATTAGATTACTAACAAAGAGTTGATTGAAGTAATCAATTATATATGCAAGTTGCAACTAGCCACTACAAAAGGTCACTTAAACATGAAATTTTGGAAATGAGTCAAATTTTTTGAATTTTATAAGTTCCAAATCCAAACACGCACTAAAACTAAATTCTAATTGGTACCCTCTCTGTGGGGAGTAAACCAAAAAAAAAAATAGCTACGTTTCTATCAGGTTATTGATAAATGATAACAAATTATATAGAAATTGAACTGTTCCTAGGTTTATATTCAAGGCTCAAATCATTGATCATGTTATTATAGAAATACATACAATCCACAAAATTTTTGAAATGAAACAATGAAGCAGAAAAAAATGACACAGAGAGAGTCCATGGTTACCTAATGGCAGAGCAGGGAACGCACAAAGTGAGGAGAGGAGAGGGTAGGAGGAGCTTTGCACGTGGTGACCGGAGGGATGCATGTTGGTGGCCGGAGTATTGGTCGAAGCACTGAAACAGAGGGGGGGGGGGGATTAAAAAGAGAGCAGGAAGAGGGGAGGAAGATATGTAAGAAGAGGAGGAGGAGGACGGAGGCTTACCGGAGATGGCAGTGGTGGCACGCACTACAGTGGTGGCGATGGTGACTGGCGGCCTGATGAGGTGAGGGAGAGAAAGGGGTGAGGGTGGAAGACAAGGAAAACATGAGGAAGAAGGGAAAGATTTCACAATTTTAAGGATTTATAATTTGGTGACCGAAATAATCGGTCGCTAAATTAGTCACCAATCACTTAAATACAAAATTGGTCGCTATTTTCGGTCGCATGATCTCTATTCCTGAATTTAGGTTACCGCGTTCTAGCGACCGATTTAATATCGGTCGCTAAATGACTCCAATATTACCGTTGTGTTAAAGTAGGTCGCCAAATCGGTCGCTATTTGGTCAACAAAAAAAGACCTTTGACGTCATCAATTTGGCGACCGAATTAGCGACGGATTTCTTTGCCACCCAGTCTTTCGGTCGCAAAATCGGTCACGGTGACCATGTTTTTAGTTTCACCTGAAAGATGCTATGGCGGTCGCAATTTCGATCGTAAATAGCGACTGATTCGTTCAGTCGCTATTTTTCGTTCGCTAAATAACCTTTTTAAGTAGTGCTTAAGAACAGTTAGAACTGTCCAATACACGTGGCAGACATTAAGGTAGGTAGTTTTATTTGTCTTTGTCTATAAATAAGGCTTGTCTAAGCCATTGTAAAAGGTTGGATACTTGAATAAAATTCTTTTATATCTCAACTTAAGCAGATTCCGAGAATTGACGTCGAGTATGCATCCATTCTATTTTCAGTCATTTACTTTATGTTCTTTTTACTTTCTGCCTTTTACATCCTTGCCATTTAAGTTCATGTATTTTACTTTCTTGCATTTTACTTTCTTGTTGTTTACATTCCGGTCATTTATTACTTTCATTTACTTTCATGCAATTTAACTTGTTTTGCCTTTACATTCTTGCACTAAATCCGTTTTATGCATTAAACTTGTATTAAACCATTATTAAAAATTACAACGTGATTACCGCATAACTTTAGATTCCCATTTTTGTGGGTTTTGATCATTGAATCAAAAATCACCGTAAACAGTACCTCATGCTAGCCATCTTCTAGCTGTACTGTCAAAGATAGAATATGTGCTCAAGAAATTTGAGAGGAACTTAAAATCCGTGGGACCTTTGTTCCCGCAATTACAATTCAAGTTTCAATGCAAACACAAATTTTTGTCACAATAGGCAGACACAAATGGACTAGACCAAGACGAATTGATAACTTTGAGAAGATTTTCTATTTTAAAAAGAATTTTTTCTCTCTCCTTTGTTTCTTAACAAAATGGACATGGGTGTTGGAAACTACAACACGGATTGTTGAGAAAGTTAAGTAATTTTAGTTAGGCTTGGTTGTTAGTTAGTGATAAGGGTTGTTGGTAAGTGATAGAAGTTGTTATAGAGTTGTAACAGAAATGTGAAGTGAGGTTTAGCCAATGTGGGGCAAACCAATTGTGTATAAATACCATCATTATGAATGAATAAAGAAGTCCATATTCAGTAGTGAAATTTTGTTGAGCCCTCTATTCCCTTTCTCCTTGATATTCATTGTGTGTGAGTGCATTAAGAGTGAGTGTGTGTATGCCATATCTCCAACAGATTGGTATATCAGAGCTTGTAATTCCTGGAGACTATGATTCGTGTGTATCACTGCTGTGAAGTGTTTCTTTCGTGTGTTCCAATGGCTGCATCAAATGGCCATTTTCCTGTGAATCTGCCAGTTCTTAATGGCAAAGATTATGACAAATGGTGTACTCAGATAAGGGCCATCCGCGGATTTCAAGATGTATGGGAAGTCATGACTAAAGGCTTCAAAGAACCGGGCAAGAATGCAAATGCTGAAGAAAGGGCTGAGTTCAAAGATGCAAAGAAGAAAGACTACAAAGCACAGTTTATTCTTCACCAATATGTAGACCCTCCTCACTTTGAGAAGATAGCCTTAGCCTCTACTGCAAAAGAGGCCTGGGATATCCTTGCAAAGGTTTGTGCTGGTGCTGAGAAAACAAAGAAGGTCAAGCTATAAACCATGAGAAGACAGTACGAGTTGATGGAGATGGAAGGTAATGAAGGCATAGCTACTTTCTTTGACAGAATGACTACTCTGACTAATCAAATGAAGAATTGTGGAGAGACCTTCTCAAACCAGCAAATAGTGGAAAAGATATTGAGATCCTTGCCTCCTAAGTTTGATCACATAGTGGTCTCAATAGAAGCATCTAAAGATCTTGAAGAGTTAAAGATTGAAGAGTTACGGGCTTTTCTTGAGGCTCAAGAACAAAGGTCACTTGAAAGAATTGCACAAAGTGGTGAAAAGACATCTGAACAAGCATTACAGGTTCAGTGTCCAGCAAAGGAGTCAAAGGAGAATGGGCGTGGCAAAAGAGGAAGAGGAAGATGGAAGGGTTACAGAGAAAGAAATCGCCATAATCAGAACCATAACAAAGGTTCTGATGATCAAAGAAACAATGACAATAACAACAAAAGAGGTGGCTATGGAGGTAATCGGGGAAGAGGTGGCAAGAAGAGTCAGGAGAGGTTTGACAAGAGCAATATCCAGTGTTATAGATGCCAGAAGTGGGGTCATTTCGCAGATGAATGCTACACTAAGCTGAACAGAACTGAAGAGGCTCAACTTGTACAAGAAGATGATTTTGATGCAGAACAAGTACTTCTCATGGTGACAACCCAAGAGGGTGAATGCAATACAGACTCCTGGTACTTAGATACAGGATGTTCCACACATATGACAGGCCACAAGGATTGGTTTGTTGATCTAGATGAAACAGTGAAGAGCATGGTAAAGTTTGCTGATGATAGAACACTGAAGGCAGAAGGTTCTGGTAGAGTGCTAATCAAAAGAAAGGATTGCAAAAAGTCATTCATTTTTGAGGTATTGTATGTGCCAGGTATGAAACATAACTTGCTAAGTCTTGGACAACTGTTAGAAAAGGGATATGTGATGAACATGGAGAATGGCACGCTTAAAATGTTTGATAAAAAAAGAAGTTTGATTCTAAAGTGCCCCTTGTCCAAGAATAGAACATTTCAGGTTGGAATTGAGATCATGGATCACAAATGTCTAGCTGCTGCAATGTGTAGAGATGAGTGGCTATGGCACTATAGATATGGACATTTGAACTTCCAAGATCTGAGTCTTTTGTCCAGGCACAACATGGTTCATGGTCTTCCACAAATCATTATGCCAAAAGAAGTATGTGAGGGATGCTTGGAGTGCAAGCAATCCAGAAAACCCTTCAAGAAACAAATTCCAATTCGAGCCAGTAACAAGGTTGAGGTAATCTACTCAGACGTGTGTGGACCTATCCAAAATGAAACTATTGGAGGTAACAAATACTTTGTATCCTTCATAGATGATTTTACTAGAAAGGTTTGGATTTATCTAATTAAAAGAAATAGTGATGTTCCAGAAACCTTTAAAAGATTCAAAACATTTGTTGAAAAACAAAGTGGTTTGTGCATAAAAGTGTTGAGAACAGATGGTGGAGGGGAGTATGTTTCTGAAGAATTCAAGAATCTGTGTGATGAGACAGGAATTCTGCATGAATGCACACCACCCTACACTCCACAACACAATGGAACTGCAGAGAGAAAGAACAGGACTATCCTGAACATGATCAGAAGCATGCTGAAATCCAAGAATCTTCCCAAGTTTCTGTAGGGAGAAGCACCATCCACAGCAGCCTACATCCTGAATAGAAGCCCATCCAAGAGACTTCAAGGAGTGACTCCAGAGGAAGCTTGGTCAGGCTGCAAGCCAACTGTAACACATTTCAAGGTGTTTGGAGCAGTATGCTACAGGCATATACCAGACCAGCTGAGAAGAAAGTTAGATGATAAAGGGGAGCTAATGATATTCTTGGGATATCATCCCACTGGTGGATACAGATTGTTCAACCCCAAGAGCAAGCAATTTGTAGTTAGCAGGGATGTGGTGTATGATAAGCTGAAAAGCTGGGACTGGAATGATGAGAATGGTAATGAAGGATCAAACAGGATGCTGTTGGATTTATCAAATTCAGAAATTCAGAAGGAAACAAAAGTTGATGCTTCAGAGTTAAGAAGACCACAGAGAAGCAGGCAGTTCCTTCAGAGGCTACTTGATTATGAGGTAGTCACAGATTCTGCAGTAAACACATATGGTGACTTGGTGCACCTTGCCATGTTTTGAGACTGAAGAAGTCAGTTTCGAGGAGGCAATGCAGAATCCAAACTGGATTGGAGCGATGAAGGAGGAGCTCAGTGCAATTGAGAAGAACCAGACATGGAGACTTGTCTCTCTACCAAGCAAGAAGAAGTCAATAGCAGTGAAGCGGGTCTTCAAGTTAAAGAAGAGCCCTGATAATGAGATAATCAAGCATAAAGCCAGGCTTGTTGCCAAAGGCTTTATGCAGAGACATGGTATAGATTATAGTGATGTTTTTGCACCAGTTGCAAGGATTGAAACAATTAGATTGGTGGTAGCTCTTGCAAGCCTAAGAAATTGGTCAATGTATCAATTGGATGTGAAATAGACTTTTCTAAATGGACCACTTGATGAGGAGGTCTATATAGATCAGCCCCCTGGCTTTGTAATAACAGGCCAAGAAACAAAAGTGTATAAACTAGAGAAGGCCTTGTATGGCTTGAAACAAGCCCCAAGGGCTTGGAACAAGAGGATAGATGCTTTTCTGAGAACATTAGGACTTGTGAAGTGTACTTCAGAACTTGGAGTTTATGTGAAGTGTAATGCTGCCACTGATGTAATGATTGTATGTCTCTATGTAGATGACTTGCTTGTAACAGGAAGCAGTGAGGAGGAGATTACTGAGTTCAAGGGAAGAATGATGATGGAGTTTGAAATGACTGATCTTGGTCAACTGTACTATTTCCTTGGACATGAATTCAGCAAAACAGAAGAGGGAGTTGTGATGCACCAATCCAAGTATGCAGCTGATCTACTTAAAAGGTTCAAACTGACTGATTGCAATCCAGCTGCAACACCAGCTGAAACTGGTTTGGCATTGAAAACTGAGAGTGAGGAGAAGGCTGTTGATGCAACCTTTTATAGAAGTCTGGTTGGATCTCTTAGGTACTTGTGTAATACAAGACCTGACCTAGTGTATAGTGTGGGATTGGTTAGCAGATTCATGGAGAGACCAAAATCATCTCATTTGCTTGCTGCAAAAAGGATACTTAGATATGTGAAAGGAACATTGAAGTTTGGAATTCTGTTTCCAAACAGAATCATTGAAACTAACACTAAATTGTTTGGCTATACTGATGCAGATTGGTGTGGTGATAAGAATGATAGGAAGAGCACTGCTGGATACATCTTTATGTATGGTGCTGCACCAATCTCATGGAGCTCAAAAAAGGAACCCGTGGTGGCACTTTCATCATGCGAGGCAGATTATATTGCAGCTTCGACGAGTGTTTGTCAAGCACTGTGGCTCGACACCCTGCTGCAAGAACTGAAGATGAAAGACAATGAAGCTGTGAGACTATTGGTTGACAATAAGTCAGCCATAAACCTAGCCAAACATCCAGTTGCACATGGGAGAAGTAAACATATAGAAACCAGGTTTCATTTCATTCGAGACCAAGTAAGCAAAGGGAGGCTGCAACTGGAACACTGCAACACAGAAATGCAAGTTGCAGACATAATGACCAAGCCATTGAAGGTTGCCAGATTTAAAATTCTAAGAGAAATGCTAAGTATTGTTTCAGTTTCTGACTTGACTTGATATTTATAAACATGATGTGCTGCAAATGAAGGGTGAAGCCTAGGGTGTCAACATAGTTGGGATGTTAGGCTTCATAGTGATGCAAATTTGCATATCATGTTTTAGGAAACTGAAATTAGGGAAGTGTGTTGAGAAAGTTAAGTAATTTCAGTTGGGCTTGATTGTTAGTAAGTGATAAGGGTTGTTGGTAAGTGATAGAAGTTGTTATAGAGTTGTAACAGAAATGTGAAGTGAGGTTTAGCCAATGTGGGGCAAACCAATTGTGTATAAATACCATCATTATGAATGAATAAAGAAGTCCATATTCAGTAGTGAAATTCCGTTGAGCCCTCTGTTCCCTTTCTCTTTGATATTCATTGTGTGTGAGTGCATTAAGAGTGAGTGTATGTATGTCATATCTCCAACACGGATGCTAGCCTAATGCGAACATCTTAATTATATCCCGAAGCACATGCAGAAGACTTAAATACTCATGATTCAGATCGGCTTGTTGTATCTAATGGCCAATATTTGTGTGCACTACTTTTGTCCTTCTTTCACTGAGTAACATTAACTCAAGATATTATATACATTTTGAATCAGTTTAAAAGAAATAACACGTTAGTATGAATAGATTCCTTGGCTTTATTTGTGAGTTAAGAGGGAAAGGAAATAGAGGAGATCGGAGGGAAAGAAAAGGGGAGTGAGGGAAGGAGAATGAGAGGATTATCTCTTTCCTTGTTTGGGAGTATGTTTTTATGTGAGGCAGTGAGGAGAATGAAATGAAGGGTTTATAACATGTTTTTATAATTTTAGTAATATTCTTTAAATAATATTTATGCAAAAAAAAAATATTTATTCTAATTAGGTTAATTTTCTTCCAAAATACCCTAAAATGGGGGCACCAAAAAAAGTGGGAAGGGGAGGGGTTTGGAGGATTTATTAAAATCCTGAAAATCTTCCCCTCCAATTTTCTAAACTCACAAACAAGGATGACCCCCAATAAATCTTCCATTTCTCTTCCTTTCTCTCCGAAAAATAACTCACAAACACCAATAATGTTTCAATACCAATAAAATCAACTTAAATTATTTTCTACTCCATTATTAGTTTATTGTACACCAAAATTAACAAATACTCCATCCTTATTTATAATAGAGTTTATATTTACATGACAGTACAACTTTCAATACAAGTAAGATTATTCATTAATTATTAGAAGGGATAATTTTATAAATTTATATGAATACTAATTACAAATAGTTTATTTCAATGCATTTCCTTGTGTGTTTTAGGGTTTTGCCTCTTATATATAGGATATGAGGGAGTAACTTGCTTCACAAATAAGTGAAAATATTCTTAACTTAATGTTTCGATTATCATTAACTTACTTTCATATTTATAATAATTGGAAATTTAAAATTTAGTATAAATTATTTATATAATAATTAGTATTATTTAAATGTTAACTAACTTGATTTTCAATAAAAAAAATCCTAGATTCGTCATTTTTTTTTCCAAGACATCTCCCTCTTGAATAGATAATTTGAGTCTTTGTGATATGCGATATCTAAAACAAATAAATTATGATTGAATATAAACTATTGTTTTTAAAAGGCGTGCCAACAATAAAGATTTGTTCAATCAAACTTATTACAATAATAATATTTTTTTTAGAAGCGTCCCAAATAAAGATTTGTTCAATCAAACTTATTCACTCATTGATATCAAGCAGGAATATTCACTCTTTGATATCAAGCTAGCTGGAACATTCACTTACTGATATTAGATCAAACCTTTATATATTACAATACAAACGGCTTCTCCAAGTTTACATAATACATGGAAATAATAAACAAACATCATTATTCTCCCCATCCATCGTACTAAGTTCACACATTATTAATATAATCACTTACAAACCTCAAGCCAAACCCTTGTTTTTTATTTGTTATCTTCTTCATGACTTGACTTTTGGAGCTATGCATTGAGAAGATGAGCATCAATATCTTTGTTACACTTGTCTAAGTAGTCACACCAACCATATGGGGGTTCAACATTCTCATTGACCTTCTCATATTCAATAGTCCATTTAACTGAAGCAGTACCATCATTCTTTTCAATCACTTGAAATATGAGCTTGAAAACCTTGTATTGCGGAGAGATTTCTCCATCATAGAGGTTGTATATGATTGTTTTGTTTCTTTCATCAACGGCTTCAATTTTCTCCTTACAGGTGTGTACCTTACCATCTGTTGTTTAACAAGCAATTAAGATCAATAACATAAAATGTATTAGAATTAGATGGAAAAGTAAAAAATGGATCCTTTTCTGTTTGCATATATTAATTTAAGTGCACCCTTGGCCTTATGAAAACATGCTAGATCCATCCGTCAGGTAAGAAAGTGTGTACAGAAATAATATTGATTTCTGGCTTGCCTGAGGAAAAATAAACTTATTGAGAAGGAGAGGAGTTGTATCCACATGTCTATCGCTCCAAGGTTTGGTGTGATAGTTCACTCGCCGCCATTTTATATAAAAAAATGTTAATTTAAGTGCAAGATTAATTACCTATGACATAAGTCCAGTGCTTAACCGAGTCAGAGGCATGCCAGTCATCACCTTCGTGCAACTTGGTTTGATGCACTCTTCCAGCAACGTTTTGAACATGGTGAAGTTGCTTGGCGAAGAGATTGAACCACTTGGCAGCGGGTGCTTTGACATCATGTTCAGTACTCACTTTACCTGTAAGAGCCATTTCTAAGGAAACAAACACACAATATGAGAAAGGGAATTATACAAAGGTTGAGAGATGGGCAAGGATGTGAAGCCTCATGGGATCTTATATAGAAGATAGCTTTCCCACTATTGCCAACTAAATTATTGGTGATCAACAATGAATAGTTGACTTTCCATTAAAATAAAATATGAATTCCATGAAATTCTGCTTTTCCTTTTTCAGAGGGTATGCAGAATAATAAATTCTCTTGCTATCCAATATGAATATTCTTAATATATAAAAATCCATTCAAGAAAATTAAATAAACACTTCGGTGCAATTCCTTTTTTGTTAAGATTTTTTTTAGTTACAAGATGGAACCTCAAAGTCGGTAGTCGTAGGACTAATCCCTCGAGGATATACAGTATTAGTTAAGGAACAATTTATGTACCCACAGAATCAGGATTCGAATCCTGAACATGTGATTAAAAAGCCCAAACTACTAATCACTTCGACCGCTCCTCATGGAGTCATGGGTCTTTTTTGTTAAGATTTTACGGAGCATATTATTTTGCCTATATGGATTCTTTCGCCTCCTGTTTGTTCTAATTCATAAAATTAGGAATACATTCGATGAAAATAATATTTTCGTAATTATCTGCATGATATTATGGATTGTCCTAATTGTGATATTTAATATGTAAATTCTTGGAAAAATTAATTATGTTACCCTAAGGAATGCATAAAAAAATAAGTTTTTATTGAAAAATCAAATATTACACTATTTTTAAATATTAAATACATCAATTTTCAATGAAAATTTTCTTTTCTTAATTCTTTAACGAGTAACGAGGGAACTCGTTAGCATTTTCCAAACTAATATGTGGTTGGTCCGAATGGTAACGGGTTTGGGCTCCGTAAGCAAGGGTCAGGGATTCGACTACTAGCTCTTGTACATGGAGAAAACCTAGTTGGGAGGAGGCGATTCATAAATGTCGTCCAGGTCCCCCGACGAAAATTGGTCATTGTTTACGACGGTGGATACTACGTACCAATGATGTGGTATCCCAAAATATAATAAAAAATTATTATTATTTTGTTATAAACCCTAATTTTATATAAAGAATTACTTGGGATACACCAACCCATTACACAAATCATCAGTATTCTATTCATCAATATTCTATCTAATGTAAATAGAATACTGATATAACTTTAATACCAATTTATTTTTATTTTTTTACAGAAGACCAAATTATAAAATTGTTTGTTTTTTTTACTCTCACTCTTATATAAAAGTACTCCCCTCACTTTTATTTATTTATATATATCACTTATAAATGTAAGTAGTCTAGGGTTGTCTTTCGTTGTGTAAGGATATTTTAGTAATTTACTATAGTGGTAAATTGGTTATAATATAAATTGGTCACCTAGGATAGTTTGGGTAATATGTTGTGCAATCATAAATACCTATTTAAATTAGTTTTAAATCATAAATTATTTCAAGTAAATGAATAAATCTTTTTTTTAAAATTCTGAATCATGTTAACTTTTTTTGATAAACCTCCCTGAAGTATTCATGCTTACTTGAATTAATAGATTATTTCAATTAAATTATGAAATAAAATAATATGAAGGTAAGGTAGTCTAAAGTTGTCTAGGGTTAAATAAAGGTATTTTGGTAATTTACTATACGATAAATTAGTTACATAAATTGGTCACCTAGGGATACTTTGGGTAAAATGGGGTGCGAATAAATACCTATTTAAATTAGTTTTAAATAATAATTATTTCAAGTAAATGATTAAATATTTTTTTAATATTAAATTTCATGTTGACTTTTTTTATAGACCTTGAGACACCCCGTTGTGTCTCGGTCTTTTATTAGATTAATTACTTTCCATTATCAATTCTTAAATGCACGCTTATCGTGAAAATACGTAAAAATTAAAACTTATTTTATTATCATATAACTTCTGCAAATTTAAAAAAAAACACAACAACTTTAACATATATAAATACACACCTAATTGTTCATTACAATACCAAAACACTGTTGAGGGTATCCTCTCAGTAGGATCCCTCACAGGCATAAACTTAATAACATACATACTTAGCGGAAATATAAAATACTCCTTAAATACACTGGCCATATTGTCTATACTCTAATCACCATGGATCACAGCTCGACCTCCAGCGTATAGTTCGTAAGGAGTTTCATCCAACTCCTCAACAATCTCCGTTTCATACAGAGTTCCGTCCAGCTCCTCAGCAACATAACCTTTCATCGGGTCTTCTAACGTAAACCAAAGTAACCCACAAACATACAGAAACATAGGGGATAAGAAGCAGTTCTACCATCAAAAAGCGGAAAAGAGTCATAGTACATTATACAGTAATTGTGTCAAACAATCAATACACCTAACTAACAAATCATCCTCAAATTAATATATCATCCTCTACCCTCAACCTCATGCTACTCAAGGACACCATAGCTGCACAACTATTTCCTAAGGTAGAAGTGGTCTCGCGAGAACTCTTGGTTTTTACGTGTATTATATTACCAATACACATAAGTGTTTTACGTGTATTATATTACCAATACACAAAAGTGTTTTATGTGTATTATATTACCAATACACGGTGTATTATATTACAAATACACAGAAGTCATCGTGTATTATATTATCAATACATTTTTGTCCTTGTGTATTATATTACCAATACACTTTTGTCCTTGTGTATTATATTACCAATACACTTTTGTACTTGTGTATTATTACACGGTTTTGGACAACAACACCTATAGTTGAATCTCACCAACATGTTTTTACAACATCCTAGTGCCTTAACCTTCCATTAGAACTTGACACATATTCTATGTCATAACACCTCTTTAACATACATCATCTAGGTTAGGCACTTCTAAATCATCATTATCTTCACACCCAAAACAATCATCTCTTAAGCAACATATATATCTTTGCTTAAAATCCAATAAGCATAATAATGAAAACCAAGCAGATCATGCATAACACAATATCAATCAAAAAAATTCCAATATCACCAACATAGCACAAAATCAATTCAATAAAGGTACTAAAATCTAATCAACCATCAACAAATATAAAATCAACCTAATGTCGATTAACCTACAATCCCCGAATCACCATTGGTTTTTCAGAAAAGGTGCCAATGTGATTTTGGTCTTGTCGATTACTCGACTACTAGTAGGTTTAGGTCGCCCTACACAATTATTATATAATCTACTACTTATCCATTCCGACGATAGGTTGGTTCTTTCCCCCACCTGGGTTATCGCCGAAATCCCGAACTCGAAGCTCCTCGTTGTCACACCACAAAGTACTAACTCCACCTTCAACCAATCAACATAATAACCAATAAATCAAACAAACTCATCTATGTTCTTTTTAGGCTAGGTTTGGCCATTTAATTCAAATTAGAGTTAGGATTCTTTTCTCAACATAAGCCTTCGGATACTTATCACTTCGGTTCTAGGTAACTTAGATAAATTGCTATAACTTGAAAATATGGAATAAAAATCATCCAACCACTTAGGGTAGGTTTCGGCCTTGTATTACAAAATAGGCTAGAAATCTTTAAACTTTCCAATCTCTTAGACTTAGCATCCAAATGTATCAAATAGCTCAAGTCCATGATCATATTGGAAAATGAAAACAAAACATCCTAGGTTCACAAGCCATCATAAGTTCGGCCATCATAGGAGAAATAGGCTAGAAATCTTTAAACTTTCCAATTTCTTAGACTTAACATCCAAATGTATTAAAGAGCTCAAGTCCAGGATCATATTGGAAAATGAAAACAAAACATCCTAGGTCCACAACCATTATAGGTTCGGCCATCATAGGATAAATAGGCTAGAAATCTTTAAAATTTTCAATCTCTTAGACTTAGCATCCAAATGTATTAAGGGGCTCAAGTTCATGATCACATTGGAAAATGAAAACAACACATCCTAGGTCCACAATCTACTAGGTTCGGCCATCATAGGATGAATAGGATAGAGATGTTTGTTTGATACAAGCTCTTAGAATATGAAAGTAGAGATTAATAGAAGTCCAAAGAAATTGGTTTCAACTGAAACAAAGTTTTCTACCATTTTCTAAATATTTTAGAATTTAAAAGCGCTTTAAGAACATTTTAAGAAGACATAAAGTAAACTCATTAAATAAGTGTAAAACTTGAAATAGAAGAGTATGAGAGGGTTACCCTTGAAACTAGAAAGAAAATGTATGACGAACTTGAAGCTTGAAACAAAGTAAAAATGGAAACTTTAAGTGTTAGAAACTTAAAAATGAGAAAGTGAAAAAGTATGAAAGTGATGAAGATAAAATAAAATGGGTATTTATAGAGGGAGAAGGGAGTGGGACGTCCAATAGGAGAGAGGGAAGATCTTGGAGAGCAAGTTTGGTCTTATGCCTTATTTAGTTGAAGAGGAAAGAGAAAAATAGGTTTTTAGAATATAATATGTTATAATTCAAAAAGTGTCATCATGACCACTTTTTAGGATGTGACTTAGGCCATCCCCTAGTAAGTTACCTCACTTTCACATGTCACATCATCACTTTTGTGCTCCCTACTCTGCTCCATTGCGTATTCAGTTCAAGTTTCCTATCATATTTCGCACGGAATCACTATTATATTTTATTTCCGAACTCGAATTTTCGAAAATTTCTAATATCATACAAAACATCACAAAAACACTAACCGTTTCGTTCACGGATCAAAATTAGGTTTTCTGCTCAGTAAACTTGTACCGGCAGTGAAAACGCAGACCGGCTTTTGTCTAAATTTTCAACCGAAAATTTTACCGTAACCCTCTACCATAAATTAGACTATGAATATGATTTTATTTTAATCAAAAACACTTTCTAACTCTCAAATTAAAATATGATTAATTATATTTTAATCGGTTGAACATCATAATTAAAACCAGGCTGTTACATTACTACTCCTCTTAAAAGAAAATTATGTCCTGGGAATTTACGTACCTTAGAAAAGATGTGGATATTGTTGTTGCATATCCTCCTCGCGTTCCCAAGTAGCATCTCCAGTAGTTTCATCCCATACGACCTTAACCAAAGGAATTTGTCTACCGCGAAGCTCCTTAATCCGTCTATCTGCTATCCTTACAGGTAAAGCCTCATGCTCTAGATTCTCTCGCGGTTGTATAGACTCAAACTCAATGACATGTGAAGGATTAAGATAATACTTTCTCAACCGAGAAACATGAAAGACATCATGAAGGTTGGAAAGATTGGGTGGTAAGGCAATTTGGTAAGCTACTGGACCAATTCGTCGAAGAATCTGAAAAGGTCCAATGAATCGACGAGTAAGTTTTCTGGATTTGATAGCTCTGCCAATTCCAGTTTTCCGAGTAACTCTAAAAAACATGTGATCACCTTCCTAGAATTCTAATGGTCTCCTCCTCTTGTCACTGTAGCTCCTTTGCCTATCATGTGCTTCCTTCATCTTTTCCCGTATCTTCCTGACTTGCTCCGTAGTTTGTTGCACCATATCTGGACCCAAAACTTGGTTCTCACCAGTCTCATACCAACATAGCGGGGTCCTACACTTTCTGCCATACAAAGCCTCATATGGTGCCATTCCGATACTACTATGGAAACTATTGTTATAAGTAAATTCAATCAATGGTAAGAACTCATCCCAGCTGCCAGTGTGCTCCAACAGACAAGCTCTCAATAGATCCTCCAATGATTGAATTGTCCTTTCTGACTGTCCATCAGTTTAGGGATGATAAGTAGAACTCATCATCAACTTTGTTCCCAAGGCATTTTGTAATTGTCTCCAAAATCTAGATGTGAATCTAGGATCTCGGTCTGAGACAATGATCGATGGCACACCATGCAATCTAACAATTTCTTTGATGTAAATCTGAGTCAACCTTTCCAAAATATAACTTTCACCAATGGATAAGAAGTGAGCACACTTCGTCAACCTATCAATGATAACCCAAATCGCATCATGCTTCTTAGGAGTTCGTGGTAATCCGACCACAAAATCCATAGCTATACTATCCCATTTCCACTCTGGGATATCTAAAGGTTGTAGTGATCCTACTGGCTTCTGATGTTCAATCTTAGCTTTCTGACATACCAGACAAGATAAAACATACTCCGCTACTTCTTTCTTCATCATTGTCCACCAAAACATTTTCTTCAAATCCTGATACATTTTTGTGGATCCAGGATGAAAACTCAACTTACTCTTATGTGCTTCCTCTAAAATCATCTTCCTAAGTTCTGCATCCTCTGGCACACATATTCTATCTCTAAGCCTTAACACACCATCCGTTCCTCTATTAAACTCATAAATTTTACCTTCATCGATTCCTCTACTTACTTCCTGGAGGTATAGATCCTAAACTTGTTTATCTATAAGATCTTTCATAAAATCACTATTAATAGTGATCATACTTAAGCAAATCTTATTCTCAACCAATTCCATTCCTAAGTTCAAATCCCTGAACTGTTCAAGCAACTCTAACTCCTTAACCATCATCGCAGACACGTGCAAGGATTTCCTGCTTAAAGTATCCGCTACCACATTTGCCTTCCCAGGATGGTACAGTAATTCAAAATCATAATCTTTGATAAACTCCATCCACCTTCGCTGCCTCATATTCAATTCTTTTTTATCGAATAGATACTTCAGGCTCTTGTGGTCACTGAAGACAGTAAACTTTGCTCCATACAAAAAGTGTCGCCATATCTTTAATGCGAACACGATTGCTGCTAACTCCAAATCATGAGTCAGATAATTTCTCTCATGAATTCTCAACTGTCGGGAAGCATAAGCCACATCTCTTCCCTCTTGCATCAGGACACAACCTAAACCTTCGTATGACGCATCACAGTATACGTCAAACTGTCCTAGTGGGTCTGGTAAGATCAACACGGGTGATGTAGTCAACCTGTCCTTCAGCTTTTCAAAACTTTGTTCACACTTGTCTGTCCATACAAAGCTATATTTTTCCTCGTTAACTGTGTCATAGGAAACACAACTTCGAGAATCCCTCTATGAACCTCCGATAATATCCAGCTAGTCCTAGGAAACTCCGTACTTCACATACTGACTTAGGCCGTTCCCACTTAAGAACTGCCTCAACCTTAGCTGGAACTATGGCTATTCCTTCTTTATTAATCACATGACCTAGGAATTGTACTTCCTCCAGACAAAACTCACACTTGGAAGGTTTTGCATAAAGCTGCTTATCCTTCAAAACTCGCAACACCAATCTCAAATGTTCCTCATGCTCTTCCCGCGTACGGGAATAGATAAGAATATCGTCGATGAACACAACAACAAACTTATCGAGGAATGGTCTGAAAATTCTGTTCATATAATCCATGAACACGGCTGGCGCATTAGTTACACCAAAAGGCATAACTAAATACTCATAGTGCCCGTACCTCGTCCTAAAAGCCGTCTTGGGTATATCTTCCTTTCTTACTCCGATCTGATGGTACCCAGATCTTAAATCAATCTTAGAGAACACTACTGCTCCTTTCAACTGATCCATCAAATCATCTATCCTAGGCAACGGATACTTATTCTTAATCGTCACCTTATTCAATTGCCTGTAATCCGTGCACAACCTTGCACTTCCATCCTTCTTAAAAAATAACACCGGTGCTCCCCACGGTGAAACACTCGGTCTGATAAACTCTTTTCCTAACATGTCATCCAATTGTTCCTTCAACTCTGCCAACTCAACCGGTGACATTCGATAAGGTGCTATAGATATAGGCCTTGTCCTTGGTACGAGATCTATAGTGAATTCCACTTTTCTTTATGGTGGCAAACCTGGAACGTATGGAGGGAAAACTTCAGGAAACTCTCTCACAATAGGCATAGAATCTATGCTGGGAGTCTCATTAGCCTCCACTGCGAAAAGCATCACAAACTGCTGAGAGTTGTCACTCCTCGTAGAAACTCCTTTATCGACAGATGCTACACTAAAAGGTTCAATAAATGATAAAGTCTTGCTAGAACAATCTAGCACTACATGGTTAGCCGAAAGCCAATCCATGCCAAGAATAACATCTATCTGTTGCATAGGCAAACAGATAAGATCTACAATAAATGTCCTATTGTCAACAACGATGGGACACTGTAAACAAACATACATAGTAGTCAAAGGATTACTGGTTGGAGTAGACACTGTGAGGGTATAAGGTAATTTGGAAATAGTTAAGTTCAAATGATCCACACACTCATGTGAAATAAAAGAATGTGTAGTGCCTGAGTCAAACAACACATACAAGAGTCTACCAGCTAACAAACACATATCTTGTATAAGATCAGCAGATTGAAAGGATTCATCTCCCCTCATGGTAAACACTCTTCCAGTGGCTTGAGGTCTGGCCACTTGTGGTCTTGCTACTGGGACTCATCTTCCAGCTCCACCTCTATTGTCTCCAGTTCCTCTTCCGGCAGCTGTCGGCTGTTGCATAACCCTTTGTCTGCAATCTCGTGCCACATGACCTGGTTTCCCACAGTTGAAATATCTAGACTTGTTTGTACAGTCTCTAGCATAATGTGATCCTCCACATCTGAAGCAAACTAAGCCTTGCGGTTGCTGATCCGTTTTAGCCATTGGTGTTGGTGCCGGTGTTTGCCCGGGTCGAGCATATGGTCTCTGTCTCCACTGAGAACCACTTCCTCCACGCCTCTGGAAACTTGATCGGTTAGGACCTCCACTCCTAAGTTGTTTCTGTTCATTGGCCATCCTTAGGTCTATACTTTCAATGGCACTGCATCTCTCGACTAGTTCTGGGAAATACTGTATGTCCAGAGACACTACAGCCCTTTGCAGCTCATCTCTGAGTCCTTCCTCAAATCTTCTACATTACCAGTCCTCACTTGGAAACCTCTGATAGAATTCCGAAAACTTGATCAAAGCCTCAAAACGTGATGCATACTCACCAACAGACATGTTGCCTTGTTTGAGGTTTGTGAATTCCTTTTCCTTCTCGCGTCGAACCAGACGTAGAAACTATTTTTCGAAAAAGCAATCAGTGAATAACTTCCAGTTAATGTTCCTATCCTCAGCTTCCAACAGTCTTTTCTTTCCCTTCCACCAGAATTATGCTCCTTCGATTAACATGAAGGCAGCATAGGTTAGTTTCTTCTCCTGGCTGCAGCGCATAGTAGCAAATATCTTTTCGATCTCTTGTATCCACCATTCCGCCTTCTCTGTGTCATACTCTCCTCGGAATAGAGGTGGTTTTCTGTTCATAAAATTAGTCAATCCTAGATCTTCACTTACTCTGACCCCTCTCTGATTCTTAATTTCTAACTGCTCTTTGTTCATCTGTAGCATCTCAGCATTCTGCTGGGTTTGCAATAGCATAGAAGCAGCTAGGGTTTCCATTTCACTTGGAGTCGAAGATGATCCTCCTCCATTCTCAGTATTGTCGGCATTACCATTGACAGCTCCAATAATCCTTTCTGGAGTTCCGTCACCACTGTTAGTTGGACGTCCTCTTCCGCGAGCCATGATTCTGTTAAAATAAATCATCTACTCTCATTAGTATGACATATAATACTACATAGACAAGTATATAAATACCATATGCCATACTAATATTAACCTCTCACATCAGATTCGGGACACACTACCCAACTTCTAAGCATAGTCAAAATCCGGTGTGGATTCAACTAGACACGGTCAGTATCAACATCCTAAACCTCGCAGCCCTTAATTCTGATCGGACAAAACCCACAGTTCGTTTTAGAACCAAACTTCTCTGATACCAAAATGAGACACCCCATTCTGCCCTAGTGTTTTATTAGATTAATTACCTTCCATTATCAATTCTTAATTGCGCGCTTATCGTGAAAATACTTAAAAATTAAAACTTATTTTATTATCATATAACTTCTGCAAATTTAAAAAAAAACACAACAACTGTAACATATATAAATACACACCTAATTGTTCATTACAATACCAAAACACTGTTGAGGGTATCCTCTCAGTAGGATCCCTCACAGGCATAAACTTAATAACATATATACTTAGCGGAAATATAAAATACTCCTTAGACACACTGGCCATATTGTCTATACTCTAATCGCCATGGAGCACAGGTCGACCTCCAGCGTCTGGTTCGTAAGGAGTTCCATCCAACTCCTCAGCAATCTCCGTTTCATACAGAGTTCCATCCAGCTCCTCAGCAACATAACCCTTCATCGGGTCTTCTAACGTAAACCAAAGTAACCCATAAAAATACAGAAACATAGGGGATAAGAGGAAGTTCTATCATCAAAAAGTGGAAAAGAGTCATAGTACATTATACAGTAATTGTCACATACAATTACTACACCTAACTAAAAAATCATCTTCAAATTAATATATCATCCTCTAACCCTCAACCTCATGCTACTCAAGGACACCATAGCTACACACCTATTTCCTAAGGTAGAAGTGGTCTCGCGAGAACTCTTGGTTTTTACGTGTATTATATTACCAATACACGGTGTATTATATTACCAATACACAGAAGTGTTTTACGAGTATTATATATTACCAATACACAGTGTATTATATTACCAATACACAGAAGTGTTTTACTTGTATTATATTACCAATACACTTTTGTCCTTGTGTATTATATTACCAATACACTTTTGTCCTTGTATATTATATTATCAATACATGGTTTTGGACAACAGCACCTATAATTGAATCTCACCAACCCGTTTTAACAACATCCTAATGCCCTAACCTTCCATTAGAACTTGACACATATTCTATGCCATAACACCTCTTTAACATACATCATCTAGGTTAGGCACTTCTAAATCATCATTATCCTCACACCCGAAACAATCACCTCTTAGACAATATATATATCTTTTCTTAAATCTAATAAGCATAATAATGAAAACCAGGTAGATCATGCATAACACAATATCAATCAAAAAAATTCCAATATCACCAACATAGCACAAAATTAATTCAATAAAGGTACTAAAATCAAATCAACCATCAACAAATATAAAATCAACCTAATTTCGATAAACCTACAATCCCCGAATCACCATTGGTTTTTCAGAAAAGGTTTCCAATGTGATTTTGGTCTTATCGATTACTCGACTACTAGTAGGGTTTAGGTCGCCCTACACAATTATTATATAATCTACTACTTATCCATTCCAACGATAGGTTGGTTCTTTCCCCCACCTGAGTTATCACCGAACTCCCGAACTCGAAGCTCTACCACAAAGTATTAACTCCACCTTCAACCAATCAACATAATAACCAATAAATCAAACAAACTCGTCTATGTTCTCTTTAGGCTAGATTTGGCCATTTAATTCAAATTAGAGTTATGATTCTTTTCTCAACATAAGCCTTTGGATACTTGTCACTTAGGTTCTAGGTAACTTAGATAAATTGCTATAACTTGAAAATATGGAATAAAAATCATCCAACCACTTAGGGTAGGTTTCGGCCTTGTATTACAAAATAGGCTAGAAATCTTTAAACCTTCCAATCTCTTAGACTTAGCATCCGAATGTATTAAAGAGATCAAGTCCATGATCATATTGGAAAATGACAACAAAACATCCTAGGTTCACAACCATCATAGGTTTGGCCATCATAGGAGAAATAGGCTAGAAATCTTTAAACTTTCCAATCTCTTAGACTTAGCATCCAAATGTATTAAGGAGCTCAAGTCCAGGATCATATTGGAAGATGAAAACAAAACATCCCAGGTCCACAACCATTATAGGTCCGGTCATCATAGGATAAATAGGCTAGAAATCTTTAAAATTTTCAATCTCTTAGACTTAGCATCCAAATGTATTAAGGAGCTCAAGTCCATGATCGTATTGGAAAATGAAAACAACACACCCTAGGTCCACAACCTACTAGGTTCGGCCATCATAGGAAGAATAGGTTAGAGATGTTTGTTTGATACAAGCTCTTAGAATATAAAAGTAGAGATTAATATAAGTTCATAGAAATTGGTTTGAACTCATGACGGAGTTTTCTACCATTTTCTAGAGATTTTAGAAGTTATAGGCTCACTTCTTTGGTGGAGAAATTGGCAATGGATAGGGTTCAGTCGGCAATGTTGTGTGGCATATGCAACTCTCCTGAGCACCCGTTTGAAGCATGCCCCATTCTGAAGGAAGGGTGCTTTAAGAACATTTTAAGAAGACATAAAGTAAACTCATGAAATAAGTGTAAAACTTGAAATAGAAGAGTATGAGAGGGTTACCCTTGAAACTAGAAAGAAAAAGTATGAAGAACTTCAAGCTTGAAACTAAGTAAAAATGGAAACTTTATAAGTGTTAGAAACTTAAAAATGAGAAAGTCAAGAAGTATGAAAGTGATGAAGAGAAAATGAAATTGGTATTTATAGAGGGAGAGGGGGGTGGGATGTCCAATAGGAGAGAGGGAAGAGCTTAGAGAGCAAGTTTGGTCTTATGCCTTGTTTGGTTGAAGAGAAAAAAGAAAAATATGTTTTTAGAATATAATATGTTATAATTCAAAAAGTGTCATCATGGCCACTTTTTAGGATGTGACTTAGGTCATCCCCTAGTAAGTCACCTCATTCTCACATGTCACCTCATCACTTTTGTGCTCCGTACTCTACTCCATTGCATATCCGGTTCAAGTTTCCGATCGTATTTCGCCCTGAATAACTATTATAATTTATTTCCGAACTCGAATTTTCGAAAATTTCCAATATCGTACTAAACATCACAAAAACACCAACCGTTTCGTTCACGGTTCAAAATTAGGTTTTCTGCTCAGTAAACTTGTACCGGCAGGGAAAACACAGACCAACTTTCATCTAAATCTTCAACCGAAAATTTTACCGTAACCCTCTACCATAAAGTTGAGTATGAATATGATTTTATTTTAATCAAAAACATTTTCTAATTCTTAAATTAAAATATATTTAATTATATTTTAATCGATTGAACAGAATAATTAAAATCATGCCCGTGCACATCTCCCTAGAGTATTCATGCTTACTTAAATTAGTATATTATTCCAATTATATTCGAAAACAATTTATTTTATCATGGATTTAACGCAAAAAAATTCTCAAACAAGTGAGGTAACGTTGAAAGCATAATATATACTTATATTAGTTTCAAATCATAAAGTATTTCAATTAGAATATTAAAAAATAATAATTGTTTTCATATATATTCAATTAGTAACTAACCTAATTTTATTTATTAAATTAGTAACTGTCTTTATTTTATATTCAATTAAATATATTTATGAATTATTATATGATTGATTTTATATTAAATTATATGTTAACTTTTTATATAAACACCACTAAATTACAGATGATTATTTAAATTAGTAAGTTAATCAACTTAAATGTTCATTTGTAATCTTTCAGTTGTATACTGGTTTAGAGTATCCCTTATATTCCGATAATATACTTTAGCTTAAAAAAATATTTAAACTTTATTTGAAATTAATTTTTCTTCACCAGCTATCAATTCTTTCTTGATTGATACGTTATTATAAAGATTTTTTATACTGTTATTTAAATATAAATTATCATATAATTAAGACGTTGGACTCTAAATATAACTAATAACTAGTTCAAAACACAGATAACTAATAACTAATAACTAATATCAAATTATTCTCATAAATTAACTCAATTATTGGATTATCACAAAACAGTCTACTCCATAGATCTGACATTTTGGATGAAAATTCAAACCTCGAAACTCTCTCATTATTTTGGGATTTGGAAGCTTTCTTTTTATTCTTTCATGCTTTTTCTTATATTTCTAAGAAGAAAGACGTAAGATCAAATTTAAATGAATCCCAGGAATAAAAATAAATTTGATTTTATTTCTTTCTATCATAACATAATAGAAAATATTATGATTGTTCATCAACCGATCCAAACAGATTCAAACCGTAAAAATCGAATTGAAAAATCGAAAATCGAATAAATCGAAAATCGAAAAAACCGAAAACCGAAAAAACCGTTTTTTTTTATTAGATTGGATTGGATTTTGGATCCCTAAGTGAAATCCAATCCAAATCGATCTACTATATACATATACTATTATTTTTGAAATAATAGTATTATTCATACTTAAGCATTATTTTTGATACTTTTACGTCCCTCATTCTCTTCAATATTTTTGTTGGAATGACATATATGAGACTATTTAGAATAAATATTAATATCTTGAAGTTATATTTTGCTAAAAGTTTTGATGTATAACATATATATACTTGATTGAGTAAACATGAAAAATAGGAAATCAATTAAGTAAATTTGAAAAATAAATTAGCTACAATTTATTTGTAGTCGATTCAACGAAAAAAAATAGGATAAGTGAGAGTAGATATAAAGAATTAACATAAAAGAATATTTAACATAAAATAATATGTTAAAAAATATCAATAATTATTTTTTCTCAAACTCTCAAATTAAAAGTTTGTCAAGAATTATAATTTTTCTTACTCGTCATCAAATTAAATAATGGTTAATATAAGGAACAAATAATTGTTATCTTTCATAAAAGTTCTAATGTTGTAATCTAAAGAGCGGTTAAAATAAGTATTCGACACTCTAAATTAACTCACTTAAATGAAGATTATCTTTTGTCCATTATTAAATAAGTAGAAAGGACACTTGACATAAGAAAAAAATAAAGTAGACAAAAACCGAATTATCCAATCCAATCCAAACCGCATTTGATTGGATTGGATTTGATCAGATTTTCTTTAAAAAACAAACCGATCCAATCCAAACCCTATATTATTTTCATCATTGAATCGGATAACTTTTTAATTTAAAATCGATCTAATCCAATCTACGAACACCCCTAAAAAAATATAAGAGAATAAAAAAAAATCTAGAACCATTAATTTCTTGGGGACAGTGATAGAGCCATATTGAAATAAATTATTATCAATATACTCAACCACCCACGTGATATTAAATATATCTTTTTTCAAACTTTCTCAGGGGAGACATTGTTAGACAACGTTATCAATATAATCAACTACCCCAACTGACGGCATCAAATCTTATCTGATTTTATTGCAGGGACTATATTTAAGGGTAGGTCTATGTAGGCCTATATAGGCCATGGCCTCTCCTCACGTGCCACGTTTCAGGTTTCTTGTTTTATATACCCACAAGTTATCTTTTTAAAGTCTTATATAAATAAAGCTGAGGTTAAAAAACAAAGTTCAATTAATATTGACAAACTTAATAGGCAAAAAGAGTTACTTTGCAGCCTTTACGGATAATTATTTCTCCTTCTTTTGAACTTTACTGATGATACAATTTGATTTTTTATTATTATTTCAACTATACATTTAATTATTCGAATGGCTTTTAATTATGAGTTTAATTTTTATATATTATCGATGTAAATGTTTTTATACTAATAATTAATTAGAAATTATGAAATTGATGATTTTTAAGATGTTTAGGATAAGAATCAAAGATTTATAACAGTATGTCAATTTCTAATTAGTTGACAGTGTAAAAATAACTTTAAATATATATCAATTAAATCCTTTAATTATTTGAATAATATATTAATATTTTTTTTAATTTCTTTATTTTAAAGTGATATATGTTTTTTCAAGAAAAATATAGATTGACTGATTGTTTGATATAGTTTGAGTAAATTATATTATATTAAATTGTTAATTATAAACTAAATTTATTTCATATAATTTGTTTTTATATGTTAGCAAATTTTTTGATTGTTATTTTATGTTATGAATATTTGATTTTGGCTCTTATAACATTAATTTTTTTTGACTCGCTGTGTAAGATGACAATGACAGATAGGGACACAGAAACTTTAACGCACAAGTTGCAATTTGAGTATAGAATTGAATATTAGATGTGTGAAACATGGGGTACCTATTATATATAGTTATGGAGAATAGTAACGAATGGTTTTAGGGTATTTTTTTAAGGAATTAAGAAATTTTTTTTATAGAGAATTGATGTAGTTAATATTTGAAAAAATGAAAGAATTAATTTTTTAATAAAAACTTATTTTTTTTTAATTTATTAAGAGAATATATCTTAAGGACACTCATTCACATGATCGCATGATTATATGGATGCTAGCCAGCTAGCCTTCATTGTGTGACATCCAAATTCGGGGTAATAATGATTATAAAGTGGCGAGTATAGTAGGAAGCGGTGCGGTTGCTAAAAGTGTTTACTTTATTCGGTGAATATGTCTTATTAGGAATTAGTGGTGTTAGGTGGGAAAAAAAAAAAAAAAAATATATATATATATATATATATATATATATATATATTTATTTATTTATTTATTTATTTGGATATAGGCTTATTTTGTTCTCTGACAAAAAGTATGTAGGTCATTTTAATCCATGACAAAAAAGTTATTTCGTTAGTTCCTGACAATTTCTAACGTGGGGCACGTTAGTCCCTGCGTTGATTTCCGTTAGCTAGCGTCCGTTAGTTAGGGTGACGTGACCGTTAAATCGTCCTAAAACGACGTCATTTCTTCAGCTTCTTCTTCTTCACTGTGTTGGTGTAACACCCGGGTGCCGATGAGGGCGGGGAGTAGTCACCGGTGTAAGAAGGCACGGACAAGGAGGGGCTCCTGACAGGCTTCTAGGCGGATGGACACATGAATGAACCGATTACACACCCGAATGAGAGGGATCCTGAGATTGTGTAGGTATGAGACTATACAGTTGAGGAAGGCTTATATGAATTGATTGGTACTACCTATACCAATAAGATGCATCTTCTTTTCGGTAGCCCGTCACTTAATAACTCCACAGTGAAGCGTGCTTGACTTGGAGCGATTCTGGGATGAGTGACCTCCTGGAAAGTTTTCCCAGGAAGCGTGTGAGTGAGGACAAAGCATGCTGAAAAGACCCGTGTTGGTTTGTGGGGGATAGTCGTCAATCCATAAAGCAGCCAGGGATGTTACAAATGGTTTCAGAGCGGCACCTCTCCCAGTACGGTGTGGTTCGGGGACGAACCAAGCGGAAGCTGGTGGGCATGTAACACCCGGGTACCGACGAGGGCGGGGAGTGATCGCCGGTGCAAGAAGGCATGGACAAGGAGGGGCTCCTGGCAGGCTTCTAGTCGGAGGGACACATGAATGAATCGATTACACACCCGAATGAGAGGGATCCTGAGACTGTGTAGGTATGGGACTATACAGTTGAGGAAGGCTTATATGAATTGATTGGTACTACCTATACCAATAAGATGCATCTTCTTTTCGGTAGCCATCACTTAAGAACTCCACAGTTAAGCGTGCTTGACTTGGAGCGATTCTGGGATGGGTGTCCTCCTGGGAAGTTTTCCCAAGAAGCGTGTGAGTGAGGACAAAACATGCTGAAAAGATCCGTGTTAGTACAAAGCATGCTGAAAAGACCCGTGTTGGTTTGTGGGGACAATCGTCCCAGGAAGCGTGTGAGTGAGGACAAAGCATGCTGAAAAGACCCGTGTTGGTTTGTGGGGACAGTCGTCAATCCATAAAGCAGTCAGGGACGTTATAGTTGGCATGTCTGGTTTAAACTTCTAAGAACCCTAATTTCTTAACCTTCAAATCCGCCACAATCTCATATGAATTGACCTTATTATTTGAGCTATCATCTGCACAACATGAACAACATAATGGCATTGTAACATCAATGAAATCACTATGGTTCCGATTGCATTCCTCCACACATATCGCATCCACGAACAATGTTCCTCTGCTCCGCATCCACACATATCGATGTAGTGGTGTGTGGCCAATATCCTCTTGCAACAAGTTTTCAACCCCAGATCCTCTTCCTAATCTGTTTTCGTCACTGACAAGGGTTTTCCATTGAAGGGTGTCATCCAGTTCAAGAAATCCAACTTTCTTCTCGTTTTGAAAACTGGGGGTTATTTATATTTGCTCCTTCTTGTTTTTCTTCATAAAATAGAAAACTTGGTGCAAAAATTCATATGGTTTTCTGATAAAACTTAAAAGGGTTATTATGTTGCCTTTTTGGATCAAGTTACTAGTTGTCTTCATCAAAATGAAAACTTGTTGCAGAAATTCATCTGGGGTTTATGGTAAAAGGGTTTTCGGGTGATTTCTGAGAAAAATGATGAAATTCATCTTCTTTGGGTGATTTCTGAGAAAAATGATGAAATTTGTAGGTGGCGGAGTCGTCGAGGTTGAGATCGGAGGTGGTGGAGTGGTCGGAGGAACCAACTGATAGGATTTTAGTTAACTGTGGGTTGAAATTTCAACCAGACATGCTCATAGAGTGAAAGAGAAGAAGAAGCTAATTGTTGGCCTTCACTACGCAAAACGACGTCGTTTTGATTAAACATGGACCAGCTAGGACGATTTAACGGCCACGTCACCCAATTAACAGACGCTAGCTAACGGAATTCAACGCAGGGACTAACGTGTCCCACGTTAGTAATTGTCATGGACTAACGGAATAGTTTTTTTTGTCAGAGACTAAAATGGCCTACGCACTTTTTGTCAGGGACCAAAATGGACCTTTACCCTAAATGTTTACTTACACAGGCACAAATGCACAATGTTGACAAGGGTGCAAGGTTGAACCAAGCTATAATTCTTGAGGAAAGAATGCTAAAGCAGGTTCATCAAAAAATCATTAAGTATCAAGTTTGACAGTGTTATATAAGGTTGTCGGATAATGGGTAATTCAATAAAGAAAATTATCGCGTGTGTCAAGTCCGATTTGTGTGAAGATGTTGAATAGGGGCCGTCATGGCTCTGGGTCAACTCAGTGACTGGTCCATCCAATACAACCCAATCCAGATTTTTTAGGTTAATTCGGGTGGTTCAGTTGGGTTGGGTCAAAACACACATAGAACCCGAAGAATATGTGTTGGGTATCAAGTTTCAGATTTTCAAACCCGAGGAAACCGACCCAACCTGAACATAAGAATCACTAGGTTTATTTTCCTTTCATATGCTCAGTCCCTCATTGTAACACCCTACTTTTTATTTTCCGGTTTTTATTTTTTCAGTAAAAAATATTTTACGCTGTATTAACCGGTATAAAGGTATTTATTTATATTTTTATCTGAGTTCATGGAGATTGATTTTTATGAAATAAAAATCATATTCATACTCTATATTAGGGTAGATGCTTATGATAAAAATTTGGGTTAAAAATTCAGATGGAACCCAGTTTGCGTTTTCACTGATAGTATAATTTTACTGAGCAGAAAACCTAATTTTGACTCGTAAACGAAACAAAGTATGTTTTTATCATGTTTCCAACAAGATAGGCTATTTTCAAAAATTTCATAAAAAAATAAGATATTCGACGACGTTCGGGCATTTTGTCGTTAATTGGGTAATCGACGGGGCCGGGAACGGATGGAAATATCTAGATATTTAGTGAAAATATCTATATATTTATTTGAAAATATCTAGATATTTATATTTAACTTAACCATGGTTACTATTAACTATAGTTAAGCTAACTTAACCTATGTTGAGTTCAGATCAACTATGGTTAATCCTAATGCCTATAAATAAGCGATCCACTCCCTCATTTCCTCTCCTTGCTGCGCCAGCCCTTCCCCCATCACACTTAATCATTTTCTTCATCTTCTTATTCTCTTCACTTTCATTTCTCCAAGAACACCATATTGGATTTGTGAAGAACTTCATCAATTCTTGCCATTTCTTCAAGCTTCAAGAGGTAAAACCTCTTCTCCTTAATCATCTAAGTCTTCTCCTTCATTTATTTTGTAAGATCAAGCCATGATCATCAAGTTTTCATAAATTTCCATTCCGAGATCTAGAACTTCAAATAATTCTAGAAAATTGTAGAAAAATCCTTTTAATGTGAAACCAATTTCTATGATCTTGTTATGTCTTCTACTTTCATTATCCAAGAGCATGTAATCAAAAACATTTTCCTTCCCTGTTTTCTTTAAGTGGTCGAATCTCACCCAAAGGAGGGTTTGATGATTTTGTTTTCATTTTTGAAATCTAATGCTTGATTTGAGCTCTCTAGTACCTATATGATCTAAATCCAAGAGCTTGAATTCAACTAAATTTCCTAGCCTATTTTTCTAATATAGGACGAAACCCTAACCTTTGGTGTTAGAGGATTTTGTTTCAATTCTTTTAGTTATGATAATTGGTTTTATAATTATAAATGCTTAAGGATCATTGATCTAAGAGTTTGTGAAGTTTTGAAATCCCTAGCCTTATTTTGGGTTGTCATAGCCGAACCTAGACTTTTGTGGTTAAGGATGAATTTTGTTTGATTAATTAATTCTTATGTTGATTGGTTGAAGGTTGATTTAATAACCGTAGTGTTGGGACGAGGAGCTGAAAGTTCGTGCTTCTGGAGATAAGCTCAGGTGGGGGAAAGAATCAACTTATCGTCAGAATTGATAAGTAGTAGATTATATGATAATTGTGTAGGGCGACCTAAACCCTACTAGAAGTCGAGTAATCGACAAGACCAAAATTACATTGGAAACTGTTTCTTTAAAACCAATGTTGATTCGGGGATTGAAGGTTTATCGATATTAGGTTGATTATAGGTATTTGATGATATTGAGGAGGTTGTTTGTCTGTCACGGCCGTGATGGCTGTCATGGCCAGGCCGTGACAGGTTCTATGTTGTAGAAATGCTTGACTTTGATGCCTGTCACGGCCGTGATGACTATCACGACCAGACCTTGACAGAGTCTGACTTTATGGTTTACTAGATTGGAATATTTTCTAATGATGTGTTATGCATGATCTACCTGGTTGTTAATATTGTGCTTAGTTGATTTTAAGTAAAGATATATATATATATATATATATATGTGTGTGTGTGTGTGTGTGTGTGTGTGTGTGTGTGTGTGTGTGTGTGTGTTCGAAAGATAGTTGTTTGCTTTGGGTGTGAAAATAATGGTGACTTACAGGTGCCTAACCTAGATGATGTATTGTAATGAGGTGTGGTGACTTAGAATATGTGTTGAGTTCTAGTGTAAGGTTAAGGCACTAGGATGTTGTTAAAATGGGTTGGTGAGATTCACGTGTATTGGTAATATAATACACAAGGTCGGTGTTGTTGTTCACAACCGTGTATTGGTAATATAATACACGAGGTCAAGAGTTCTCGCTAGGCCGTTCCACCTTAGAAATAGGTTGTGCAACTATAGTGTCATTGAATTTCATTGAGCACCCCCGGGAGTGGACGGGGTGTGCACCGGGAGCATCGTGCAGCTATAGTGTCATCGCTTTGCGTGAGCATTCTCACCATGGAAGAGAATGTGCTCCGGAAATTTGGAACCTGTCGCTTGAACATTTGACTGACATTCCCCGAGAGGAATGTGTGAAAGAAATCATTAGTGGCCACGTCAGTATGAAAGTCTAGTTGTACGAGATTGGGGTAGAGGATGATACTTGAATTTGAGGATGTTTTGTTAGTTAGGTGTTGAATGATGATTTGTCTGTGACAATTACTGTATAATATGCTATTACTCTTTTACGCTTTTTGATGATAGAACTGCTTCTTATCCCCTATGTTTCTGTATTCTTGTGGGTTACTTTACTTACATTAGAAGACCCGATGGAGGATTATGTTGCTGAGGAGCTGGACGGAGATCTGTATGAAACGGAGGTTGCTGATGAGTTGGATGGAACTCCTTACAAACCAGACACTGGAGGTCGAGCTGTGATCCATGGCGATTAGAGTATAGATAGTATGGCCCGTGTGTCTAAGAAGGAGTATTTTTATGTTTCCGCTAAGTATGGTTTTTATTTTAAGTTTATGCCTATGAGGGATCCTACTGAGAGGATACCCTCAACAGTGTTTTAGTAATGTAATAAATAAACAGGTGCGTATTTATATATTACAACCTTTGTGTGTTTAATTTGTAGAAGTTATATGTTTGTTTAAATAAAGTTTTAATTTTTACGTACTTTTCACGCTAAATGCATGATTAAGGAATTAATTAATAAGGTTTTAAGCTAATAAAACACCGGGGCACAACAGGGTGTCTCACTCATCACGCTGACACGCACGATAGTCTTTGTAGGTGTGAAAATGTGAAAATGGTTCTTAGTCAAGAGGAGGGTGAATTGACTTTTAAAAACTTTTCGAAAATTAGTTTTTTTCAATGGTGAGTGAAGTTAGAAAATGATTTTTTTTTGGAAGCAAAAAATGATTTTCTTTGAAACTAAACAAATATCAAATTGCAATATCAAATAAAGAAATAAATAATAAAAAGATATACAAAAGGCATACACTAACAAATATGTATCAATAACTATTCATGAAAGATAATATTATAATCATCAAATCATAAGGATCATGCTTAAAACAATAAAACTTGCAAAGAATGTAAAAGTATAAGGTAAGAGAGATCAACACGCGGGAATTTTGCTGGTTCGGTCCACAACCTTAGTGACCTACGTCCAGTCCTCAAGCTTCACTTGAGGGTTTCCCCTATATCAAATAGTTTGTACAAAAAGAGATACCACACTCCCTTACAAACTACTCACTTGTAGGATACTTCATCCATAACAAAACCTTACACCAACAAGGGATACCTCATCCTTGATCAACATTGATATACCACACCCAAACTAGAAATAAGAGAAAAATAAGAGTGCAAGATAAATTCCTAAGCACACTTGTGAAAATAGCTCTAAAAGCTCTATGATCAACTTTTGCAACAACAGAGAATAGATGGCTCAATATTTCAACAGAATAACAGTGTATTTGAAAGTGTATTTTCATGTCTAAGACTCATGGACTTGACCCATTTTATATAGAATTCTATTAGGGCTTCAAAAATTGAAATTTGAGGTGTTTTCTTATCAGATTATTCGAATACTTCTTTAGGTATTCGAATACTTTGATGTGGTATTTGAATACTTCAGCTCAACAAACTCCAACAACCTTTAACTGATCAGTGTATTCAAATACTAAGGTTGGTATTCGAATACTCTGACCTAAAATGCCAAAAAAAAAGCTTAAGTAGTTGCATACACAAGTTAATCTTTGAATACTTTTGATGGAATATTAAAATTCCTCTAAGTAAACCAATAATCAATGTAACACCCTGCTTCTTATATACATTGTATTACCGGTAAAGATATATTTATTTATATATTTTACCTGATAGCAAGAAATTGATTTTGGATAAAACAAAATCATATTTATGCTCTACCTTATGGTAGAAGGTTACGGTAAAAATTTGGGTTTAAAATTCAGACAAAATCTGGTCTGCGTTTTCATTGACAGTGTCGGATGGAGGTGCACTTGCCACCTCTGGATTTTAATAAAAATAAACACATATAATTATGTATTTACTAATATAGAAGACAGAGAAATCCGGGCGTTACAACACTACCCCTCTAAAAAGAATTTCGTCCTCGAAATTACGCTCCTGGAAATAGTTCAGGATATTGTAACTTCATTTTGTCCTCGACTTCCCATGTAGCTTCTCCGATTGTATCGTTCCAGATGACTTTGACTAAAGGAATTTGTTTACCTCAGAGCTGCTTCGTCATCTTGTCCGTGATTCGTACAGGCGGAGTCTCAAAAGACAAGTTCTCTTTTAATCGTACATTATCGGGCTCAATTATATGATATGGGTCATGAACATATTTCCTCAATTTTCAAACATGGAAAACTTCGTGGATATTGGAAAGAAAAGTTGGCAAAGAAATTTTGTAAGCTACTGGACCTACACGACGAAGAATTTGGTAGGGTTCAATGAATTTGAGAGTGAGCTTTCTGGATTTAAGTACTCTGCCAATCCCAGTCGTAGGTGTGACTCTCAAAAACACATGCTCGCCTTCCTCAAACTCAAGAGGTCGTCGTCTCTTGTCAACATAACTCTTCTGTTGACTTTGAGTTGTCCGCATTTTCTCCTGAATCACTTTCACCTTTTCTGTTGTCTGTTATACGATTTCTGGTCCCAGCAGCAAACTTTCACCATCTTGGTACCAACATAGAGATGTTCTACACTGTCGACCATATAAGGCTTCATAGGGTGCCATTCCTATGCTTGAACGAAAGCTGTTGTTATAGGTTAACTCTATCAGTGGTAGGAATTCATCCCAATTCCCAGTGTTTTACAACACACATGCCCTCAACAGGTCTTCCAGTGATTGGATTGTCCTCTCTAATTGTCCATCGGTTTGTGGATGATACGCAGAACTCAATCTGAGTTTCGTTCCAAGTGACTCTTACAGTCATTGCTAGAACTTTGACGTAAACCTCAGATCACGATCCGAAATTATACTTGAAGGCATTCCATGCAATCTGACGATTTCATCAATGTACAACTGAGTTAACCTTTCTATCGGATACTTCATATTGATAGGTAAAAAGTGAGCTGACTTAGTCAGTCGATTCACTATTACCCAAATAGCCTCATGTCCTTTCCGAGTCCTTGGTAAACTTGTTACAAAGTCCATCGAAATTCAATCCCATTTGCATTCTGGAATGTCCAAAGATTGTAGCATTCCTGCTGGATTTTGGTGTTCAATCTTAGCCTTCTGACATACCAAACACGAAGCAACATATTCCATTACGTCTCTTTTCATTCCATACCACCAATACAATCTCTTTAGATCTTGATACATCTTTTTGGCTCCTGGGTGTAGACTTAACTTACTATTGTGAGCCTCTTCTAGAATCAACTTTCTAAGTTCAGCATCATCTGGTACACAAATCCTCTCACAGAATCTCAAGATTCCATCTGTTCCTTCTCTGAATTCTGACAGTGCTTCCTGTCGCACTAAGTCTCTTTCCTCCTGCAGGTACTGATCACTTATTTGTTTCTCTTTTATTTGGTCCATCAATCCATTCGAAATGGTGATCCTACCTAAACAAAGCTTTCCTGGAAACGTCTTAACTGTCAAGCTCAGATCCTGAAATTGTTCCAACAATTCCTGCTCTCTAACCATCATCACTGACGCATGTATTAACTTTCTACTCAGGGCATCTGCTACCACATTTGCTTTCCCAGGGTGATACTGAAGTTGGAAATCATAATCCTTCTGAAATTCCAACCAACGTCTCTACCGCATGTTAAGCCCTTTTTGGTCGAACAAATACTTCAAACTCTTGTGATCGCTGAAGACATTGAATGTAGCTCCATACAAATAATGCCTCCAGATTTTCAGAGCAAAGACCACTGCTGCTAACTCCAAGTTATGCATAGGGTAGTTCTTTTCATGAATCTTCAACTGTCTTGAAGCATATGTGACAACCTTTTGATTTTTCATCAGCATGCAGCCTAACCCTGGTGTGAAGCATCACAATAAACCTCAAAAGGTTCCTTAGGTTCGGGAAGTATCAACACCGGTGAAGTAGTCAACCTCCTCTTTAGCTCTTGGAAACTCCCTTCACATGCTTCCATCCATGTAAACGCTTGATCCTTCCGAGTTAACTGGGTAAGGGGTCCAACTGTCTTGGAAAATCCTTCAATGAATCTTCTTTAGTATCCAGCTAAACCCATGAAACTACGGATCTCTGTTATGTCTTTGGTCTTTCCCATTCTAAAACAGCTTCAACTTTCGACGGGTCTATGACGATTCCTTCACGCAATATAACATGACCTAAGACCTGAACTTGGTCTAACCAAAATTCACACTTTTCAGGTTTCCCGTAAAGTTGTTTCCCTCTCAAGGTCTGAAGAACAATACTGAGATGTTCAACATGTTTTTCCTTGTTTGGAGAATAGATTAGAATGTCATCAATGAAAACAACGACAAACTGATCTAAATAAGGATGAAAAATCCTATTCATGTAATCCATGAATATCGCAGGAGCATTCTTCACTTCAAATGGCATCACCAGATACTCATAATGTCCATAGCATGTTCGAAACGCTGTCTTAGGGACATTCTCAACCTTTACACGGATTTGATGGTCGCCTGACCGTAAATCTATTTTCGAGAAAACGGCCGCGCCACGCAACTAGTCCATTAGATCATCTATCCTTGGAAGCGGATACTTGTTCTGGATCGTCACTTTGTTCAACTGGCAGAAATCCACACATAACCGAGAAGTTCCATCCTTTTTTTTCACTAACAAAACTGGGGCTCCCCATGGTGACACACTGGGTCTAATGAATTCCTTTCTCATCAGTTCCTCAAGTTGCTCCTTCAAGGTTTCTAGCTCTGACGGCGACATACGGTATGGTGCCATGGATATTGGTCTAGTGCCTGGAATCAGATCAATCGCGAACTCGATATCTCGAACAGGTGGTAGTCTAGGTACATCTTCAGGAAAAACTTTCGGAAACTCTATGACGACAGGTATGGACTCTAATTTTAACTCATTCTTAACGTCTAAGGAAAACAACAACATGTATCCTTGAGCTCCCTCTTCCAAAGAAGCTTTTACTTGACTAGCAGATAACAATCCAGTAATCTCATCCCTAAAAACTAAGGTTTTCTAGGCACAGTCTATTAAGATATGGTTGGGAGATAACCAATTCATGCCTAGAATTACATCTAACTGTACTAAAGGCAAGCAGATCAGATTTACAAGAAAATGTCTATCCTGCACAATGATAGGACAGTTCAAACAAACAGAATTGACAGTAACTGGCTTAGCAGTTGGGGTTGAAACAATCAGATTATATGGCAAGGAAGAAATGGGCAAGTTTAAGAGTTTCACATAATCCATCGAAATGAAAGTATGTGTTGCGCCCGAATTGAAAAGTACAGTTAAAAGATTACCAGCTATGCCACACTTAGCCTGCACGAGATCACCAGAGTTTGATGTGTCAGCTCCATTCATACTATAAAACCTTCCGATAGAAGTCAGCTTGTTGGCTCTGACATGATTAACCGTCGGCTCATGCTTTGGTGCCCAGCACTCCTTGGCCATGTGCCCAAAACGATTGCAGTTAAAACACTTTAATTCTCTCTTTGGGCAGGTATCGGTCAGGTGGTTAGGGTCTACACAATTGAAGCACTTCCTCTCTTGGCCTTGATTCTGATTCCTCTGGCGTCCAGTTCCAGTTCCAGTTCCAGAAATACCGGAACGGTGTTGTTGTTGCCTTTGATTTTTGTTGGGTGATTGGTAGTATGGTTTTCTCAGGTTCTGCTTCCATCTTTGTTCTGCCCTTGGAATTGGCTCTTAGGACGAGAGGGTCCTCCAGCATTCCCTCTATTGTCTCCTCCCTTCCGCATCCGCTCTATTTTCCTTCACTTATCTCCCAAGGCTTGGACATTCCTGATTTCCAGCGGCAATACAGACTCCTTGATCTCGAAGCACAGCCCACCTTCGAATTTCTCACACTTCCATTCTTCGTTTGGATTGCCTTGGAAAAACCGGAAATACTTGGCAAGTGATTCAAACTTTACCGCGTGTTCCCCAACAGTCATATCCCTCTGATGTAGACGCAGGAACTCTTGTTCTTTTTCAGTCCTAGCACTTTGGGGAAAGTAGTTGTCCAAGAACTTATTACGGAATACATTACAAGTGATTTCTTGGTGTTCAGCTTCCAATTGTTTCCTGGTGCCTTTCCACCAGTATTCAACATCTCCGACTAGTTGAAAAGTTGCATAAGACACCTTATCTCCTTCCGGTGTATGCACTAGCTTGAAGATCTTTTCCAGCTCCTGGATCCATAGATCAACTTTCGTAGGATCCACATCTCCATCAAACTGAGACGGATTCTGACATCTGAAAGCATTCATATGCTTTCCTTCAGCAGCTTGCTCAGCCCTCAGCTGTTCCTGTTGGTTCTGGGCAGCCATCGTAGCGTTCTGAAAAGCAATTGTTGCAGCCACATCAGCCATTGCCTGGGCAACGAAGTCCATCCCGCCATTGCCTCTGCCACGACCACCACGCCCGCGTGCACCTCCTGCTTCCATACTGACCCGTAAGGTACAATCAGTGAGATGATACCCAGAAAATGGAACGTAACTCACCGGTCATCACACATTACTTCTAAGAAGTAATTCAAACATGACTTAATCAGAGAACACACAACATCAACACAACAGATTTAAACCCAAAGATTCCCGAAAGACTCGACCAGCTCTGATACGACTAATGTAACACCCTAAACTTGGTGTCACATGGTTACCCATTACGGAAACAAATTCATGAAATTGCTGGTTACTTTCGGAAAATAATAATTTCTTATTAAATAAGTATACTAAAATAGTGATGATTTTTTTTTCAAGATGGATGAACACTCAGAACATGAATAACGGAAACACACATATATGTAAACATTAACAGTAGTAACATAAGTACTCAGTTACAACGTAATCATTAGGCCTTTACAGGAACATGCCATTAGTAGAATTAGGAAAAGTAGTGAGGAACATAGTATTAACAAAAAGCAAAAAGGTCCGGAACCACATTCTTTAATCAAAGAAATCACCAAAACATCTTTGTTTTTTTTAATATTTTCTTAAAGCTTATCAAGGCTTTTAATCTTATCATTATTTGAGCACCAACAAATGTCAGGCTTCTCAGGTATCAATCAAACATCAATATAATAACAGTCGACAGTATAACAGTTAATAACAGTTCATGTCATACATGTTTCATAACACTTTAATCCAGTAAATAATCAAGTAATGAAACAACTACCAACCAATTACCACAACAGTCCAAAGATACCAGTCATTCAAACATTGATACAAACGTTCTAACATGATTCCAGTAAATCAACAGTTCATATAAACACATGCACACAGTTATTGAGTATCCCTCAGGCTGTCCCCTCTTACCTTTGGTGAAGGTAAAAGTGCTTGGTGTTTGAAGTAACGAACCACAAACGTCCTCGCTTGCTTCGCTATGAAAGTCTAAAGATACCAACACAATACTACAAGTTAAAAATCAACCAAGAACACTAGACTCTCAAGGTCTAGGTTCGGCCTTCTCAAATATTAGGGTTTGAGATTTTCAAAAATCATACCACTCATGGATTAATGATCCTGAAGTGTTAGAGATTCATAATCAATGATTATTTTTCAAAGATTGAACAAAACTCCTCTAAGTCACTAGCTTTGGGTTTCGGCCTTTTCCCTAAAAAGAGGCTAGAAATTTTCAAACTTTTCAAGCTCTTAGATTTAGCATTAAAAGGTACTAAGAAGTTCAAATCCATGATCATATTTGAAAAGTTGAAACAAAACATCCTAGATCCAAAACCTACTAGGTTCGGCCATCCTTGGATAAATAGGCTAGAAATTTTTGTTTGATGCAAGCTCTTAAATTATGAAAGTAGAGATCATTAGGAGTTCATAGAAATTGGTTTCAACTCAAACAAATTTTCCTATAATTTTCTAGAGATTTTAGAAGTTAAAAGAGATTTAAGGACATTTTAAGAAAACATAGAGTAAACTCATGAAATAAAAGCAAGATTTGAAAAAGAAGACCATGGGAGAGTTACCCTTGAAGCTAGGAAGAAAACTTGTGAAACCTTGAAGATTGAAAATGAATAAAAATGGAAGCTTTAAGTGTAAGAAACTTGAAGTAAGAATGGAGAAGAAGAAGAAAATGGATGAGATGAAATGAAGTGGGTATTTATAGAGTGAGGGAGGGAGAGTGGCGTGAAGAAGGAGGAAGAGTGAGCTTGGAGAGCAAGTTTGGAGTTAAGGAGGTGTTTGGTTGGAAAAAGTGAAGAAAAATGGGTTTTTAATTAGAACATGATATAATTTGTAAAGTGTAATGATGGTACTTTTTGAATGTGTCATTACCCTTATCAATCACATCCCCTCATTTCACTTCACTCTTTTTGTGTTCCCTAATTTGCTCCATTTCGTATTTGATTGCACTTCCGATCATAGTTTTCGATGTTTTCGCCCGAATAAAATATTATATTTTATTTTCGAACGTAAATTTTCAAAATAACCTAAGTTGAAGGAAACATGATAAAAACACTAACCGTTTTGTTCATAGGTCAAAATTAAGTTTTCTTCTCAGTAAATTTTTACTGTCAGTGAAAACGCAGACCGACTTCCGTCTGAGTTTTCAACCGAAACTTTAACCGTGACTTTTTATCGTAGGATAACACAAGAAAATGATTTTAGTCTATTTAAAATATTCCTATGGATTTTAATAAAAATAAACACATATAAATATGTATTTACTGATGTAGAAAGACACAAATCGGGGCGTTACATCGGACGATCTCCCCTATGTTGAGCATCCTCCACTAACATCTCTGATGCGTGAATGCATGCTCAACAAAACACACAAGCACAACCACCACCTCCGCTTGGGCCCATAGGCTACCTAAGTTTTAACACCATCAAACACCTCTGCTTTCGAGGATTATCGTTATCGTTTCATATTCATTAATTAAACACTCTAGTTGTTATGTACTAGAGATTACTGATGTCGTGCGAACGCACGTGCGATTCCGGCAAGTGTACCGGATTGTCGCCAAGTAATAAAAAGATATCGATCCCACAGAGACCGTGATTTCAAATCACAACTAATTATCAAATTAGTAAATCTGGACTGTATAAAAAGGGATTTGGATTTTGAAAAGGTTTTGAATTTGAATTAAGAGATAACTTAAAATCAGAATCAAATAAAACAGAAAGTAAACAGTTTATGGTTTTTCAGTTCTAAATGGATTCCTAGGGATTTGGGTTACCAACAAGATCGTTTATGTTACTAAACTGATTAACCTTGTTAATTATCGAAAATTGCCTTGAAGGCGAATTTATCCTCAAATAGCTTAAGCTCCCTCCTGGGTTACAAAAACCGTGCCCAATTGAACCAACCCCTACTCTCGTGGTAGTCGAATTCAGATTGGACCCTTTGCGTTTCGTGACAATTCGTTGATCCTCGAAGGACGGCTCTAACTCTCGTGATTTCAGTCCTAAGTCTGATTCTATAGATCCGACACCTAAGTTCACCGCTAGGTTCCTCCTTAGAATGTCTATGACACGCAAACAAGAGGCCACCGAATTTACGAGTAATTTAAACACTAGAAATCAGATCTAAAGCAAAATCGCAATTAACAAAGATATAACATCAAATTAACATCATAAACAAAACTTGGGCATAGCCCTAATCCCTAGAAACTAAGCTACTACTGAAGCCTTATCATGGTGACGACAAGCTTGACTACAAATAACATGAAAACAGAAAATAATAGAAGAAGGGGAAGGAGAGGAGAGATCCTAAATAATAGCCTAAGTAGCAGCCCACCTAGTCCTCCTAAGCCTCTGACTTGATCCCCTATTTATAGATTTGGGAAGTTTGAATCCCAATCTAACTCAAATTAGATCCAAATCAGTTGCTTCTGATCCAAGTAACACGCGTCACGGCCGTGATGGCCATCACGGCCAGGCCGTGACAGATTCTGCCTTGGGCGCTTCTTCGGTAATTGGTCTGTCACGGCCGTGATGCTCATCACGGTTAGGCCGTGACAGATTCTGACTTGTGGGGGTCTGGCCCAGCTGACAGGTCACGGCCGTGATGGTCATCACGGGCAGGCGGTGACCGGTTATGACTTCAGTCTTCTTTCTTTTCTAGTTTTGCTCTATCATGGCCGTGATGGTCATCACGGCTAGGCCGTGATGGGCTCTGTTTGTCTTATTTTCTTCACTTTTCAAGCTCCATCTTCATCAGAGCTCCATCATGGTTGATCCTAAGCATTTTACCCTTGATTTCTGCAAAACAACACCACAAAAACCGCCTTACCCATTCCAAAGTAAAAATAACTAAAAATCAAATTAAATGTGCCTAAACTACATGGAAATGCATGCAAAATGATAGAAAAAGATGAGGTGAAATCACACTCATCAATTACCACCTTGACCATCAATCATCAAGGTCCCCTTGGCCACTAGGCTACCAAGGTACCATATCATCATTAACACTCTAGCCTTTAAGCACTAGAGATTACCACCATGACCATCAAGCATCAAGGCCCCCTTGGCTACTAGGCTACCAAAGAACAGTAATATTATCACTTGCCTTTGGTCTTCATGTTCCGTTGGTACTTTGTTAAGTCTTTTAGAGCGTTTGGGGTGAAACCCCTGCTTCGGGTTCTGTTCTGTGTTATGTTCTGAATAGGTGAGCACGGTCGTGCTCTTAGGCAGTGTTGTGACTCCGGCAAGTGTACCGGGTCGTCGCAAGTAATAAAAACACGGTAAGATTCTACCGAGGTCGAACACAAGGATTGGGTTACCAATTCGACTAAATTGTCAAGAAATCCGATACGTTGGTTAAGCAATAGAAGGTGGTTGAGAGAAAGAGATTGAGATCGCGAATTCAAGAATCGATTCAAATAACGCTACGGTGATTAAATTCAGAAATAAAAGCATCTAAGGTTTCGAATTCACCTACCCAATCATGCAAAGTACCCAAGTGATGATATTCTCCTCCCTAAGTTCAATTTTAATGTCAACCGGGACCCCTAAATTCTCCTAAATCCACTTCCGTGCTCATTAGGACGTATTCGATGATTTGAGTTAATTACTTGCTAGGTCTCTTAACCCTAATCTCGAATTCTATTAATTCTTGTTCCCTATAGGTTGCATCGATCTCCTACTCACTCTCGTGCAATACTCGACCGATGTTCCCAATTCAAGTTCTAAAACGTGAATCGCCGCTAGGCCTCAACACGCTTAACTAGTCGATCACGCTAGCATATAATCGACACAATGAAAACAGAATTGGAAAATCATAATTGAATTAAAGGAGAGAGAGTTACATTACATGAACACTATGCCGCCATGGGTGGCTTCATCGATCCCCTAGACAAGAGGATTAGTTCCTCATGTCCGTAACAACAACGCACGTACAATCGGGATTCATCCTAAGCCTAAGAATTAAGAGAGGAGAAGAGGAGAAGAAATCCCAGAATAAGGGTTACAAAAGGTCTCTGAAAATTCTGATCCAAAAAGTCCTCTTTTCTGTTCTGATCTGCTCTATTTATAAGGAGGCCACGCGTCACGGCCGTGATGGCCATCACGGCCAGGCCGTAACGGCTTCTGCTTCTGGCGCACTTCCGGAATTCGAACTCTCGCGACGCGAATGATGTCTCGTGATGCGAGCCCACCTTTCACGGCCCGTGATGTGAATCACGGCCAGGCCGTGATGTTCTCTGCCTTGTGTGGATCTTGGGTCACGGCCGTGATACATATCACGGCTAGGCCGTGATGGTCTCTGACTTGTATGGCTTTTAGGTCACGGCCGTGATAAGCATCACGGCTAGGCCGTGATGGTCTCTGACTCTGGTACTTTTCTGGAATTCACACACTCGCGACGCGAAGGACGTCTCGCGACGCGAACCTTCCTTTCACGCCCCGTGATGAGAATCACGGCTAGGCCGTGATGGTCTCTGTCTCCCCAGATCTTCAAACTCTCGCGGGGCGAGAATCTCCAGAATGGCAATCTCCACAATTTCTTGACTTTCCTTAATTCTTAGAGCTCACTTATGGACCTGAAAACAACACAAGCAACCACAAGCGTAATTCTATCCAAAATAACCTAAAAACTACACAAAAGACGCAAAACGAGTCAAAGTCCAACTTAGGAACAAAACAAGGAAAATTTGGGCGAAAACGAGAGTAAACTCGAATAAATTGGCACGTAAACCCTAGTTCATCTAGTCATAAAACTAGATAAGCCAGAGGCTTATCAAAATACCCCAAACTTAAACCTTGCTTGTCCCCAAGCAAGCTTAAAACTCAAAAACGACTCAAGACTTGGCAAGCCTAAAGATCTAATCAATTTCGCACAAACTTCATGCGACTTTACAAAACAATTTTTCTTCTTTGATTCCCCCCTTTTTTCATCAATGTAATCCCCACATTCATCTACTTTAAACAATTGAGAAATTATCATTCATGCTATCATTACTCTAAGTTGAGGCTCAACGATACACACAAAGGAAGATCACCTATTTCAAACAATTGCCTTCCTCACAAGGGTATTTAGTATTTCACTCATTCGCTCAAGTTTGTCTAGGCTTTCAACTTTTTCACTCAATTTCACTTATCAAGAGCACTTCCCATGAATTTGATTTTCATCTCAAACATAGTTCCCACGAAAACATGCATGCAACATCAAAAGGTCTTTTAAAGGTTGTAATGGGGCCTGGCTGAGGGTAGGATAATCAAGGATATTTAGGCTTAAGTCCCTAGGAACTAAGAGAGCATGAGCATTAAACACATTTTCCACTCAAATTCCTTTCTTTCCATTTTTCATTTGGGCTCGGGTGACTACAACCTTTTCCTTGATATTATTTTTGTTTTGCCCCTTTTCTTTTGGCAATTCTTGTTTTCTTCTTTTCTTTTCTTTTCTTTTTGCCTTGGGTCAACCTTTATTTTCTTTTTCTCATCCCAATATGACACATACCTTGTAGCCACCCCAAACTTAGTTTCTCACAACCTTTCTCTTGCTCATTTCCATGCTCTCCTAATCCTAAGATTGGGTTAACATGGTTTTTCAGATTTTGGCTCGTAATGTAGGGTCATCAAGAAACAATAGGTCAATTGGGCTCAATTTGGCTAACTAGGGAACATGCATTAGGGATGGTTCTTTTCAGGCCAAGTAGTTATTCAAAGAAAATTGCCTAAATCATTTGATGCAACACATAATCATGCAAACCATATAGAGATTCAAGCAAATTCGGGAAAGTGCAACTTAACAGTGATTCACACATTCAAAAATAGAGTTGGAGGCTCAAATCCTCACCTGGACATTTTGCAAACTGTTTGTCCGAGATACGATTCCTAGTGTGTGCCCTCCCTCACCCCAAACTTATCATAAATCAAGCAATCATAATAATTCTCAAAGTTCAATTTTCAATTTTTAAGTGGGGGTCAACTTTTCTATTATTAGATCCTAGGGGGAAATCATCAATGGTCAATTTAATTCATGCAATCCATCTATGCTCCATTTAATCAAAATCCAAAAAACTTGCCGACACATCATTCATACAACAACTCTTGATCTTCTCAAATTATTCAAGAGTGACAAACAAAAACAAAACAAACACAAAAAACAAAAACAAAGACAAGAGTGAGGAAAAGAGAGAGAGTACCTAGCTTGGGTTGCCTCCCAAGTAGCGCTTGTTTAACGTCCCGAGCCTGACTCAAGTCGCCCCTAAGGGTTAATCCGGAGGAAGATCCTGCTTGCCATGCCATTCCTTGGCCCGTTCTATGTAGGTTTGTGCACTTTTATATACTCGCAAGCTGTTCCCGGATAGCCCATTTAAGTCCAGCATCCTTCTATAATCTGCACGCACTCTCCACTCCGCGATGGTCTTTTTTGGGATCAACTTGTTGTCTTTCTTGACCACCACGGTTGTACTACCTTTCAACCTTGTTGCTTTACCCTTCTTTTTCATTCCCTTGCTGCTGAGTTCTTTCCTTGCACATTCTTCCCTTGGGAGACTCGGTATGGGTTCCATGTCTCGTAGCCACTCAATGTAGACTTCATCCCCCGAAGGGCCTTTTTCCTCACTGTCTTCCTCATGAGATTCTACCGATACTGTTGCAAGTGAAGGATCATGGTCTTCTCGAGTTGCCTTTACCTTTTCAGTTGGGTCCACCACATCCACTCGATACACAGCTGACTTCTCTTCCGGGTGCTTAATCGCTTCAAAGACATTGAAGACCACCTCATCATCATTCACCCTTAAAGTGAGTTTCCCTTTCCGCACATCTATCAAGGCACCCCCGGTGGCCAAGAAGGGCCTACCCAAAATGAGAGGGATCTCAGTGTCTTCATCCATATCGAGCACCACAAAGTCCACTGGGAATATGAACTTGTCAACTTTCACGAGCAAGTCTTCAACTACTCCATAGGGATATTTGATAGAACGATCAGCCAGTTGGAGTGACATTCGCGTATCCTTTACTTCCTTGATCCCTAGTCTCTTCATCATCGAGAGGGGCATCAAGTTGATGCTTGCCCCTAGATCACATAATGCCTTTCCGAAGGTCATTCCCCCAATGGTGCATGGTATCGAGAAGGAACCGGGATCCTTCAACTTCGGAGGCAGTTTCCGTTGAAGAATGGCACTACACTCCTCGGTCAAAGCAACTGCTTTCTTCATCCACAATCCTCCGCTTCTTAGTGAGAAGTTCCTTCATAAACCGAGCATATGATGGCATTTGTTCCAAGGCTTCCGCAAATGGAATGTTAATCTGGAGTTTTCGGAAGACATCAAGGAACTTATTGAATTGCTTATCCCGTTGAGGCTTCTTCAATCGCTTCGGGATACGGTACCTTCATGTAAGGAGGGAGGTCTTGGGGTTCAACCCACTTCTTCCTTCTGAACTCTTCATCCACAAGTTTCAGCCTTCCCCCTTGCTCCGGTCCCCTTGTCACTTGCCAACCCTTCTTTCTCTCGGTTGCTCTTCCTCAACTCGGTAGTTGTTCCGGGCCCTTGTCATCCTCGAGAACCAGTGGTACCCCGCTAGGTTCCAACACCCTTCCGCTTCTAGTAGATATGACATTGCATTGTCCTCTGGGGGTTGTTCTCGCATTACCCGGAAGAGTGCCTGGAAGACGCTCATTAAGTTGCTTCACGAGCTGCGCTATTTGTGTCTCAAGATTCTCAATTGCTGAACCTGTATGAGTAGCCAACTTGTCAATGGCAGTGTTCGTGTTAATTGACAATTTCTCCACCGCTGTACTCATCTTCTCAAAAGCCAGCTCCCACGGTTGTCTTCCACTATCTCTGTTATTTGCAAATCGATTAGGCCCTCGAAGAGCCTCGCTGGGTATTGCACTCGCTGAATTCCAATGTTCGGCCTTATACCTCGCCGAGGTTGCTGCCCGGCTAGACCACCACTAGCATTACTCCATGCGAAGCCCGGATGGTCTCTCCTCATGTACCCCCTATTTTGATTCTCGATTGTAGTCATTTTGTCTGTTCCTCCGATAGTTATTCTCGGGGCACGAGTGTCATAAAAGTTGTGGCATGAGTCCACATGTTCCCGAGGGAAGTTGAATGGACAGTTTCGAGTGTCATGATCTCCATTACAATTACCACAACCTGGAGGCATTCCCTCGTGTATCACATTAGCCTTCTTGTTCTCTGACAAAGCCGCCACTTGCATCTTCAACAATCTGTTTTGCTCAAGAATGGCCTCCATTGCCCCAGAACTGATTCCATTTGAGGTTTCCCTTCCACGGTTGTAATCATTATATGACATTTTCTCTAACAATGCCCATCCATCCTCAGTTGATAAATATGAGAAAGAACCGCCAGCTGTGGCATCACAGTTCATCTGATAGCGTCCCCTCAACCCATTAAAGAAGTGCTGAACTTTGGAAACGGGGTCAAAGAACGCTGAAGGGCATCTTCTCAGTAAGCCATTGTACCTCTCCCAAGCTTCATTATACGTTTCATCCTCCGTCTGCCTGAATGAAGTGACGGCTATTCTTGCTTGTGCCGCCTTCTGAGGAGGAAAATACTTGGTTAAGAACTTCTGTGCCATCTGCTTCCAAGTTCTGATGCTGTTCCTATCCAAACTGTCAACCCAATCGCGAGCGACATCCCTAAGAGAGAGAGGGAAAAGCCGCAAGCAAAACTCATCCTGAGAGACTCCCCTAGTCTTCTGCAAGTCACAAGCTTCAAGGAAGCGAGTGATGTGTCTATGCGGGTCTTGCTTGCCACTCCCATCAAACTGATTCTCCCGGAGCTGGAATGTGACACATGCTTCAACTCTGAAGGAGTCTGTGTTCAGGTTGCCCCTCACAATAGAAGAGTCACAATCTCCCAAGCTTGGTAGATCGTACTCAAAGAGAGGCTTGTAACGAGGAGGAGGAGGAGGAGGATTTTCTTCACCATGCCCTCTATTTTAATTGCTTCCAACCTCTTCCTTTCTTCCTGCCTCTTTTCTTAATTGCCTCTCGGTCCCCGGTGATCTCTGAATCGAATAGCAAGTCCTCTTGTAGAAGAGTACCTCGCATACAAAAACAGGCAAAGACCAAGTGGAATCAAAGAAACAGAGAAAAATAATGGCAATTAAATAAAAGAAAATAAAACTAAAAATCAGCTTAACCAAACAGCCGAATTTCCTAAAAATTAGGAAAATTGGTTGTGCCAATCCCCGGCAACGGCGCCAAAAACTTGTTGTGACTCCGGCAAGTGTACCGGGTCGTCGCAAGTAATAAAAACACGGTAAGATTCTACCGAGGTCGAACACAAGGATTGGGTTACCAATTCGACTAAATTGTCAAGAAATCCGATACGTTGGTTAAGCAATAGAAGGTGGTTGAGAGAAAGAGATTGAGATCGCGAATTCAAGAATCGATTCAAATAACGCTACGGTGATTAAATTCAGAAATAAAAGCATCTAAGGTTTCGAATTCACCTACCCAATCATGCAAAGTACCCAAGTGATGATATTCTCCTCCCTAAGTTCAATTTTAATGTCAACCGGGACCCCTAAATTCTCCTAAATCCACTTCCGTGCTCATTAGGACGTATTCGATGATTTGGGTTAATTACTTGCTAGGTCTCTTAACCCTAATCTCGAATTCTATTAATTCTTGTTCCCTATAGGTTGCATCGATCTCCTACTCACTCTCGTGCAATACTGACCGATGTTCCCAATTCAAGTTCTAAAACGCGAATCGCCGCTAGGCCTCAACACGCTTAACTAGTCGATCACGCTAGCATATAATCGACACAATGAAAACAGAATTGGAAAATCATAATTGAATTAAAGGAGAGAGAGTTACATTACATGAACACTATGCCGCCATGGGTGGCTTCATCGATCCCCTAGACAAGAGGATTAGTTCCTCATGTCCGTAACAACAACGCACGCATAATCGGGATTCATCCTAAGCCTAAGAATTAAGAGAGGAGAAGAGGAGAAGAAATCCCAGAATAAGGGTTACAAAAGGTCTCTGAAAATTCTGATCCAAAAAGTCCTCTTTTCTGTTCTGATCTGCTCTATTTATAAGGAGGCCACGCGTCACGGCCGTGATGGCCATCACGGCCAGGCCGTGACGGCTTCTCGCAGCGCACTTCCGACTCGAACTCTCGCGACGCGAATGATGTCTCGCGACGCGAGCCCGCCTTTCACGGCCCGTGATGTGAATCACGGCCAGGCCGTGATGTTCTCTGCCTTGTGTGGATCTGGGGTCACGGCCGTGATACATATCACGGCTAGGCCGTGATGGTCTCCCGACTTGTATGGCTTTTAGGTCACTGGGCCGTGATAAGCATCACGGCTGGCCGTGATGGTCTCCGACTGCGGTACTTTTCTGAATTCACACACTCGCGACGCGAATGACGTCTCGCGACGCGAACCTTCCTTTCACGCCCCGTGATGAGAATCACGGCTAGGCCGTGATGGTCTCTCTCTCCCGGATCTTCAAACTCTCGCGGGGCGAGCTTTCTCTCGCGGGGCGAGAATCTCCAGAATGGCAATCTCCACAATTTCTTGACTTTCCTTAATTCTTAGAGCTCACTTATGGACCTAAAAACAACACAAGCAACCACAAGCGTAATTCTATCCAAAATAACCTAAAAACTACACAAAAGACGCAAAACGAGTCAAAGTCCAACTTAGGAACAAAACAAGGCAAATTTGGGCGAAAACGAGAGTAAACTCGAATAAATTGGCACGTAAACCCTAGTTCATCTAGTCATAAAACTAGATAAGCCAGAGGCTTATCAGGCAGCACGCCCAATTCTGGGTTTGAATGGGAGCACTGTTGAGCATGGTCGTGCTCGAATGCGCGCCTTGCTGTTCTGGGCATAAGGGTCACATACCCTATTGCCGTTTGTTTGGGATATTCTCAGATTCAATCCTAAGGCTCTTCTAATCCATAACTCATCAGTTTCGTTCATATTGAATTAATGTTCATGTCTTACAAATTAAAGCGGAATTAGTCCTTTAGTTCCATTCCATTAATTGCCCCTAATCGCTCAAGATCAATCCCTAGGGTCCTTGACTAAGCCATTGACATAATCCTCACTCATTACTAACATTCAGTCTTATGAACAAGGAGAACAACCTCCCTTAACATTGTTTAACAGGCTTAGTCTTTTACGTTAACGCATCGCAACAACAGTCAACAGGCAGTACATCATAATATCACAAATATGATAAACATCCAATCATGGCAGCTTACATCATCATGTTCATAACACTCAACGATTTATAACAAGGCATTCATACCAACATCAATAATTAATAATCATACTAATACAACAGTTAACATCAATAGCAAATAGGCATATAAGCATACAACATGTTGTCAAACATAAAGGGTTATGGGAACCCTACGTCTTACGCTACCCCCAAGCCTACATACTCATACTATTCCTTCTCCCTATACCTGGTATGAAGATTCCTCCTTTAACCAACGAAAGCTCTAACTGTTCCCTCAGTTTGGCTCGATGAATCGTCTTAAGCCTTGGCCAACACAAAAAGGTTAACCAATTAGTTCCTAATTCAACAGAATGAAAAGGAACACAAGAGGGAAGGACGTTTCCCTTGCATTAATTGGCACTAGTATGATTGTCTCTCCCAAAGAGCAAGAACATTTTGGGTTCAAAGGGGAATAGAGGGAGAGGTTGACGTCACACTTAGGGTTGCCTAAATGCCAATTTGCGGGTTGTAACTCGTAACCCTCACAATCTGATGTCTATATATAGACTTAGACCCGAGCACGGTCGTGCTTACTATTGGGGACGGTCGTGCTCAACTTAGCGTCAACGAGATGCGCCTGACTGCTGAGCACAGTTGTGCTCCCTAATGAGCACGGGCGTGCTCACATCAACATCAACGAGACGCATGCAGCCTTAAGCACGGGCGTGCTGGACATGAGCACAGTCGTGCTCATGTACCGGAAAGGGATTTTAAAGCTAAAACCCCGCTTAGCCCATTCTAAACCTTCCTAACAAACAAGGCACCTACAAAAGCACTTATACAAAAAATGGGGTGTTACAACGAGCACTTATCTATGACCTCAAGAACAACAAGGAACACCTTAAGTAGACTCTTAGGCCAATAAATCAAAAGGGAAAAGAACGAGAGGGACGAGGTGTACGAATCTTACCTTGTTTGAAGGTTTAAACAGCGAATACAATGATCACGTTTTCGCAGCGATGTTCTCCTATCAAAGAATGGTGAAGAATGGTGCAAGAACGGATTAACTTGAGAGAGTTTTCTAGAGACGGATGATGGAAATTGAGAGAAAAGGAGAAGGGAGGCAGCTCTGAGTGTTGGGACGTGATAGACATGGGTTTAGATCGTGTTTTAGGGGTTAAAAACGGGTTGGAACACGATTTGGGCTTAAAGAGAACCTAAAACATGTTTTCTGGTTCTTCACATATTCGCGTGAGGAACTCCCGTTTGCGGGGCGAGCCAGAGAACCAATTTCTGTCAACTGGATTTGCGGGGCGACCCCGAAAGCGCAAAGCTGAATTTTAGATTTTGGCAGGGCGAGGCTTAAACAACCGTATTTGACCAAAACACCTGATATAAGACTTGTAGATAATTCTCTTAGCTTTCCAACGCCACAAAGATCACCTCGATCGGAAATCTAGAACTCAAGATATGACCAAAACGGTGAAATAAGTTACTTGGACTCTAAAAGGAATGAACCTTTCTAAGGCTAAACTTCCCCAAACATGAACTTAGGCATAAAAACCAAACATAACAAGCATATACAAACATATATATAACATATATGAAATCACTAAGCTTATTTACCAAAAACAGGGTGTACATCAAGTACAAAGCTCTTGGAAGCTGTCCCCTCATGCAGAAGATTCTGAAGCTTTCTCATGCTTATCAAGAAAAGTCAGAAGTCTTTATCACAAGAAACCTAGGAAATCAGAAATGTAGTCCAGTTAAAGAATATTTCCAACATGCTTTATTCCCTAGTACTCTTGGTTATTACACGAAAAGGGAAATGTGCTCTGCAAAGTACAAAAGCATTCTGCATAACTCTGATTTGGCTACTGCACGATACATAAAGCCATAATCCTTCTCGTTAGAGTATAACCAACATTCCTATTGCATTAATGACTGCCCAGAACGACTCTATTTCATTTAATGGAGCTATGCTTGAAGCCAACATTTGAAGGAATGTCTCTAACGGATCTTAAATGGTTGAAGGCTATAAAAACATAAGTCATTGAAGATGAAGATAGAGATAACACACAACATTAAAGAGCCATTACTCAGCACATTTATTTCTTCATTCTTTCAATCTGTATTCTTCACTCATTTGAAGTTATTACGCAGTCTTCCTAAGCTTACATTTAATCCACTCTCTGAGTGTTAGTGAAAGAACTGTCTGTTTGATTGTATTTATTACAAACAAACTTCTCAAACAAACCTGAGTGAACCTGAAGAGGCTAGGTGTGCAAAGAATACTTGTCTTGGAGCCTGAAGAGTCTAGGTGTGAAAACAATACTTGGATTCTGTAACCTAATCAGTTATAGTGGATAAAACTTGGTGTTGCCAAGGACTGAACGTAGCTCTTTAAGTTGAAGAGTGAACTAGGATAAATAGTTGTGTTAATCTCTCTTCCCTTAAACTCTTTAGTTGCTTTGATTATATTATCTGCTTTCTAACTAAAGGGGTTAAAGTGTGAATATCTAACTTGTTTTTAAGTTGTGTGCTTGTGTGTTTTACTATTAAAATCTCATCAGACAGGTCACCTGTCTATGCAGTGTCTTTACACCTGTCTGAACCTAGCTTCTATGTGCGAAAAGTTTCAACTTTGTTTTAAATTATGATAAACACAACTCAACCCCCCTTCTCGTGTTTATAGTATTCTATTTCAGTTGGTATCAAAGCTCAGCCTCTGGGTTGAGCATCTAACAGTGTAGAGGTAAAGGACCTGAAGAATAGACATGACTGCTAGAGCTAGTTCAAGTGGAAGTCACCCGGCTGAAGGAGCTTCCCTAACCAGACCTCCATTCTTCAATGGAGAAAACTACAACTATTGGAAAGATAGATTTCAATGGTTCATTCTATCTACAAACTCTGATTTCTGGGATGTCATCACTGATGGTCCATTCATTCCTAAAAATGATGACAACACTGACAAGCTAAAAGCTCAGTAGACCCCTACAGAAAAGACAAAATGGGAGCTGAATCACAAAGCAAGAAACAACATCATTTGTGCTCTCAGTCCTGAAGAATTTGAAAAGGTACGTGCCTGTGATTCTGCTAAAGAAATATGAGATACTTTAGCTGTCACACATGAAGGAACAACCAAAGTTAAAGAATCAAAAATTGCCATACTTGTTAGAAAGTATGAACTGTTTCTCATGGAGGAAGGAGAATCCGTTGCTCAGATGATAGGAAGATTCCAAACTATCATCAATGACCTAAAATCTCTTGTCAAAATTTATATTAATGCTGAGAATGTTGGAAAGATACTAAGGAGTCTACCTAAGCAATGGAGACCTTTGGTCACTGCTATTTCCCAAGCCAAGGATCTCACTACCGTAACTATGGATGAACTTCTTGGTACACTTAATGTTCATGAGCAAGAACTTGGATATGGAATTGCTACAAAGAAAGGCAATTCAATTGCTCTAAAGGCTGATCAAAAGTCAGCAAAAGCTTCCAAGGCTCTAAAAGCAGACGAGTCATCTAGTGATGCTGACCTGTATGAACCCGAGGATTCTTAAAGTGATGAAGTGTTGTCTCTCCTAACTAGGAAGATAAAGCTTCTCTTATAGAAAAAGAAGTTCAGAATGGATAAGCCATTCAGAAGGTTCCACAAGGATAAGAACTTCAAAGAATCCACTTCAACATACAAGAGTTCAATTGTCTGCTATGAGTGCAAGAAGTCTGTCACATCAAACCTGAATGTCCTCAACTTAAGAAAGCCCCTTTTAATAAGTTCTTAAAAAAGAAGAAGAAAGGGATGATGGCTACTTGGGAGGATCTGGAGTCAACATCTTCTGATGAATAGATAGAGGAAGAAGCTAATCTCTGTCTGATCGCCAACACCGTCTCAGATTCAGATGATGAGGTACATTCTGACTATGAGGAATTACTTGATGCCTATGAGGATTTGCTGGAGGAATCCAACTGCTTATCTAAGGCCTTTAAATTCCTCAAGAGAGAGTATGTTAAGCTCATTAGTGAGAATAAGTAGAAATCTCAAGAGTGTGAAAAGCTGGCCAAAGAGAACAGTGAGTTGAAGACTGAAAAGTCTGATGAAGCTAAGATCTCAAGTGAAACATCACAATCTGAAGAAGTTGAAAAACTTTAACAGAAAGTGGAAGAGCTCACTTATGATCTCGCCAAATTTGTTAACAGTAGAGACAATCTGACTAAGCTGCTTGGCTGTCAGAGACACTCCCTTAACAAAGAAGGTATTGGATATGTCCATTAGACACATCATGAAGTATCAACTAAAACTTCTAAAGTGTATGTTAAGTCAACAATCATTAAATCCATAACTGTCTGTAACTTCTGTGGAAGAGAAGAAAGTCTTCACATACTCCTAAAACTAACAGAAAAGGACCCAGAAAATTATGGGTACCTAAAGACCAAAAAATTTCTATTGCAGATGTCCTTAATGTTAGAACCAAAGTGGTTTTGGATTAAAATAATCTCTTAAGTTTAGATGTTAACAAAAAGGTTAAATTTGTATGGCAAAGTGTTGTCAAAGATCTAACTTGTTTGCTATAAGTATACAGGGACTATTTGATTTATATGAGTCAGAGGAAATTAAAATTTAAAGTATGGAATCTTTCAGATTCTATTTCAATCCTCTAGACGAGGTCTTAAAATTAACTAAGGTAGACGTGTTACTAAGTTTAAAGAAAAAATCAAGTAGACGGGACAATGAAATATAACAAGTCCAAAACTTGATAGACGGAGCAGTCTCACTAGACGCCACGTCACTATACGAGCTCTTAAGTATAGCATGTCCAACTCTCGGAACTAGGCGAAAAGTCTGTAGACGCATTATCAGTAGATGAGCCCGTCTCACTGATAAGTTAATCTTGCATGTCCAAAGACCTGCTGATAACACTTTTAATGAACAATTATCTACTCTTTCTTAGCTTGAGTTTTTGTAATCTTTAAGTATTTTATGTGGATGGTTTAGGTGTTTTAAGTTAGTTTAGTGTAATATGTGTCTTTGTATAAATTTCGTTTAATTTTCTATTTTTGAGTGTCTAGGAATATGCTTAATGTGTTTCTTGAGTTTTGTTAGGTTTTTGCTGAAGTTTAGACATCTACTGGAAAATGCTCTGGGCATGCTGCAGCATCTGGGCACGAACTCCTGACTAGCTGCTGGAAAATGATCTGGCCATGCTGTAGCATATGGACGCGAACTCCTTATCAAAAGAGGACAAAAGCGGGACCACTTTCTCTCTCCTATGGGTTGTCCTAAAAGCTGACGATGTGGCCCAGTCACATGCATTGGGTTTTGTCCCGGTGCAGTTAATTAAATGGGCCAAGACACTTTTTTTAATATTATTTTAATGGCCCAAAAGTAGGAAAGAGAAAAAGGTCTTGGTAAAACCCTAAAAAGGGGAATATTGCCTTACTTTTTAAACAGGGCTGCCTCATATCAGATTGGATAGTAGCTGGGAGTGCCAGACAACAGCTAGAAGGTCTTCTTCCTCCTCTCCATTGTCCATTTTCGTGCTCCCATGGCTTCTTCTTCCATTTTTTTATTTCATTTCCAGATTTTATAAGCTCAGTATGAGCTAGCTTACTGCAGCGTACTGGTATGCTGAACTTGTAATGAATGTTAGTTGATGTTATGTGATGCTTTGCTTTTGGATTTTCTCTTAATCTGTGTTTATATGCTGTTTTATTTAAGCTTGACCATCTTAAGTAGAACTTTAGCCTGCTGAACTTGGAAAAGTGAAGTTAAGTGGATTTGGTTAAAAGATAAGGGTTAAGTCTCTAATTGGAAAATTAGTAGATGTTGAATGGATTAGGAATAATCATTCAAGTCCTTAAGCTAGCTGGAATGTTCTTATTAATAAAAGGGTGTAATTAATATGAATCTAGGAATAGAAGGCATTTAATGAACCTTATCTTTCAAGTGTTGGAAAACACAACTTTAATTTCCTGGAGCTAAATGCTGCAGCATGGCGAAGCTTAACTGAAGCTAATTTGAAATTACAAGGGATTCATACTAGTAGCTGTTTTAATATCTTTGTTCACAAACCCTTTTTATTATCTTGCTATCTTATTATTGCCTTTTTAATATTTGAAAATCAACATTTTCACACACTAGTTGGTTACCCCTTAATCTTAACTACCAAGAACAATTAATCTGAATTTTTGTAATTGCTACAACATTCTAATCCTCGTGGGAACGATCTCTTACTTACTCTTTATTACTTGTTACGATTATGTATACTTGCACATTGCACATTTTAACGCAACAAGTTTTTGGCGCCGTTACTGGGGATTAGTAATGGTGTTTAAATTCCATTTTTCAGATTAGTAGTTTTGTTAGTTAGGACAACTGATATTTGTAGTGAGTGCTATAGCAACAGGTACTTGTTATGTCTGAAACAGAGCAACGTAACAGTATGGCATTGAGTTCAAGCCTGTTATGTTTTAGATGTTGCAACCAATGGGGCAATTTAGTGGAGCTGTCGATGAAGATCCTCACTTACATGTGAAACAATTTCTGCAAGTGGCTAGTAATTTTAAATACCCTGGCGTTACTGATGATGTCTTCAGGTTGAGATTGTTTCCATATTCTGAGTGGGAAGACTAAAACTTGGTTATATTGTTTGGAGCCCAACTCGGTGGATACTTGGAACAAGTTAGCTAAAAAGTTCCTCATTAGATACTTTCCCGCTATTAAAAATTCTAGGATGAGGGATGACATAACCTCATTCAAGCAAATGGATGATGAACCACTGTTTGAGGCTTGTGAGAGGTTTAAGAAGTTGTTAAGGAGATGCCCTCATCATGGAATTCATATATGCATTCAAATGGAGCATTTCTATAATGGTGTGTTGCGTGATGCAAGAATGATGTTAGATGCCTCAACAGGTGGCACATTGCTGACCAAGTCCTATAGTGAAGTATATGCCCTGATTGAAAGCATTGCTGCAAATAGTCATCAATGGCCTATTGCTAGGCTTTGTTCCAGTAAATCAAGTGCTGCAGCAAACGTTCACGAAGGGACTGAAATTTCTGCTATTTCTGCTCAGTTAGCCTCATTGACAAACATGGTGAAAAATTTAATCATGGCTAACCAAAGCATCTATGCAAATCAAGCTACATTGAATGAACCCATGGGAAGTGAGCAACAATATTTCCAAACTGATGCTGTATCATGTGGCTACTGTGAGGGAGGACATTTGTTTGAAGATTGCCCGAGCAACCCAATTTCTGTGAACTATGTGGGGAATAACAACTGGGGCAGCAATCCTTATTCTAATACATTCAATCCAGGATTTCCACCTCAAGGCCAGCAAGTTCAATATTGTGGCAAGGAACTCAGCAAAGTCAGCCAACAAACCAAGAATCATCTCTTGAAGCTGTACTTAAAGCCTTCATGACAGAAACGAAAGTTCTGCTTCAGAGTCTAGAAAATCATATTGGACAGTTGGCTACAGCATTGAGCTCAAAATAGACTAGCACACTGGCCAGTACCACACAAGCTCCTAAGCCTAATGAAATGGAGCACTGCAAGGCAATAATCCTCAGAAATGGGAAAGGAGTCCTTACTTCAGTAGGGTAGAATGGATACAGAAAATATGTTAGGTCTAAGAGCAATGTCCAGAATGTAGAATCTAAGTATAAAAAGACTGATCCAGTTATTACAGAATCTTTTGAATATGCTGTGGCAAAGAAACCTCAGCATAAAAATCATGCAAAAACTTCTGAAAAATCTGCAGAAAAGTCTTTGCCCAATTTTGTACCAGAAAGGCCCTCGTCACGTTTACCCCAAAGATTGAAAAGGCAACCCACACATATGAGGTGGCCATTACCAAAGAGGTCAAAGGCCCGGGAAAGAAAACACTCAGGCAAATGGCTCAATTTGCTTAAAGGAGAATCAACCTTTATCTGGCCCAGCTGTGAAGAATTTCTACACCCAGATGCTGTAGCATGCGGAAACATCAGAACAAGGGATGTTTTCTCCTTCACCCTTTTTGTTGTTATGGAAGTTCCTGTTTTGTTTGATGTTTCACCTTTCTCTCCATTACTGTAGGTTATGTTTAGTTTGACATTGATTGCCTTTTTGCTATTTTAGTATTTTTGTCTCTGATTGGATCACAAATGATCAATGAATAACCCCTTTAGGGGCATCTTTTGAACAGTAACTGAAGCTGAAGTTGTTTGGACCATAACCTTAATTTTCGAGCCTTTGACATGAGTGTTGAACTTTTTGGATATTTAGATTGACTGAAATTGTTTAAGGTTTAAACGTATACTACAGCATTTTCATATAACCTATGAGATTTTGAGTCTCAACAATTTTATTAGATTCTGAGTTCCATTCATGTGCCTTCTCTGTAAAGTTTGACTTGATTCTTGCTTGCTTATACATATCACTGCTATACACACTTTTGCTTGAGGCATGCTTGATTTTTCTTAATCCTAGTCTTAGCCTAAATAGCCTACCCTTTGATTTTAGCTTTGTTTGTGAGCCCCTGTGCGCTTAAGCCCCTTGTTTCTGTTACTAGCCACATTACAGGCCCTATAACTTGAAAAACAAAAAGTTGTCCTTACTAGGTGGAGTTTAGGGTTTGCCTTTCTTGCATACATGGTTGTAACATAAGTTTGGGGGTGGCTTGAGGACAAGCACCATTTTAAGTTTGGGGGTGCTATACAGCAAAGTGGTGTATTGTAAATGATCGAGTTTTGCTGTTTTATTTACAGATAGTCTGTTTTTGAAAAAGAAAGAAAAAAAGAAAAGAAAGAAAAGAGAACATGAATAGGACAAAGGCCTTCAAATGTGAAAATTGTTCTCTGTTTAAAAAAAAAAGAAAGAAAGAAAAGAAAGGAAAAGAAAGGTAATAAGGAAAGGAATGAAGGGATAAGGAAACTAAAAAAACGGGAGTACCCCATCCATGGTACTGAGATTTCTTTGGTGGTTTGTGGAAAGCATTTGGTGTTGAACACATTGTAGGGAAAGCATTTCTGAACTCCACCAAGTGTTAGCCACTTCCCAAAAATGTATCCTACCCTGACCTAAGCCCCATTACAACCCAATAAAAGTCCTCTAGCAGTGTAAAGCTTTGGTATTGTGCTAGTGAGTGTAGAAGCTTGTCAAGCTTATGATAAGGTTGCATGTGAATAATGATTGAGTGAACCCACTTAATTGTGTGAGTGAGGAAGAACACGTTGTTCTGAGTGTATAATGCTGTAGCATGTTGTTCTGGACCGAAAATGATTGATGTCATGGAAATCTGCTAACTTGTGATGCATGAGTGTTGATGATGAAAGAAGTTTTTTTTTGTGGAAAAAGTTGCTGATTGAAAAAAGGATTTTTAGTGGTCTAATCAGTTTTGGATGCATGTTAGGACCTTGTTAATTTGTGTGTCTTTTTCTTATGTATCTTTCTTTCCATTACTTGAGGACAAGCAATGATTCAAGTTTGGGGGTGTGATAACTCTTTTAATGAATAGTTATCTCCTCTTTCTTAGCTTGAGTTTTTGTAATCTTTAGGTATTTTATGTGGATGTTTTAGGTGTTTTAAGTTAGTTTAGTGTAATATGTGTCTTTGTATAAATTTCGTTTAATTTTCTGTTTTTGAGTGTCTAGGAATATGCTTAATGTGTTTCTTGAGTTTCATTAGGTTTTTATTGAAGTTTAGACATCTGCTGGAAAATGCTCTGGGCATGCTGCAGCATCTGGGCGCGAACTCCTGACTAGCTGATGGAAAATGATCTGGACGTGCTATAGCATATAGACGCGAACTCCTTATCAGAAGAGGTTAAAAGTGGGACCACTTTCTCTTTCCTATGGGCTGTCCTAAAAGCTGACGACGTGGCCCAGTCACATGCATTGGGTTTTGTCCTGGTGCAGTTAATTAAATAGGCCAAGACACTTTTTTTAATATTATTTTAATGGCCCAAAAGTAGGAAAGAGAAAAAGGTCTTGGTAAAACCCTAAAAAGGGGAATATTCCCTTACTTTTTAAACAGGGTTGCCTCATATCAGATTGGATAGCAGCTGGGGGTGCAAGACAACAGCTGGAGGGTCTTCTTCCTTCTCTCCATTGTTCATTTTCATGCTCCCATGGCTTCTTCTTCCATTTTTTATTTCATTTCCAGATTTTATAAGCTCAGTATGAGCTAGCTTGCTGAAGCGTACTGGTATGCTGAACTTGTAATGAATGTTAGTTGATGTTATGTGATGCTTTGCTTTTGCATTTTCTGTTAATCTATGTTTATATGCTGTTTTATTTAAGCTCGGCCATCTTAAGTAGAAATTTAGCCCGCTGAACTTGGAAAAGTGAAGTTAAGTGGATTTGGTTAAGAGATAAGGGTTAAGTCTTTAATTGAAAAATTAGTAGATGTTGAATGGATTAGGAATAATCATTCAAGTCCTTATGCTAGCTGGAATGTGCTTATTAATAAGAGGGTGTAATTAATATGAATCTAGGAATAGAAGGCATTTAATGAACCTTATCTTTCAAGTATTGGAAAACATAACTTTAATTTCCTGGAGCTAAATGTTGTAGCATGGCGAAGCATAACCGAAGCTAATTTGAAATTACAAGGGATTCATACTAGTAGTTGTTTTACCATCTTTGTCCACAAACCCTTTTTACTATGTTACTATCTTATTATTGCCTTTTTAATATTTAAAAATCAACATTTTCACACACTAGTTGGTTACTGATGGGCACGAATCCGCATGTGAACGGCTTCGTCGTCAAGTAATAAAAAGATCGAATCCACAGGGACCGTGATCTTAAATAACAATCAATTATTAAATCAATTAAACTGGACTAGAAAAAGATTTGGAAAAGATTTGGTTTTTAAAAGATTAACTAACAAATCAAATATCTAAAACACAATCATACAAAATCGTAATCAAATCAAATCTGGGGGTTTTCAAATCCAAAGAGATTCCCAGGAATTGGGTTACCAACAAGACTGCTCATGTTACTAAATTGACTACCCCTCTTGTTAATTATCGAAATTTGCTTTGAAGGTGAATTTATCCAAAATAAGTTAATGTTCCTTCTCGGGATACAAAAACCGTGCTCGATTAAACCAACCCCTACTCTTGTGGTAATTGAATTTAAATCGAACCCTTTAAGCTTTGTGACAACTCAGTGAACCCTCGAAGGACCGCTTCTAACTCTCGTGATTTAAGTCCTAAGTTCAATCTCTATAGATCCAATACCTATGTTCACCGCTAGGTTCCTCCTTAGAGTATCTATGACATGCAAATAAGTGCGCACCAGATTCACAAGTAATTCATGAAATAGGCATTAAATCGAAAGCGAATTGAAATTAACAAGAGTAAAATGTCAATTCATAACACAAAACAAATCTTGGGCATAACCCCAATTCCTAGAAATAAAAAGACTACTCAAGCGTTGTCATGTTCATAGCAAGATTGATTAACAAAAGCATAAAAGAAAACCTAAGAGAAGAGAAGAAATTGGAGAAGAAGAGAAATCCTAATTTTTGCCTAAGGTAGCAGCCAAGAGATCCTATTTTCAAGCCTCTAAGTCCTATTTATAATATAGGGTAACTTGAATCCCAAGTTGTTACAAAATCAGATCAAATCAACAATTAAAATTCCAGATATTGTGCGTCACGACCGTGATGCCTGTCACGGCCAGGCCGTGACAGATTCTGTCTTGGAAAACTTGGCATTGATGGTCTGTCATGGCCGTGATGGCCATCACGGGCTGGCCGTGACAGGTTCTGAATTTTTCGTTCTTTTCTTTTCAGTCTTGCTCGATCATGGCCGTGATGGCTGTCACGGCTAGGCCATGATGGGCTTTGTCTGGCTCAGTTTTCTTGCTTTTCAAGCTTCGTCTTCATGCAAGCTCCATCATGGTTGATCTTGAACATTTTAATCTTCAATCTTTGCACATAAACACCACAAAACCACCTTACCCGTTCCAAGGTAAAAACTAACAAAAATCAAATTAAAAATGCCTAAACTACATGAAAACGCTTGCAGTATGATAAAGAAATATGAGGTGAAATCACACTCATCAGTTACCCCTTAATCTTAACTACCATGAACAATTAATCTGAATTTTGGTAATTGCTACAGTATTCTAATCCTCGTGGGATCGATCTCTTACTTACTCTTTATTACTTGTTACGATTGTGTATACTTGCACATTGCACATTTTAATGCAACACCTGCGCGTCCACTAGTTTCAATACATGAACCCGTCTAAGCTTAAGTGTTTTTATTTCAAATGGTTGCTTATTTAATTTAAAGAATATAAGTCTTTTTACCATTGCTGCTTCTATTGTTTAAAATGTTTATCCCTTGGATAAAAAACTTCGTACCATCGAAACCATAAACCTTTGTACTATGTCAACTACATTGTTGTAAAGATCAAGTCAAGTACAAAAATGGAAAGTCAGAAAGCAACCTTTGGTACAACAGAGAAGTGACAGCTCTACTTTGAGCATTCCTCTAATAATCAAAAGCATTTCTCCAAGAATCATATCAAGTTATCAGTCTTAACGGATCCAAGCAAAGAATGTTATGTCTAAACGGATATAATTTGAAGACCGTTGAAGAATATCAAGAAAAGAGAAGCACTTCATCAATATATACACAGATACGTAGAGACATATAGATAGACATATTCACGAAGCTCTGATATTATAGTGCAAAAGCTCTATTGAAATTGAAAAACAAGTTTACGTGTAAATCTTGTTGATCTTAAACTTTCAAATCCTCACACATAGTGAGTTCTTAGATCAAACTTCTAAATCTCTTTGTTAGAGTTAGAGCCTGAAGAGGCTTGGTAGAGAAAGAATACTTGTAGCATGAAAAGGTGTTGAATACTTATAACTTATTTGGAGAATAATGGATAAAACCTTAAGGTAGAAGGGACTAGACGTAGCTCTTGGTTGGAAGAGAGTGAACCAGGAAAAAATACTTGTGTGATTCTTCTAACCCTTATCTTTTACAGTTTTTGGTTATACTAACTGTGGGGTTTTGAATTTGAGTTTGTTAACTCTTCAAAAACATTTTCCTGTTTGTGTGCTGTTTATTTTGATCTGCTTGTAAAAGTGTTTGAGAAAAGGATTTTTCGAAAGTCTGTTAAGAAACACAATTCAACCCCCCTTCTTGTGTTTCCCTGTGTCAACTTCAGTTGGTATCAGAGCTCAGTCTCAAAAGGGTTGAGCATCTAACAAGTGCTGAGGGAGTACAATCCAGCTAGGCATGGATATAGAAGGACAAGCAATCAACAAACTCCTCTCTTTGATGGTAGTGATTATAACAACTGGAAAAAGAGAATGATGGCTTTTCTTGAAGCACAAAATGTGGACATCTAGGAGCTGATTGAAACTGGCTACACTGAGCCAAGAGGTGATGCTGGAGCTGCTACTCCTAGAGCTCGATCGACTCAAGAGCAGAAAACTCAACATCAACTCAATCTGAAAGCTAAGCACTATTTAATGCGTGCTATCACTAGATCTGAGCATGATAAAGTCCATAGCTGAACACTGCTAAGGAAATATGGGATACTCTTGCCCTAGCTCATGAAGGGTCATCCCAAGTTAAGGAGTCAAAGATAAGCATGCTGGTTCATCATCATGAGTTATTTAAAATGGCTGAGCATGAAATTATACATCAAATGTTTGGAAGATTCTAAACTATCACCAACAGTCTTAGATCTCTTGGAAAAACCTATGAGAATAGAGATCATGTCAGAAAAATTTTGAGTAGCTTACATAAACAGGGGAGACCTAAGGTCACTGCTATTCTGGAAGCAAAAAACCTCAATACTCTCACCTTGGAGGAACTTCTTGGATCTTTAAAAGTTCATAAGCTTGAGCTCAATGAAGAAGAAGGTTCCAAAAAAGGAAAATCTATTCCCCAAAGGCAAAGAAGGCTAGCTCTTATAAAGTTCTTAAAGCTGAGGAATCCTCTGATGAAGCAGATTCTTCTGATAGTGATGAAGGATCTGATGAGGATGAACTGCCTTTCATCTCCATAAAGATTCAACATATCTGGAGAAAGAAAGGTGGTTTCAGAAGGAAGCAGTTCAACAAAAATTTCATCAAGGAGAAATCAGACTCTAAGGAAAAAGGTCCACCTCTGTGCTTCGAATACAAAAAGAATGGTCATTTCAAAGCCGACTGTACAGATCTGAAGGACAAAAAGAAGTTCTTCAAAAAGAAGAAGGGCTTGATGGCTACTTGGGAGGATCTGGATCTGTCTTCATCTGATGAAGAAAATGAAGCAGAGGAAGAGGCAAATATCTGTTTCATGGCTAGTACATCTTCAGAAAGTGAATACACTGATGCTAAGGTAATGGATTATAACCCTTCCATTCTTCAAGATGCATTTGATGAATTATTGCACAACTCATCAATTCTGTCTCATGAATATAGAAGTCTCAAAAAGAAATTTTCAAAACTATCTAAAGAATTTGATAGGGTTTGCATGGAGAAAATAAATCTTGTAAAAGAGAATGACAAACTAAAGTCAGAAAATGTCAGTCTAACTGACAAACTCAAGTGTGAGCCAACTGTCTCTTGTGAAGTTACAAAACTGAAACAAGATCTAACAGACACTCTGTCTAAATTTATTGGTGGCTCAGATAAACTAAGTTTAATTTTAAGGTACTCTAGGTCCCTGCATGATAAGTCTGACCTTGGTTATGACAAAGAAAAGCATGAAGCATCTCATAAAAAGTCAAAACCACATATGCATAGTAGAACCTCAAAAGCTCAAACACAACATGTTAAAACTAAACTGAGCTCGTCCAACACTTACTGTAAAGTATGTGGAAAAGGTGGTCATATACCATCTAGATGCATACATCATAAGCATATTAAACATGCTTGTCCAGTGACTACTAACAAGAAAGGACCCAAGTCAATCTGGGTACCTAAAGATAAGATTGTACCTATGGCAGACTTGCTTAACAACAGGAAAGAAACACATATCCTGATACTTGGACAGTGGTTGCTCACGTCACACGACATGAGAAAGGTGTATGTTCCAAGACCTTAAACATATGGATGGTGCCTTGGTTACCTTTGGAGGTAATCAGAAAGGGAAGATCATTGGAGTAGGTAAAATTGGTAAACATTCTTTCCCCTCCATTGATAATGTTCTATTAGTTAATGGTTTAAAACACAATCTGCTAAGCATAAGTCAATTATGTGATAGTGGGTTTGATGTTTCTTTTTTATAAGAACATGTGTAATGTCAAGAAACCTGATGGATCACTCCTATTCACTGCCAAGAGACAAAACAATCTGTATAAGATTGACTTGGATGACCTTACAAATCAAAGTGTCTCATGTCTAGTGTTCATTGAAGATGAGCGATGGATTTGGCACAAAAGGCTAGGTCTGATGCTCTCTGTGATGCATGTCAAAATGGAAAACAAATCAAAGGTTCTTTTGAATCTAAGAATGTAGTTATTACCAATAGACCACTGGAGTTGCTACACCTTGATCTATTTGGACCAACTAGGACTGCCTCTGTTAGTGGAAAGAAATATGGTCTAGTCATAGTAGACGACTACACTAGATGGACATGGGTTATGTTCCTAGCTCTCAAGGATGAGTCTTTCAAAGTCTTCTCCGTATTCTGCAAACGTGTACAGAATGAAAAAGGCATGTGTATCACTTCAATAAGAAGTGACCATGGGGGAGAGTTTGAAAATGAGCTATTTCATAAGTTCTATGAAGAAAGTGGTATACTTCACAACTTCTCAATACCTCGAACACCACAGCAAAATGGTGTGGTAGAGATAAAGAACAGATCTCTTCAAGAGATGGCTAGAACAATGCTCAATGATAACTCTGTGCCTAGACACTTTTGGGCTGAAGCTGTTAATATTGTCTGCTACATTCAGAACAGAATATACATTAGACCAATCTTGAATAAGACTCCTTATGAATTATGGAAATGAAGAAAACCCAACATATCTTACTTTCATCCTTTTGGTTGTAAATGCTATATAATGAATACTAAAGATCAACTTGGTAAGTTTGATGATAAAGTAGATAATGGAATTCTGTTAGGATATTCTGAATCATCAAATGGATTTAGAGTTTATAATTCTAGAACCTTAGTAGTAGAAGAATGTATACATGTTAAGCTTGATGACAAACAGTTTGATAAGAAATTATCAGAGCTTGATGAAACTATTTCAGATTTGAATCTCAAGGATTTTGAAACTCAAACAAATGTCAAACCTGACGATAAAGTGGACGACTCTCAACAACATGAGTCAGAAACTTCAACTTCTCAACAAGAAAATGTTCAGAGATCTTAGTACTTCAGGAATTATCATCCTCAAAATCAAATCATTGGAAATCCTAATGATAAGCTAAGAACCAGATATACATTCAGAGAGCAAGATGATTCTGCTTTAGTCTCTGGGTTAGAACCAAAAACCGTAGAAGAGGCTCTACTGGATGAGGACTGGATTCTTGCAATGCAGGAAGAACTGAACCAATTTGAAAGAAGTGAAGTGTGGACTCTTGTGCCTTTACCAAAAGACATATCAGTTATTGGAACCAAATGGGTTTACAGAAACAAGCTTGATGAAAATGGTAAGGTGATAAGAAATAAAGCTTGACTTGTTCCACAAAGTTGTTCATAGGAAGAAGGTATAGACTACACTGAAACTTTTGCACCAGTTGCTAGACTAGAAGCTATTCGCATCTTATTATCATTTGCTGCACATTATAGTATAATGCTATATCAAATGGATGAAAAAATTCCTTTCTAAATGGTGTTATTAGTGAGGAAGTGTATGTTATGCAACCTCTTGGTTTTAAAAGTGAAACCCAACCTGAACATGTATATAAGCTAAATAAAGCTTTATACGGTCTCAAACAAGCTCCTAGAGCTTGGTATGAAAGATTAAGTTCTTTCTTAATGGAAAATGGATTCAGTAGAGGAAATGTTGATACAACCTTATTTAGAAAATCCAATAAGTCCAGTTTTATTGTTGTTCAAATATATGTTGATGATATAATCTTTCATGCTACTAATGAATCTCTTTGTACATAATTCTCTAATCTTTTGCAGAAAGATTTTGAAATGAGCATGATGGAAGAACTCAAGTTCTTTCTTGGACTTCAAGTTAAGCAAACAATGGACGAGGTGTACATCCATCAGACTAAGTATACAAAGGAATTGTTAAAGAAATTCAATATGGATGATTGTAAACCTATGAACACCCCTATGCATCCCACTTCCATACTGAACAAAGATGATAAAGATAAAAAGGTAGAACAAAAGGTATATAGAGGTATGATAGGATCTCTGCTATATCTTACTGCGTCTAGACCTGATTTTATGTTCAGTGTATGCTTATGTGCTCGATTTCAATATGATCCAAGAGAATCTCATTTATCATAGTTAAAATAATATTTAGATATTTAAAAGGTACTACTAATCTGGGTTTGTGCTTTAAGAAAAATGATGATTACATATTAGTTGGATTTTATGATGCTAACTATGCTGGAGATAGAATTGAAAGAAAAAGTACCAGTGGAGGATGTCACTTCATTGGAGCTAATCTAGTCTCATTGTCAAGCAAAAGACAAAGTACTATTGCCTTATCAATTGCTGAAGCTGAGTATATTTCGGCTGCTAGTTGCTGTTCACAACTTCTGTGGATCAAACATCAATTGGAGGACTACAATGTGTTTGTAAGTAGTATTCCACTTATGTGTGATAATATTGCTGCAATAAATCTATCTAAGAATCCAATATTGCATTCAAGGACTAAGCGTATAGAGATTAAACATCACTTTATTAGGGATTATGTCCAAAAAGGCATTATTGATATACAATTTGTGGATACTGACCATCAATGGGCAGATATCTTCACTAAACCTCTTGTAGAGGACATATTCATATTTATTAGAAAACATCTTAATATGATTTATGTGGATTGATTGTGCGTCTATTGCATGCGCGTCTATTTCTTAAATGCGTCCAATGCATGTTACATGCGTGTCTATTTCTCAAATGCGTCCAGTAGGTATTGCGTCCATTGACTGTTTGCATGGTTTTATCAGACTTGTCTATGCTATCTATTATTAAATTTGCATTAATTCATGTCCAAGACATATATAATAATATCCTTTATGATGAGTCAGTTATTTCCATCAATCCCATCAATAGCTTTTTACGGTTTCAAAAACCTGCACCACATCACCACTCATTACCCATTTCCTCACACGTTTTCATTTTTTTATTTTCTTTGGGAAAACTCTTCAAATTCGAAACCTTTTTAAGTAATATTATTTCCCTCTGAAAAACCTTCCGCAATCTACTCTCTTTGAACCACCGTGTACTCTATTTTCTTGCTACCAAACCCTAACCTTCAAACCTCATCAATGGCTTCCTCTTCTGTTACTTCAACCTTTAATGTGGACAAGCTGAATCTTGCTATGGAGCACCACTTCAACTTTGGGATTCTGCAAGAATATAACTTAGATGTGAGTAAGAATGTTACTGTTGCTGGTTGGGATGGACTTTTCTTGGAGAAAGTCTCAATCTACCCAAACCTAATCAGGGATTTTTGGAGAAACCCTCAGGTAACAATTACTAAAATCTCTGATGAGATACTTGGGAGAAGAATAGTGGTCTCCGAAAAGACTATTTCTGAAGTACTTGGGAGAAAGACCTTGGTGGTTCTGAGGTGATAGCCGCCTTCCTGATGAGAGAAGATACAGTAAGAACTCATTCTTGGAAATCAGTGGAAACGAAGGATGAGGTTCGCATTCTTCATCAGTTGCTGAACAAGGTTATTTTGCACAAAACTGGGTCTAAGGACAACTTGTCAGCTCTACACAAGTTCTGTCTCTGCCATCTCTTCACTGAGAACAAAATTAACTTGCCCATAATTCTCTATGGAAGATTCATGAATGTTGTTGTTCACAAGAAGAATCTTTTTGCAATTCCATACTGTCACCTTCTGTCAAAGATCTTCAAGTCTCAAGGAATCTATGACACTCTTGCTGCTAAGTCCCCTGAAGAGCAAGAAAGAATTCTAACTGAGAAGGGTATGTCTGCTGCTGACTTTGGGAAGATGAACATAGCCAACATGAATCTCAGCACATACACTGCTGCTGCTATGGCTAAAGTAGAAGAGATGATGAAGATTAAGGAGGAACAAATAGAGCTCAACAATGCTGAGACTCTAGGGCTAAAAAGGACAATAATAAGAAAAAACTAATGCTGCAAGGAAATCAATTGCCAAAAATCTTGCTGTTGGCATTGTGATCAGGGATCAAGCTGCTGTTGCCCCTCAACCTGCTCCATCTCATAAAAGGACAAGGAATCTTGTCCTGTCCCATAATGAAGATGAAGATGATGAGGACAGTGTCCCCATTAGTGCTATTTTGAAGAAGCAGAAAACTATTGTGGCTGCTGCTGTTGTTGTTCCAACAAGGAGAAGGCAACCTCAGAGAAAGGCCAAGTCTGTCATGGCACTGAGGTAAGCATACCTGCTAATGACCCTGTACAGTTAGCAGTTGATGCTTTAGTTGAGAGCTTTGATGTTACTGCTGCACCTGCATTACCTGAATTACCACACACTGATGTTTACATACCCACACTACCTCCACCACAAACAGCCTCACCCGCCCACTCAATTGTACAAATATCACCAAATAGACCACATTTCCAACCCATAATACTTGCACTAACCCTTCAGTTCTATATGATGGCAAAGCTGAAAGTTGGGCCAATGTCAAAAGAGACTGAAAAATACTCTATCACAAACATGAACCACAACCAGAGTCAACTAGACCTTTCTATCCCCTGCCTGAATATGAATATGAGCCTGAACCTACCTACACCCCATAGCATGTACCCATTCTTTATGTACAGACTCATCCACTCCCATATGTCCTGTAAAACGAAATTGGACCTGCCCTCACTCACCTTCCACAAAAGAAATTTCCACCCAAACTGATCTATCCTAACCTAATCAAATCCTCACCCTTCAAACATTTCACAGATGGTGTCAACAGGCATATTATACCTGATTGGACTACTGACCTTAGAAAAGCCAAAGCTCCAACAATTTTACACAAAAGGTCAAGAACTGATGGAAGACCAAAGTTCATTCTGGACAGAGAGACATCTTGGGTAACCGTTAGGAATCCAAGTGTTTATGGCAAAGCTGTTGATCTTGTGGACCATCTCATGTGTGCTTTCCTACAAAAAGAGTTTGAGTTGCCTAGGTATGTGATAACTGCCAATTTTGTTCCACCAACCTGGCTGTTCCATACTCTGAGTAAGACAAAGATTGGAGTCAGACCTTACATGATTTGTCCCAGGATAAGGATCCAAAGAAGCGAGGGAGCATTGCAAAGAAGCCAGAAAATAACTCTTGCGTGATCCCAGCTGATACTGCAGTCTCAGTTGATCAAAATATAATTGATTTCTGGATGTCTCAACCTATTGATGACATAGCTGAAGATGCTGCAATTGATGTCTGGATAAGTCATATGATGACTTGTGGTAAGGAAGCTTAATCCTCTGGACTGAGTGAACAAGAAACGAGAAGCATTCCAAAAGTTAGAGGAAAATGTGGACTCTCCAATGTCAGATTCTACATTTACAAGGACACTCTTGGAATTCCTCTCATAAGTCCTATCTATGAGGAAGACCCTGTTCACTAGGCCAAAGAGTTGCCTCCTCCTGTACTCACTCTTGCTTCATCACCACCCCCATCTCCTCCTTTTGAGCATACTAAAGACGAGATCATAGTTGAAGAACTGGATTTGAATGCTGATACTGTTCAACCAGAAACTGGGAATGAGGAAGTTGCTGAGTCTGCTCCAAGACCAAGTACTTCTGAAAAATACTCATCTCAGCCATTGGCTCTGACAGTCATCTATCCACATGATCAACCTAAAAACTCTTGAGCTATAAGCACCTTTCAAAATAAAGCAAATGCTCAAGACAGTGCTGAAAACTCAAGACCTTCTCTGCCTTAGAATTTTGAAGAGATTATTGGAAAGATCATAGAGGAGAGAGTAAAAGTTGAGGTCAAGGAACAAGTCAAGGAGCAAGCTGCAGAAGCTTTGGCTCCAACAAATGTGATGATCAATCAGATAATGAGCATTATTCAAAGCTTCCAACAAAGCCATAATCTGCCTGCTCAACCTCATCCACCACTACCAAATCAAAACCCTCCTCCTCCACCTCCATCCTATTCTTAATTCTCTTTTTATTCCTTAACTGACAATTATGGTCCACTCTTGTTTTCTTTTTGTTTGATGACAAAAAAGGGGGAGAAATGATAGAATTAAATTTTATATAAAGTCAGTTTTTGGTCATGCATGGTGATTTATTGCATACTTCTGCTTGATGTGATATGATATTGCTATCTTTGATATATTTCTATATTTTGACTTCTAAGCTTTGATACTGTGTTTAGCTCTGATACTATGTTTTTGAATTTGACTAAGTTAAATCTGATATGTGTTGCTACTTATCTGTTTTACCTTTTTAAGTTTGAATGCTTTGTCTTAGGAGGAGCTCTGTAGCTCTCTTAGACTTTGCTCACTTAAATTTAATTGGTTTTTGTCATCATCAAAAAGGGGGAGATTGTTATAACCAAAGTGGTTTTGGATTAAAATAATCTCTTAAGTTTTATGTTAACAAAAAGGTTAAATTTGTATGGCAAAGTGTTGTCAAAGATCTAACTTGTTTGTTATAAGTGTGCAGGGACTATTTGATTTATACGAGTAAGAGGAAATTAAAATTTAGGTCTTTCAAATTCTATTTCAATCCTCTAGATGAGTCTACAACTCTTGGTAAAATTCTGAGACTATCAACTTTATGTTAGACGAGGACTTAAAATTAACTAAGGTAGACGCGTTACTAAGTCTAAAGAAAAAAATCAAGTAGACGAGACAATGAAATATAACAAGTCCAATGACTTGATAGACGGAGGAGTCTCACTAGACGCTACGTCAGTGGACGAGCTCTTATGTATAACACGTCCAACTCTCGGAACTGGGCAAAAAGTCTGTAGGCGCATTATCAGCAGACGAGTCCATCTCACTGATAAGTTAATCTTGCACATCCAAAGACCTGCGCGTCCACTAGTTTTAATACGTGAACCCGTCTAAGCTTAAGAATGTTTATTTAAAATAATTTCTTATTTAATTCAAAGAAAATATGTCTTTTTACCCTTGATGCTTCTATTGTTTATAATCTTTATCCCTTGGATAAAAGAACTTCGTACCATCGAAACCATAAACCTTTGTACTATGTCAACTACATTGTTGTAAAGATCAAGTCAAGTACAAAGATGGAAAGTCAGGGAACCAAGCAGGAAGGTCTAACGGTTCTGAATACTAAAGCATCATTATCTATAACAAGTATAGATAATTCAAACAAAACACGCAGAAGACTCGCAACAGACTCATACCACGTCCGGACAGGGTTGAACTGTTCTGATACCACTAAATGTGACACCCTCTACCCCGCATGAATTCAAAAGCGATAAAACATATATAAAAAGAGAGAGAATACATGCAAATATATATAATATCAAAATCGGGCTGAGACTGCCACATTGTAACTTAACGCGGAAATAACCCAAACATGTTTATAAAGGAAACATAACATAACTGAAACATAAATGAACCCAACCCCGATGTCACACTATAGAGATGGTATAACCAATCTGATGAACAACTCAGAACTAAAAACAAACTAAACAACTACTAAAAGTGGGAAATCCTATCTACGAGTCGCGGCTCCTCAGAGTCACTCCTCAAATGACTGCACAGTGACCTCTGCGTAAACGATACATGCCACAAACAAGAAACATAGAAACATGTTAAACAACAATATAACATATCAACATACATCAAACAAGCATGTTAAATAACAATATAACATATCAACATTATCATACAAACGTGTATGCTATGCAATACAACTCTGCTCCACTACTCCCTTATGTATGTGGATCCAAGCAATCTCAGGAAGTCAACTTCACAGTTACATCTCCACATTGGCCAATAAGCACCAACGCCGGGGCAGTTCACCTTACCATGGGTGGACCCCTTGGATAGCCGACGCACCTTATTCTCCGGTCCGCCACCACGGGGGTCCTTGATCCCCTAAGTCTCGGATGAATCGTCGCGGATGACCGGATCGTCTTATACGCGGACCACATCCCCTATGTTGTACAACCTCCACTAATCATCCCCGATGCGTGAACCCATGCTCAACACAAACACACAACAACAATCACCACCTCCGCTTGGGTCACTCGGCTACCCAAGTTTATCACCATCAACACGTCGACCAGCTATCGAGGATTGTCATTATATTTTCGTATTCATTCATTAAACACTCAAGTCGTTCTGCACAAAAGATTACCACCTTGACCATCAAGCATCAAGGCCCCCTTGGCTACTCGGCTACCAAGGTACACCATCATCTTTAACACCCTAGCCATTAAGCACTAGAGATTACCACCTTGACCATCATGCATCAAGGCTCCCCTTGGCCACTAGGCTACCAAGGTGCAACATCTCATCACTTGTCTTTGGTCTTCATGTTTCGTTAGTATCTTATTAAGTCTTTTAAGCGTTTGGGGAGAAAACCCCTATTTCATGCATTCTGGTTCTGTCCTGTCCGTGCTCACGCTCAGCACGGGCATGCTGGACCTGCAGGCAAGCACGACCGTGATGCTTGCTGAGCACGGGAGTGCTCTAATACGCGCCCTGCTCTAGGTTTCAAACTGGAGGACGGACGTCCTCCTTGTTAAGCACGATCGTGCTCCTTGTTAAGCACGGTCGTGCTCAATGGAGCGTGGTCGTACTAATCTGGGCAGAAAGGGTCAAATCTTTTCCCAAATCCTCGTGACAGTTCACAAATTCAACCTATTGGCTTCTACTAATTCATTGATCATCAACTACATTAATCTTAACTGTTCTTCATTAATATTCATGTCTTATCATTATGGAGAATTAATACTTTAACCATAGCTTTGTTATTAATGTTCCTAGAACACTCACTAATCAATCCTAGGGTCTTTAATTGAGCCCTATGAACATAACCTTACCTCTCACACTATATTTTGTCTTATGAACAACTGGGAAAAACATCCCTTCATTCTCATTATTATCATTAATGCATTTTAACGTCTTAACATCATTGTTGGCATTAACTTCCTCAACAATCATCAACATCACTTAACCATATAAACATGTTAACAAAGAAAAGGGTCATGGGTAACCATTCATCTCATGCTACCCTCAAGCCTATATACTCATACTATTCCTTCTCCCAATACTTGGTATGAAGATTCCAAAACGATAACGTTGGTAAACTCGACACGTTCCCTTGAGCAGCTCGACAAGTTCCCCAAGTCTTGGCCAAACAAGAAGAGGATAACCAATTAGTCTCTAGATCTAATAATAGAAAAGAGACTAAGATACAGATAAGACAATGTTACCTTAAACGATAATAGCGCGCTGCTTTCTCTCCCAAAACTAGAGTCGTAACACCAAGAACTTCAAGGTGTTCAAGGGAAGGGAAATGGAAGAGGTTTCTATCGTACTAGGATTGCCCAAAGTATCAAAAAGAGGGTTTGGGTCGCAACCCTCACGGAAATGCTCTATTTATAGACTCTGAGACTTGAGCACGGCCTTGCTCCGTGTTGAGCTCGGTCGTGCTCAATTCCTGAGCATAGAGCTCTCAAAGATTGCACTACGAGACCATCTAAATGACCGAATTGGCCAAAACATGTTAAATAAGACTTGTAGATAATTCTTTTAGATTTCCAACTCTACAATGATCACCTCGATCAGACATGTAAACTCAAGATATGGCCAAAATGGTGAAACAAGTTACTTGGACTCTAAAAGGATTGAACCTTTCTAAGGCTAAACTTTCCCAAACATGAACGTATGCATTAAAAACAAAAATAACAAGCATATACAAACATATATAAAAGTACTAAGATTATTTATGAAAAACGGGGTGTTACAATTCCACCTCCTTATAAAAATTTCATCCTCAAAATTTCTATCACCTTGATTGATTAAACTTTCACCTATTAGGCACATACCTTGGGTTGAGTCCTTGGACTCTGAGCCTCCAGCTCCACTAAGAGAGTAGACCCTCCCAGTGGTATTCAACCGATTGACTTGAGGCTTATGATTCCTACTAGCACTTTGTGGTCCTGACTTTTCTTCTTCGCAGTTCCGACGGAAGTGGCCATACCTGCCACACTTGAAACAAATGATTCCCGAATCCTTGCATTGATGGGTATAGTGACCTTCTCCACATTTACCACATCTGATAGTCCTAGAGGAATCCCAGTCCTTAGGCTTACTTGCTGAGAATCAATGCTCCTTTCCACTCTTCTTGAAGTCCTGACCGATGGGAGCCAGGTGCTGCCTTCCTTCGTCCTTCTGATCATTCTTCTCACTTTCTTGTGAATCAAAGTTCTTGTGGATTGCCACCCTGGACTTGTAGGTGTCTTCGTAGATCCTGCATTTGTTCACTAGAATGGGGAAGACTCAGATCTCCTGGTAGTTGATAGCCTGTTTGATTTCTAGCTGCAGACCAGCCTCAAACTTTACGCACTTGGAGCGGTCGTCTGTCACATACTGATACAGTGTATAGTAATGGGCAAGCTCCTCGAACTTAGCCACACACTCTCCTACCGACATGTTGCCTTGCTTCAGCGTCGAGAACTCCATCTCCTTTTTGTCCTTGATGTCCGCCGGAAAGTACTTATCGAGAAACCTGTCCTTGAATATAGTCCAAGTGATTATAGTACCCTTGGCCTGGATATGCTGACGACAGTTCTCTCACCAATGTTCAGCCTCCTCGGTCAGCATAAAGGTCCCAAAGATGACCTTCTGTTGTTCATTGCATCCCTTAGCTCGGAAGATCTTCTCAGTATCCCTCATCCACAACAAAGCTCCCTCTGGGTCGTAAGCTCCCTTGAAAGAATGCGGGTTTTTTCATTGGAACTTGTCCAATCCCTGAAACTCAGCTGGTCCATCATTGCTGTTGTTGTTCTGGTTATGGCCTATGAGGTTGGCGAGCAGTACCAAAGCATCGGCGATTGCCTGATTGTTCCTACCTCTTCCTGCCATGGTTCCTGCATTTACAGGAGACAACAGTTAAACACAGGGAACCAAGAAGGAAGGTCTAGCAGTTATTAATACTAAAACACCATTATCTATAACACGTATAGATAATTCAAACAAAACACGCAGAAGACTTGCAACAGACTCATACCACGTCCGGACAGGGCCGAATTGCTCTGATACCACTAAATGTGACACCCTCTACCCTGCATGCATTCAAAAGCGATAAAACAGATATATAAAGAGAGAATGCATGCAAATATATATATATATATATATATATATATATATATATATATATATATATATATATATATATATATATATACAAAATCGAAAGTAGATCCCGCATTGTAACATAACGCGGAAATAACACAAACATGTTTATAAAGGAAGCATAACATAACAGAAACATAAATGAACCCAACCCCAATGTCACACTACAGAGCTGGTATAACCAATCCGATGAACAACTCGGAAATGAAAACAAACTAAACAACTATTAAAAGCGGGAAATCCTAACTACGAGTCGCGGCTCCTCAGAGTCACTCCTCAACTGGCTGCACATTAACCTCTGCGTAAACGGTACATGCCACAAACAAGAAACATGTTAAACAACAATATAACATATCAACATACATCAAACAAGCATTTTAAACAACAATATAACAAATCAACATTATCATACAAACGTGTATGCTATGCAATGCAACTCTGCTCCACTACTCCCTTATGTATGTGGATCCAAACTAAATCAGGAAGTCGACTTCATAGTTACATCTCCACATTGGCCAATAAGCACCAACGCCAGGGCAGTACACCTTACCATGGGTGGACTCCTAGGATAGCCGACACACCTTATTCTCGAGTGCGCCACCACGGGGGTACCTGATCCCCTAAGTCTCGGACGAATCGCCGCCGATGGCCGGATCGTCTTATACGCAGGCGACCTCCGCTATGTTGCACAACCTCCACTAATCATCTCCGATGCGTGAACCCATGCTCAACACAAACACACAACAAAAATCACCACCTCCTATTGGGCCATTAGGCTACCCAAGTTTATCACCCTCAACACCTCGACTACTCGGCTATCGAGGATTATCATTATCTTTTCTTATTCATTCATTAAACACTCTAGTCGTTCTGCACTAGAGATTACCACCTTGACCATCAAGCATCATGGCCACCTTGGTCACTTGGCAACCAAGGTACATCATCATCTTTAACACTCTAGCCATTAAGCACTAGAGATTACCACCTTGATCATCATGCATCAAGGTCCCCCCTTGGCCACTAGGCTACTAGGGTACAACATCTCATCACTTGTCTTTGGTCTTCATGTTCCGTTGGTATCTTATTAAGTCTTTTAAGCTTTTGGGGAGAAAACCCCTATTTCATGCATTCTGGTTTTGTTCTGCCCGTGCTCACCCTCAGCACGGGCGTGCTGGACCTTCAGGCAAGCACGGTCATGCTGCCTGCTGAGAACGGGCGTACTCAAATGCGCGCCTTGCTCTGGGTTTCAAACTGGAGGACAAGCATGCTCCTTGTTAAGCATGGTCGTGCTCAATGGAGCGTGGTCGTACTAATCTGGGCTGAAAGTGTCAGAAATCCTTGGGACAGTTCACAGATTCAACCTATTGGCTTTTACTAATCCATTGATCATCAACTTCATTAATCCTGACTGTTCTTCATTAATATTCATGTCTTATCATTATGGGGAATTAATTCTTTAAACAAAGCATCCTTATTAATGTTCCTAGAACACTCACTAATCAATCCTAGGGTCTTTAACTAAGCCCTATGAACATAACCTTACCTCTCAACCTATATTCATGTCTTATGATCAATTGGGAAAAACATCCCTTAATTCTCATTATTATCATTAATGCAGTTTATCGTCTTAACATCATTGTTGGCATTAACATCCTCAACAATCATCAACAACACTTAACCATATAAACATGTTAATAAGGAAAAGGGTCATATGTAACCCTTCATCTCACTCTACCCCCAAGCCTACATACTCATACTATTCCTTCTCCCCATACCTGGTATGAAGATTCCCAAACGATAACGTTGGTAAACTACACACGTTCCATTGAGCGGCTCAACAAGTTCCCCAAGCATTGGCCAAACAAGAAGAGGATAATTAAGTAGTCTCTAGATATAATAATAGAAAAAAGACTAAGAGAGATAGAAGACAATGTTACCTTAAATGATAATAACGCGCTATTTCTCTCCCAAAACTAGAGCAAGAACTTCAAGGGGTTCATGGGAAGGGAAAGGAAAGAGGTTTCTGTCGTACTAGGATTTCCCAAAGTGCCAAAAAGAGGGTGTGGGTTGAAACCCTCATGGAACTGCTCTATTTATAGACTTTGAGACTTGAGCACGGCCTTGCTCCCTGTTGAGCACGGCCGCGCTCAATTCCTAAGCACGGGGCACTCAAAAATTGCACTGCGAGACCATCTAAAAGACTGAATTGGACAAAACACATAAAATAAGACTTGTAGATCATTCTCTTATATTCCAACGCTACAAAGATCATCTCGATCGGACATGGAGAACTCGAGATATGGCCAAAACAGTGAAACGAGTTACTTAGACTCTAAAAGGATTGACCCTTTCTAAGGCTAAACTTCCCCCAAACATGAACTTAGGCATTAAAAACAAACATAACAAGCATATACAAACATATATATATATATATATATATATATAACATAAATAAAATCACTAAGCTTATTTACGAAAAATGGGGTGTTACACCTTGTTTGTATTTGATGGCGTACGAGTGAGGACAAAGCACATCTATTTGTGGGCTCCTACCCTATAGAGAAATAAAGGATTTCTCACCCCTGCTTTTATGCTTCCCTTCTTCCTCTTCTCTTCTTTCTCTCTTCTTAGACAATCATCATGGACTGGGAACCGAAGGAACGAGTGGAGGTCATCCTGCTGGCGGGCCAGTGGGAGATAGACCGAGACAATAACCTTTTACATTTTTGAGTCTTGTGGATCTTAAAGTCATCGCCAAAGTAGGAGAAAGGTACGATCCATTTTCGTTGACGGGTTGGAAGTGGGTGAAGACCCATATCGGAGATGATGGGAATGATGATGAGGTCCGAGCTGCTGAAGCACCAGTTGATGAAGAATGGGTTCATGCCGCTTAGCCGCTTTCATGTTTTGTATGAGGATCTGTTTCCTCGAACTTATTTGTATGTTTTTATTTTGCGGTCGTCATGAAACCCTATATATGTTTTCTTTTATTTTGTAGAACTTCGTATTATGGCTCCTTCCTTTGATAACCTTAAACTTTAAAGGAGATATGTGGGACCATATTCTGAACCATTTGACACTTATATGTTTTTTTCCCCGCATTTTGGTCTTTTATTTTACCGCTGCCGACTAGCATAATAAAGAATAATATAATTAATAATAAAATAATTGAAATATAATGGTTCGGGATTTGGGGGCGCCACATTGGTTGGCACCTGAGCAATTCATCCTGATTTGAGCCTAGGGTATGGACTGCTATGTCTTTGTCTGTGACTGCTCTGCTTGTTGCCAAGTTTTCTTTCTCTGCTGTGAGAATTTTAGGATTTTGTTATGCATGGCATGCCTATGATATGTATCTGTTGATTATCTGTTGCACAGATTGTGCATTATTGGTACTGATCAACCCAATAATGTTTCTAACTGATTTGTGATCTGCAGAAGTCAATGGTACGATCAAGGCAAAACCCTGGATCACCTTTCACTCTAGGAACTAACCATGAGATGGTTGGGATTGCTAGAGCAGTATATGAGATAGCTACTGCTACTACCCAAGTGTTACAGTATATACGTGTGGGACAGCTAGAGCCATAAGGAGAGGTACCTGAATTCCGAGGTCTCTCTGTTTAGGAAGAACAAATCTCCGAAGTTCAAGGAAGAGTATGACCTAGCTGCTGCAGAAGCTTGGTTAAAGGACATAGAAAATATTTTCCGAGCTATAGGCTGTAGTGATGAACAGAAGCAGGTATTTGCTACCTACATCTTGGCTGGAGAAGTTGAACACTGGTGGGAAGGAACTCGAAGAATCCTAGAAGCTAAAGGAATAGAGATCACCTATGAACTCTTTAGAGTTCAATTTCTGGAGAAGTACTTTCCTGAAGATCTGAAACATGTTAAGGAGTTGGAATTTCTGGATCTCAATCAAGGAGATATGACAATAGGACAGTATACTGCAAGATTTTAAGAGTTGTCAAAGTATTCTATGTACTGTCAGCAACACCCTAATGAGCGCTGGAAGTGTACCAAGTATGAAGTTGGACTGGGCAAGGAATTAAGCAAGTTGTTGGACTTCTAAAAATCAGAGAATTCTCGTCATTGGTGAGTCGTTGCTGACTCATCGAAAGCTATGGACAACCTAGTGACCCAAGGCCGAAGCCTTATGGGCCTTCTTCTTCAAAAGGAAAGACTCATTACCGAGGCAAGTGACCTTATGATGGTCATCGTAAGACTTTTTCTAGACCTCGATCTGCACCGCAAGCCTTCCAGACCCTTGTAGGGTCAGCAATGGAGTGTTGGAGATGCAAGAAGATGTATGACCCAAAATATTGCTCAAGTGTTGTCTGTTCACTTGCCAAAAGACATCGCATATATCGAGGAACTGTCCAACTCAGAAGCATGCTACCTCATCTAAGGCTAGCACTGCACCTCGTGACCAAGCCAGAGGAAGATCTTATCTCTTAGCGGAATCAATGCCGCTCAATCCACCAATCTCATTGAGGGTGAGTGTCTCTTGAATGGGAACTTGTTAACTGTGTTATTTGACTCTAGGGCTACCCACTCTTTCATTTCTCATGATTGTGTGACTCATTTGGGATTGTCTGTTTCTTTGATGCCATGTGATCTTGTTGTGTATACACCTACACATGCACCTGTGACCACTTCTAGAGTTTGTTTAGATTGTCCTATCTTTATTCATGATATATGTTATAAAGTGAATATGATATGTCTGCCTTTAACTGAAATTGATTTTATTCTTGGCATGGACTGGTTATCTATCAACCAGGTCATTTTAGATTGTTCCAAAAAGACTTTGTCTATTGGGACTAGAACCTATCTTTATGAGTCTTGTCTAGAATCTAGATTCATCTCTGCCAATTAGATTAGGGCATACTTGTCACAAGGAGCCTAAGGATACATGCTCATTTCCTCAATGGAAGTAAAGAATGAAGTTGATGTGAATACCCTGCCTGTAGTGAGAGAGTACCCTGATGTATTTCCCAAAGATTTACTGGGATTACCTCCTGAGAGAGAAGTAGAATTCACCATAGATATGATACCGGGAGCTGGACCTGTATCGGTAGTACCCTATAAGATGTCTCCTAAAGAACTAAGTGAGTTAAAGAAGCAGTTGGAGGAGCTCATAGGAAAACAACTAGTGAGACCTAGTTCTTCACCTTGGGGAGCACCTATGCTGTTAGTGAAGAAGAAAGATGATAGCATGAGACTGTGTGTTGACTACCGCCAACTCAATAAAGTGACAGTGAAGAATAGGTATCCGTTGCCTAGAATGGATGACCTTATGGACCAACTCAAGGGAGCGTATGTCTTTTCAAATATAGATTTGAAGTCAGGTTATCATCATATAAGAGTTCAAGAGACAGATATACCTAAGACTGCCTTTAGGACTAGATTTGGGCATTATGAGTACCTAGTCATGCCTTTTGGATTGACTAATGCATCGGCAGTATTCATGGATTATATGAATATAATTTTCCAACCCTTTCTGGATCAGTTTGTTGTTGTGTTTATCTATGACATCTTGATCTATTCAAGAAGTCCAGAGGAGCATGCAGAACATCTGTGAATTGAGCTACATATTCTTAGGAAGAAAGAATTGTATGCCAAGTATGAGAAGTGTGAGTTATGGAGGGAGGGAGTAAAGTTTTTAGGACATGTGATCTCAAGGGAAGGAGTATCCGTAGATCCTAGTAAGGTGGGATCAGTTTTGCAATGGGAACAACCTCAGACAATTACTGAGATACGTAGATTCTTAGGACTTGCGGGTTATTACCACAAATTCATAGAAGTTTTTTCTCGTTTAGCTTTACCCCTAACTTGTCTCACGAGGAAAGGGCAACCTTTTGAGTGGACTTCAACATGTGAGATAAGTTTCCAAGAGCTTAACCATAGACTAACCACTTCCCCAGTTTTGATTATACAAGACCCTTCTGGATCCTTTGAGGTATACTGTGATGCTTCTAAACATGGACTAGGTTGTCGGTTAATGCAAGAGAGACAAGTAGTTGCCTATGCAACTCGTCAGTTGAGACCGCATGAGGAAAATTACCCTACCCATGACTTAGAGCTAGCAGCAATAGTAGTGTTTGCCTTGAAGATATGGCAACACTACTTGTATGGGGCTCAGTTTGAAGGTTTCAGTGATCACAAGAGTCTGAGGTACTTGTTTGATCAAAAGGAACTGAATAAGAGACAAAGGAGATGGATGGAGTTCTTGAAGGACTATGACTTCGAATTGAAGTACCATCCTAGAGAGGCAAATGTTGTAGCGGTTGCCTTAAGTAGAAAGTATCTACATGTGTCTGCTATGATGATCAAGGAATTGAGGTTAATAGAGGAGTTTAGGAATTTGAATCTGAATTCCCTTGTAACCCTAAATAGCATTAAGTTGAATATGATGAGGATAGAGAGTTATTTGATTGATCACGTTAAAGAGACACAAAATAAGGATGAAGAATTAGAAAAGATTAAAGCTTTGATGAAAGTTGGAAAGATGGGAATTTTCAATAAGGATCTAATGGTATCCTTAGGTTCAGGAACAGATTGTGTGTACCAAATGAGGCAACCATTAAGGATAAGATTCTGGATGAGAGTCATAAAAGTTGATATAGCATTCATCCTGGTGCCACGAAGATGTATCAAGATTTAAGGAAGTTGTTTTGGCGGCCTAAGATGAAAAGGGAAATAGCTCAGTATGTAGGAGCCTATTTGACTTGTCAAAGGGTAATGGTGGAACATTAACGACCCTCAGGTTTGTTGCAACCTCTAAATATCCCGGAATGGAAATGAGACAGTGTGTAAATGGACTTTGTGGTAGGATTACCTAGGACACCTGCCCAACATGATGGCATATACGTAATATTGGACAGACTGACTAAGTCGGCACATTTCTTGCCGACAAATGAGAAGTCTACCTTAGAGAAGTTAACTGAGTTGTATGTCAAGGAGATTGTGCGATTGAACGGAGTACCATCAAGTATTGTATCTGATTGAGATCCCTGTTTTACCTCTAGATTTTGGGGACAATTGCAAAAAGTCTTAGGAACACGGTTTAGGTTTAGCATAACTTATCTTCCTCAAACCGATGGACAAATAGAGAGAACTATCCAATCCTTAGAGGATTTGTTGCGAGTCTGTGTACTAGAACAGCCTGGGAGGCTGGATAGGCATTTGCCTTTGATAGAGTTTACCTATAACAATAGTTACCACTCCAGTATAGGGATGACACCCTATGAGGCTTTGTACAGAAGGAAGTGTAGATCACCCTTAGGATAGTTTGAGACTGGAGAAAGTGCCATAGAAGGACCTGAGTTAGTACACCAAGCTAATGAGATGGTGAAATCAATTAGGGAAAAGTTGAAAATGGTGCAAAGTAGGCAGAAGAGTTATGCATATAGGCGAAGAAGACCTTTGGAGTTTGAGCAGGACGAGCATGTGTTCCTAAAATTTACACATGCAACTGGCATAGGTAGAGCTCTGAAAACTAGAAAGTTAAATCCGCGTAATGTCGGACCTTTTCAGATTTTGAGACGGATTGGTCCGGTTACCTATCAAATTACTTTACCTCCAAATCTTTCTAATCTCCATGATGTCTTTCATGTGTCACAACTCCGAAAGTACATCCTTGATCCCTCACACGTTCTTGAGCCCGAGTCAATTCAAATAAGAGATGATATTACCTATGAGACTACTCCGTTGAGATTGGAGGATAGACGCGTGAAGGAGTTAAGAGGAAATCAGATACCTTTAGTCAAGGTTGTGTGGGATGAAGTAGGAAGAGAAGGAGCAACCTGGAAGTTAGAAGACCAGATGAGAGTCGTATCCTCAGTTGTTCGAGGAAGGTATATGAACTTTAGGGACGAAATTCTTTTTAAGTGGGGTAGAAAAGTCACAACCCCAAAATTGTATATATGTTATTGTAAATAAATAAAAGGAATTAATGAATGAAATGGGTGTTAAATTACCAAAAAGGGCATGAAGGAATTAGAAGGAAGTCTTCATTAAGGACATTGTGGTAATTTCCATAATTGCCTATAAATAGGCATCACCACACCATGGCTTCACTTTGAATGCCATTTCTTCAATTTTCACCTTCTCTCTAGAAATCAATTCTCTCCACCTTTTCTCTAGAAACATCATCCTCACCACCACCTCACCACCACACGGCCTCTACCACCACTAACCACCACTTTTCATCATCAAACCATACATGAAAATGAACCTCCTCACTTAGATAAACAACAATCTTTACTTAGAATCATCAACAAACATCTCAATCCCTCACTTCCTCTCTTGGCCGAATCATCATCATAGAGAAACGAGGGAACTTTTTGTCATCTACACTCCAAGAACACCTAATCTTCAAAATTAAGGGTAAGAACTTCACATGCATGTCCATTCCTTGTCATTTCCATCAATGCATGTGAGTTAATATTTCGTTTTCTAACAAGATCCTAACTTAAAGGTTCAACCTTGGATCTTGGAGTAAAGACCTTATTTTGGACAAAGAAATCTCAAGGTTATCACTAGCTAAGGTTGGGGGAAAATGCCTAAACCTCATTGCATGAGCCTTTATGTTTGGGGATGGGATTAAAGTTGTGATCTTTGATGTTGCATGTTGAAAATATTATCTTTTTCAAAGGGGGTACATTCGGCCTATACAAGTTTTATGTGTTTGAAGTTGATTTTTGTTGATTGACTTGCTTGCATGTTAATATCTATGCTTGATTACTTGAATGAAATGTTGTTTGGCTTAAGATGTGGTGTTGCCCGAATTACCCACATGAATGAATGTTTGAATATATGTTCTTGATGATATGAACATGAATGAATGCATGAATGTTGTTGGTTGATGCTTGGCCGAATGGTGTATATGTGTGTAACTTGATGAACTTTGGTTGTTTTGATTGAATGAGCAAGTGAACATATGATAAAATACATAAAGCCATGAACTTACAATTTTTGGACCTATGGGCGTGAGCATCACCAAGAGAAAAGAGAAGATTTTAGTTGATTTAAGGGCCAAAAACAAGTGTAATGTTAAGATATAAAAGTTGTTGAATCATAGAGTATATAAAAATGAATCTTGGATGAAAATGAAATATTTTGGTATGAAGAACATGATGAACACCTTCATAGTGTTCTTGATGAGTTCATGATAAGAACTTGTAGAAAACTTGAGTGTGTTCCAAATGTCAAAGATTAGGTGTTAAAGATTAAACTATTAATAAAACTAATGGATAAGTAATCTAAGTTGGCTTATGAGTGTGTGCCAAATGTCAAGGATAATCTACCCTAAAGGATAACCTAATTTTTAATTATAAACATGGAATCCTAGAAATATTGCTTTTGTGCCAAGTAGCACAAGCAATCTATCCTTAAGATAAACCAAAATTTAATTGGATAAGGAAAATCCAATAAGCCACTGCTTGTGTGCCAAGTGGCGATTGTATTCCATCCAAAGAAAACCCTAATATTTTAATCAAGATAAAGGAAATCCTAAGTGACCTTAGCCCAGTTGCCATGTGTCACTGAGGATAGGTTAAAGGATGGAATCTAAAATAACCTAATGCTGGAAAGCCATGTGGCAGAACCAATGGCATAATGGACAAAATGGCATCTTTGCTTTTAGAAGAAGATTGCCAAGTGTCCAATGGTTTCTAAAAGAGAAGGAAAGTTGATGGTTTTGGATAAACCACATTGGTGTAATGAAAACCATGGTTTGGAAAACCATGTGGTTTCTTGGAAAAAGAAAAGGTGGTTTTGGTTTTAATAATTAAAAAATTAATAATTAATGTTTCTTGGAAAAAGAAATGGTGGTTTTGGTTTTAATAATTAGAAAATTAATAATTAATTAATTAAATAATAAATAATTAATTAATTAAATAATTAAATAGTAAATAATTAAATAAAATATTAAATAAATAAATAATAATTAAATAAATAAAAAATAATTAAACATTAATTAATTAAATAACAATTAAATAATCAATGAAAATAATTTTTAAAATTTATTGAAAGACAGTTTGGTCCTTAAGAATTTAATAAGTGTGTATGAAGACCAACCTGAGTAGAAAAGAATTAATTGTGAGAAAGAAAAGAATGCAACTGAGTGTTGCAAGGTAAACCTATGTATGGCTAATGAATGTAAGCTTGTGTATGGGAAGAGAATGTAAACCTGTGTATGGCTAATGAATGTGAGCCTGTGCGTGGCTAAAGAAAGTGAGCCCGAGTGACTAAGGAATGTTAATTCTCACAAAGGCTTAATAAGAATGATTGTGTTGAAGTTGGTCTTGCATACAAACATCATATGCATTATCTGCCAGGGGAGCGATGCCGTAGTTTACTACGAAGTGGCCATCTGAAATAGTGGTGTGCCAGGTCCCGCAACAGGGTTGTGATGCCGTATTATTTGCGAAGTGGCTTGTATGCCAGTTTATCCGCCAGTGGTGCGATGCCACATGAATTGAGAAGTGGCTTCAATGCCAGATTTATCTGCCAAGGGTGCGATGTCGCATGATATGCGATGATTTGGGCCCAGCATGCATTGCACTTAGGTGCATGAGTCCTTTTTAGGGTCGAGCATACATCATATCGACGTCTAGGGAAATTGTGTGATCCATTTGATTGACTGTATAGTGTGTGATTGGATTGATTGCTTATGAGACCCTTGTTTGTGTTTGATGGCGTGCGAGTGAGGACAAAACACGTGTGTTTGACGGCTCCTATCCTATTGAGAAATAAGGGATTTCTCACCCCTACTTTTATGTTTCCCTTTTTCCTCTTCTCTTGTTTCTATCTTCTTAGACAATCATCATGGACAGGGAACCGGAGGAACGAGTGGAGGTCATCTTGCTGGCGGACCAGTGGGAGATAGACCGAGACAATAACCTCTTTAGATTCTGGGGACTTGTGGATCTTACAGTCACAGCTGAAGTAGGAGCGAGGTAAGATCCCTTTTCGTTGACTAGTTGGATGCGGGTGAATATCCATATCGGAAATGATGGGAATGATGATGAGGTACGAGCTGCTGAAGCACCAGTTGATGAAGAATGGGTTTATCCCGCTTAGCCACTTTCATGTTTTGTATGAGGATCTATTTCCTTGAACTTATTTCTATGTTTTTATTTTACGACTAATAGAGTTGAGAGAAGAGTTGAGAGAATGGAGAAGATGAAAACAGAATTACAGAATTGATATGTTTTCATTCTGAAAAGAAGTGTACACTGTGCATGGTTTATATAGCTGTAGCCTAAGCTTAACTACTATAATAATGGGCCTAGGCTTAGTTACAATGGGCTTACAATGGGCGCGTATATTTCCTATACTCTAACATCCTCCCTGCAATCTCAAGATGGTTGAGGAGCAGCAACAACATTGAGATTGGTTCTGATGTCAGTGAATCTGGAGGAAGGAAGTGGCTTAGTAAAGCAGTCAGCCAATTGAACTGATGCTGGCACATGAACGACTGACAGAGCTTTAGACAACACCTTTTCACATAAAAAGTGGATGTCCAACTCAATGTGCTTGGTCCTGGCATGCAATACAGGGTTATGAGCAATAGAGACAGTGCTTAGGTTGTCACACAGAAGCCGGGGAGTGAGAAAAGGGACTTTCAATTCAGTGAGTAAGGACATGATCCACAAGATCTCAGCTGTGGTGTTGGCCATGATGCGGTATTCAGCCTCAGTACTTGACCTAGCAACCAGTTATTGCTTGCGGGAGCACCAGGAAATCAGATTGGGACCTAGATAGATGCATGAACCAGAAGTGGATCTCCTATCATCCGGGTCACTGGCCCAATCAATATCACAGTAGGCAGTGATAGAGAAGGGTGTGGCTCGGATTGCAGGTTTTAGAAGAAGCCCATAGTGTAGAAAGCCCTTCAGATATCTCAATATCCTTTTTACTGCCTGCTAGTGTGATTCCAAAGGGTGTGACATGAACTGATAGACCTTATTGACACTAAAGGCAATCTCTGGTCTGGTGAGAGTTGCATACTGCAGAGCCCCCACAATTGACCTGTAGAGGGTAGGATCTGCCATGGAATAAGTGCCAAATTTACTCATCTTGCAGTTTCTGATAATAAGGGAAGAGATTCCTTTCGATTCCAGCATGTTTGCTTCGGACAGAAGGTCCCTGATGTACTTGGATTGAGTGAGAAGAAGGCTGCCATTAGGAAGGTGCTTCACTTCTACCCCTAGGAAATAGTCCAGGATGCCAAGCTCTTTGAGAGCAAAGGTTGCATTCAGTTTCTTGATTAGCTCAGCAATAAGAGAAGGTGAGGACCCAGTGAGGATGATATCATCCACATAGACCAACACATACAGATAGATTGCTCCCTTGTTGTAGACAAAGAGGGATGGGTCACATTTTCTAATCATAAACCCGAAGTGCAGCAGTGTGACAGTGAGCCTCTCATACCATGCCCTTGGGGCCTGTTTGAGGCCATAGAGGGCTCTGTGAAGCTTGCACACTAGAGATTTGTCCTCGGATTCAAAGCCAGGAGGTTGTGTCATGTACACCTCCTCATTCAACAGGCCATTAAGGAAAGCATTATTAACATCTATCTGCTGAATAACCCACTTGGATGTTAAGGCCATGGTGAGAATGATCCGGATAGTGACTGGCTTGATGACAGGTGAGAAAGTTTCATGAAAGTCAAAGCCATGTTGCTGATGGAACCCTTTGGTAACAAGTCTTGCCTTATATTTGTTGATGGTACCATCAGGATTTTCTTTAATCCTGAAGACCCATTTGCACCCAATTGCCTTCCTATTGGGAGGGAGAAGCACCAATGACCAAGTCTGATTTTTCAAAAGGGCTGAGTATTCATCTCTCATGGCAGACAGCCATTCGAGGCTAGACAAGGCCTGCTTGACAGAGTGGGGTTCCATGTGAGTGAGATAGAGTCTAGAAGGGAGACACCCTGTCTTGGACCTAGTGAGCATGGGATGAGAGGGGAGCTCGGGAACAGGACTGGATGATCCTGAGTGAGCAGATTGGGAGCCTGCAGGTGAGTTAGGGGCAGCACCTTCTGAGATGGGAGAAGGAGAGGCTGCAGGGCTAACAGACTGACCTTGAGACTGAGAGTGACCCGAAGATGAGGACTGGACAGAGTTAACAGGGGACAGATCAGATGGGTGATTGGTGAGGGGAGAGTGCAAAGGGGAGTTATGCTGACTGGACGACTCTGAAGGAACATTAGAATTAGATGGCTGGGGAGGAAATTGATTAAGAGGGATAGGATTCAAAGGAGGTGTCAGAAGGATAGGAATGGTGGATGAGAAAGTGGTGTTAGGAGACTGAGAGGAAGAATGGGAACTGTGGAACAAAGATGGATAAGGGAAGCGATTTTCATTGAACAGCACATCTTTGGACACATAGATGCGACCAGAAGGATTAAGGCATTTGTGGCCTTTATGCTGAGGAGAGATTCCCAAATAAACACACTCACTAGACCTATACTGCAACTTGTGCTTGTTGTAAGGTCTGAGGAAGGGGAAACATGCACAACCAAAGGTTCTAAGAGTAGAATAGTCAGGGATAGTGTTGTGCAGAGCATGATAAGGAGAGGAAAAGTTTGAAAAGGCAGCAGTGGGTAGCCTGTTTATTAAATGAACAGCCATGGTGAAGCTGTGGTCCCAATAGGTCATAGGTAGGGAGGCATGAGAGAGTAAAGCCAATCCCATTTCAACAATTTGTCGATGCTTTCTTTCAACAGTCCCATTTTGGTGGGAAGTGTGTGGGCAAGTAAGTCTATGAACAATGCCTAGCTCAGCAAGGTGATTGGTGAATGATCTAAATTCACCTCCCCAATCGGATTGGAGAGCCTTAATGTTTGCGGAGTGCTGAGTTTTAACTAAGGCATGAAATTGTTTAAAAGCAGTGAGGGAGTCTGACTTCTTCTTTAGGAAGTAAATCCAAGAATATCTAGTGTGAGCATCAACAAAGGCTATATAGTAGGAGTAGCCATTTGAAGATGTTATAGGTGCTGGACCCCATAGGTCAGAGTGAATTAACTCAAAAGCTGTGGCATGTATAGTAGGAGAGGGAGGGGCAAAAAGTCTATGAGACTTACCCAAACAACAAGCAGAACAAAGTTCATTATTTATTTTGTTTGAACAGGGAACATTACACAATTGCATAACCATTTTTACAGCGGTGGGGTGAGCATGGCCTAACCTATTGTGCCATGTCACAAAGGAATTGGAAACAGTATTTGTGTACATATTGGCTGAAATAGTAGAAGTATTGACATTATTTGAGTTGCAGTAGGAACTAGTTGTTGAGATAGGTGAGGAGGACTCCTTGAGTACATTGATGTGCTTGAAACAATATAGCCCATCACTGCCTAGAGAGCCTTCAAGAATGACTGTGTTAGATCCCTGTGATTTAACAAAACAAGTGTAAGGATGGAATTCAAAAAAGACATTGTTGTCCCTAGCAAATTTGGACACGGAGACCAGATTTTTGGTTATGCTAGGAACTAAGAGTAAATTATTTAAAGACAAGGTGGTGTGTGGGTGACTAGAAGAGGTGACTTTAGAGTAGCCAATGGAATGAATAGGAAGACCTTGCCCGTTCCCCACGAGAACTTGGTCCTGGCCTCCAAAAATAGTGCCATGAGTCATGTTTTGAGGATTTGCAGTGATGTGATGAGAAGCTCCCGAGTCTGGATACCACATTTGATTGACTGAAAATTCTTGAGTAGGGGAGCCACACTGAGTCTGAGGACACTGATAGGACTGAGCAGCCACAAACGCAGATGGTCGATCATGATGAACTTGAGGTGGTCTGGGAGGCAGCGACACAGGGAACTGAGTCTGAGGTCTAGGAGCTCCTTGAGGAAAATTGTACGCAACCTGAGGTGTTGAGGAAAGTGGAGGAGGCCGAGGAACAAAGTCATGTTCAAATCTGTGCCAGCAATTATAGGCATCGTGGCCATATTTATGGCAAAGCTGACAAGTAGGTCTGTCACCACCACCATTGCTTCGGCCTCCGCGGCCACGACCGCCACGGCCACGTCCACCACGTCCTCTGCTTCGGTTAGAGTAGCCACCGCGGCTCGAATTCACCTCAGAACCAGGTTGAGAATGAGTAGACGTGTTAATCGAATCAGTGTGAGCTAAATTGAGAGAAACCGAAGAAGACGAAGAGAGATCTTGCTTGTACCTCTCAAATTGAGCATTCTGAACGATTAACAAGGCTTCAACGTCATCCACGGATACAGGATCTACACGAGCATAGATCATCATGATGAACGAGTTGAATTCTTCAGGCAAGCCTTCAAGAATTGTATCGATGTGGTCTTGCTCTGAAACAGGATCACCGATTGCTTGCAACGAATCAACTAGGGCTCGAATACGCATGAGATATTCGGTAATCGAACGCGATCCTTTCCTTGTATTTTTCAACTCGGAGTGAAACTGGCGAATCTTGGCACGTAGGTGCGAGTGGAAGAATTTGTGCACCTTGTCCCATATCTGCCACGATTGCTTGCAATTGATGAAGCGCGGAAGTACAGAAGGCGAAATTGAGCTTAGGAGCCAGGTAAATAGCATCTGATCTTGCACCAGCCATAACTGATAAGCTTCGGACTGAATATCTAGGGCTCGATCTTGCTCGTTGTTGTACATCGGTGGAATACTAGGGCTTACGACATAGTGATGGAGTTTGTGCGCAATGATTACAGCTTCGACCTGTTGCTTCCATAGGAGGAAGTTCTGATCATCAAGCTTTACAGAAAGAGGTGGATTGAAGGAGGAGGAGGAGGAGGATGAGGGAACAGCTCCGGGGGCCTGAGTGTAGGCTCCGTTAGCTGCATTGTCGAAGGGATTGGTTGTCGCCACCATGGATTTGGATTCAGAGTGAGGCCACAGAAAAGGAGATCATGATACCATAATAGAGTTGAGAGAAGAGTTGAGAGAATGGAGAAGATGAAAACATAATTACAGAATTGATATGTTTTTCATTCTGAAAAGAAGTGTACACTGTGCATGGTTTGTATAGCTGTAGCCTAAGCTTAACTGCTATAATAATGGGCCTAGGCTTAGTTACAATGGGCTTATAATGGGCCCGTATATTTCCTATACTCTAACAACGACCGTCACGAAACCCTATCTATGTTTTCTTTTATTTTTTAGAACTTCTTTTTATGGCTCCTTCCTTTGATAACCTTAAACTTTAAGGGAGATATGTGGGACCATATTCTGAACCATTTGACGCTTGTATGTTTTTTATTTTATTTTTCCTCATTTTGGTCTTTTATTTTACCGCTGCCAACTAGCATAATAAATAATAACATAATTAATAATAAAAAATTTAAATATAATGGTTCAGGATTTGGGGGCGTCACATCTATCTCCTCAAGATCTGGATTCGGGTCAAATCAAAAAAGGGAATTTTGGACCTTTGAGGTTCAAAGACAGCAAAATGTTATAGGAGAAACCGTACGCTAGGCCAATGTGGACACCGCCAAGAGGGAAGTTGTTTGGTGGTAGCAATTGAGGTTATGGATCGTGTAGGAATTCTCCACATAAGTGCATGAAGTATGGCATGGGTCATGCTACGAGAGACTGCAAGATTAAGGGCATTATTTATTTAAAATGTGGACAGTCTGGGCATGTCGCTAGGGTGTGCTGAAAGCCTAAGGATGTACCTTCGACAGACAACATGTAGGCTGGGAGGCCACAGACGAAGATCCGATTAAAGAACAGTGTGCAAGAGGAGGTAGTTCACCAATGTTTAAAGTGTGAATCCGCAGCCAGTTGTTAACGGGTGGAACTTTCACAACTAGTTGGAGTGAAGCATCACAAATCAGATGAATACCTTTAAGTGAAGTGTGTCATAGAAAGTAGACTTTTGACTGTACTGTTAATTCGCATGGAAAATCATTTTTTTTATTTCCTATGGATATGTAAAATAATTTGTGTATTTATCTATGTACTGCCTATATTTGTTACCAACCTGTTTTTTAGTTGATTTAGTTTCATTGTCGCATCTTTTATTGTCTAAATCGTATGCAAAACAATCGGAAGTTGTATTCCTCTGTTATTTCTTGATATGGTTGTCTTTACAACTTCGCTAACTCATCCTTGTTGGGAAAATCTGTTTGGATATTCCCTTACTGCCGAGATTTGTAAACTTGACCATTTTCTTTTTTCGCAAATGATTACAATTGAGAAATGGTGTGATCTCTGACAAATCATATCTTGTTAGCCTTTGTAGGAAAAAAGTTGTGAATTCCCCAACAGATGAAAATTTTGACAATTCACGTCAAATTTTTTTATGCCAAATAAGTCAGAGTTACTCCAACTGAGGAAACTCGTAAAATTTCTATTGTTATCGTTTAAAAGACCAAGAGTAAGTTTGACTTGAATCCTATACTCTTGGAAAGAAATAAAATCACCGTCTTCAAAGATTTTTCTTTCAAAGGAAATTCTCATGGGAAGAGGAACCTTATTAGAGTCATGTTATAAATATGTACCGGTCGGACACTTTACATTCAAGAATCTATTAAGGAGTCTTTTCCATTAAGAATATACTTTGTCTTTCTATTCATTCCACTTTATTCTTTCTTGTGAGAATAAACCCTAGAGATTTATTTGTTTTCCTCTCTTTGAAAATTTCTAGTGCAAATTTTAAGTTCGTGTTTTATCATTTGTGTGTTAGAACTGCCACCGAGGAAAGAGTCAGAGTTCTGTATCTGTAACACCCCAATTTTTACTATTTTTCAATATCAGTAGATTATATATGTTTATATTTTTGTCCGAGACCTAGAAAATGATTTTGGATAAAAAAAAGTTATATTTAGACTCTACTTAATAGTAGAAGGTTACGACTAAATTTTGGGTTGAAAATTTAGACGGAACCCGGTTTGCGTTTTCACTGACAGTAAGATTTTACTGATCAAAAAACCTAATTTTGACCCAAGAATTAAACGGTTTAGGTTTATATCACATTTACAACGATATAGGCTATTTTGAAAATTTTAGCTCAAAAATAAAATAGTATATTTTATTCGAGCGAATTTTCGAAGAAAACGTGTTAATAACCTAAATCGGGAAAACGACAGAGTCAGAAACGGAACTGCAGAGACAGAACTGTACATCGGATGAGCTGACACTTGTCACATGGGGTGGTGAGTCATGGGGTGAGTCACCACCATGACTTACCAAAAACAATGATGACTTTAGATAAATATCTAGATATTTGTAGGGTGAGATGACCAAAATACCCCTAAACTTCCATGGAATTCCTTCTTTGCCTTTGTGACTCATCCCTCATCCCTCACTCTTCTACCCACACGGCTCCTACACCCCTCCCACACTTAGCCATTTTTCTTCATCTCCTACACAAAGAACCTACAACAAACTATAAAACCTCCATTGTTTCTGTTGCAAAGTTGACCCATTTTCTTCATTTCCTTCATCATCTAGAGGTAAACCCTCACTTCTATGATCTTAGTTATCTTATTTATCAAATAATTCCATTCATTCATGTCAAGATCTCTAAGTTTCCATTTTCTTGGATTTTCTTCAAATAATTCTAGAAAATCATAGAATGATGTTTTTAAAGTATGACAATTTTTCCTACCTCTCTAATACTCTAGGATCATGGATCCAATAGGATGAAAAATTTGAAGGTCTCTAACCTATTTTTCCCTTCTTGACTGAAACTCCTCCAAATGGGTCAAGAAGAATTTTTTTCAACCTTCAACTTGTATTAGTGTTTCATGACACTTTTTATCTTCAATCTATGGCACTAGGGTCATGTATCCAAGAGATTGAAAGAATTTGAAAACCCTAGCCCTTTAATTTTTATCTTGGCTGAATGCCTCATAGTTGGTTAGAGTAATTTTTCTTCAATGTTTAACTTGTTGTGTTGTTGGTTGTGAAGGAAATTGTTAGTATTGTGGTGATTGATTTTGTGTGGTGGACAAGGAACATAAAGTTGAGGAGTTGGATTAAGGATTCTAAAGCAACAAAGGTAAGGGGAGTTTACCTGAGGGGTTTTGGATAGCTACATGCTATCTGTGTGTCGTATGTAATTTTATTTGTAGTGAATCACTAGTGGAAAATATGCCTTTAACGACTAGTTTTAACAACGGTTAGACAAAAACCGATGTTATAAAAGAGGCAGTGGCAGTTTCGTAAATATCTGGATCATTTAAAACACTTGTAACAACGGTTGTACGAAAATCATTGTTAAAAGAGACTTTTAACAGCGGTTTTACTTAAGTTGTGGTTACAAGTTAGGTATTTCCAGAATTTTGGTAGACAGAAAATCTTTTAACAGCGGTTGATAGACAACCGCTGTTATATGTCACTTTTAACAGCGGTTGGAATATAAACCGCTGTTACATGTCTTTATATTTTAACATATGAAAACTCAGGTGATGCGTTTCTGTTTTAGCTTGTGATTTTGGATTTTGATGCTTTTGTGGGTGGTTTTGTTTCATTGTTTATGCGTTTTGGTTTATGCTTGTTGTCTCTCTTTCAATTTCATATACGCGTCTCTATTTCATTAATTTCGTGGGTGGTTTTGTGTTTTATGTTTTGTGTAAAATGTTGTTATGGTTGTTGTTTTGCTTATGGTTCATGCTCATGGTCATGGGTTGTTTATTTGCAAAGGTGATGATAATATAGTTTGTTAGGGTTTAGATGCTCCTATGAAATGTATTTATCATTGATCATTGATGCAAGGAAATATCATTAGAGTCCATCTAATTATTTTACAAAATGTAGTTGTATGTATATTTACAGAACGTAGCTATGGATCGTAGTTGGATGGTTAGTAGATGCACAAGTGATGAGTATCGAAAGGGAGTGGAAGAGTTTCTAGAATTTGCTCAAAGAAATCTTCCTGATAGTATTGGAAAGTTTTGTTTTCCTTGTGTCAAATGTGTGAATATGAGAAAATGTAAAGCTAAGGAAATACGTACTCATCTTATTTGTGAAGGGATTTCAAGAATTATACAAGAAGGATATGGCATGGTGATGTCTTGTTAAACCAGCCAAGTATGTCCCAAACTGAGGAAGTTGATGTAGATATGGAGGACGATCGACTAGAGGACATGATCCGTGATATTGGACAAGAGTCTTTTCAGTGAGCAAATGTATATGATACTTTGTGTTGTGATGCAGAGAAGCCTTTATATCCGGGGTGCACTACTTATACACGGTTGTCGGTGGTGTTAAAGTTGTTCAGCGTGAAGGCGAGAAATGGGTGGAGTGATAAAAGCTTCACTGAATTGCTAGAGTTGTTGAAGAACATGCTTCCAGAAGGCAACACATTGTCGGATCGTAACTATGAGGTGAAGAAGGTACTGTGTCCGATGGGAATGGAGTATAAGAAGATACACGCATGCCCTAATGATTGCATATTATATAGGGTGTGTATGAAGAGTTGCACAACTTCCACAAGTGGATTATCACGGTACAAAGTGAAGGATGGTGATTCTAGTTGTGATGAGATCACAAATGGTCCGCCTGCGAAGGTGTTGTGGTATCCTCCAATAATTCCAAGGTTCAAGCGATTGTTCGCTAATGTAGATGACACAAAGAACATTAGATGGCATGCAAATGATAGGAAATGTGATGGAATGCTTCGTCATCCGACTGATTCTGTGTAATGGGAGTGAATTGATAGTTTGATTTCGGATTTCGGAAATGATCCTAGAAACCTTAGTCTTGGACTTGCTACGGATGGAATGAATCCGTGTGGTACCTTAAGTAGTATTCATAGTTCATGGCCCGTTCTCCTCGTAATTTACAACTTACCTCCTTGGTTGTGCATGAAGCACAAATACATGATGTTATCTATGATGATTTCGGGCCCAAAACAACCAGGAAATGACTTAGATGTTTATCTAAGTCCCTTGATTGAAAACTTGAAAAAGCTATGGGTGGAAGGTGTTGATGTAGTTGATGGGTATTCTAATGAGACTTTCCAGCATACGGTAACTTGTCCCGGTATAGTATCAAGGGGCATAAAGCATGCCCTATATGTGAAGAGGGCACATGTTTCACTGAATTAAAGCATGGGAGGAAGACAGTTTACCTTGGGCATCGAATATTTCTCAGTCGTGATCACCCGTATCTTAGATTGAAAAAAGCTTTTAATGGAAGTCAGGACAATGAACCTGCTCCGCTGGCCTTAAATGGAGAACAAGTTTATCAACGGGTGAAGGATGTCAATGTTATCTTCGGAAAGACTCAAAAGAATGCTACTAAGAAAAACATATGGAAGAAGAGGTCTATCTTCTTTGATCTTCCATATTGGTGCAAACTTAATGTTAGACATTGTATTGATGTGATGCATGTGGAGAAAAATGTTTGTGATAGTGTAATTAGGATGCTTCTCAACATTCAGGGCAAGACAAAGGATGGTGTGAATGCTCGTATAGATTTGGTTGCAATGGGTATAAGATCGCAGTTAGCTCCACAGTCAAAGGATGGTAAGCGGACATATTTGCCTCCAGCATGTCATACTTTGTCAAAAAAAGGAGAAAATGAGTTTTTGTGAGTGTCTACGGGACGTCAAAATGCCACATGGTTACTGTTCTATTGTCAAGAAGCTTGTCTCAATCAGTAATCTGAAATTAGTTGGCTTAAAGTCTCATGATTGCCACATCTTGATGCAACAACTACTACTCGTGGCTATTCGTGATTGTGCTCCTAAAAATGTTAGACATGCCATAACTAGGTTGTGCTTATTCTTCAATGCTATATGCAGCAAAGTCATTGATCCCGGGAAGTTGGATGAGTTGGAAAAAGAAGCTGCCATTATCTTGTGCCAATTGGACATTATGGTTCACTTAATTGTTCATCTAGTGAGGGAGATTAGATTGTGCGGCCCTGTTTATTTAAGGTGGATGTACCCAGTTGAGCGATATGAAGATCTTGAAAGGCTATGTGAAGATTCCACAACGTCCAGAAGCATCTATTGTTCAAAGGTACGTTGCAGAAGAAGCTATTGAGTTTTGTTCAGACTACCTTTCTGAAACGGAACCTATAGGGATTCCTAAGGCTCGTCATGATGGAAAATTTGAAAGTAAGGGTACACAAGGTGAAACTGTTATAGGCAAGGGTTGGGAGGAAGTTCTTCAAGCACATTTGTATATATTGAATAACATTGATGAAGTTCATCCTTACTTAGCTGAGCACAAAAGGAAAGTCAATGAAGAAAACCCTTGAATGAACGAAAGTGGTTGTTGAACAAGCATAACAGGACTTTCCTACAATGGTTTAAAAATGAAATTTTGAAGGATGGCAGTACCGCTTCTGATACATTAAAATGGCTAGCACATGGGCCTAATTCTAATGTCATATGTTGGAGCAGTTACGACATCAATAAGTTTTCATTTTACACAAAGTCCCAGGATGACAAGAGTACCATGAAAAATAGTGAGATTATGATCGTGTCTGCGTCCATGCACTTTTCTAGTACAAAATATACAAATCCCATTATGGCACCCGTCTTTTACTTTGGTGTCATTGAAGAAATTTGGGAGGTCGCTTATACTAAAGTCACAGTGGCAGTTTTTAAATGTAAGTGGGTTGACAGTAAAAGTGGTGTACAAACCGATGAATTAGGATTTACATTAGTAGACCTTAACAAGGTTGGTCATACGGAAGAGCCCTTCATCAAGTATTCCCAAGCAAAACAAGTATTTTATATCAATGATCCTTCTACAAAAGGTGGTCAGTGGTTCTCCAAGGAAAAAGCATGCATAATGGTAGTGATGAAAATCAAGATTCAACTCTTGATATACCTGAGACTCCTTCTTTTTCATCGCGGATGCCTAATTTCATAGAGGAAAATGTGGTGGACGATGTACATTCCAATCGTGATGATCATAATGAAGGGATATTGATCTAAACTTGATTATAGTGTAAGTTATGTATGTTTATTTTTATTTTGCATTATGGTGTAATTAATGTTTATTTAATTAATGTTATTTATTTATTTTTTGTTTACGTTGGTGTCTTAATTTCATTAATGTTGAATCTCTATTGAACTTATGCAGGCTTTGGCGGAACAGAGTTGTTGGAGCACGGATATAGACTTTGAGCACAATGCATAGATTTATGTTTTAAGTACTTAGAACTTATATTATTACTTTGCGTATGTAATAATCATGACTTAGTTATTAGCTTGATCAATTTTGTTTGTATTTATATGATTTCTTGTTGTACGATGTATGTATGTATATATATATATATATATATATATATATATATATATATATATATATATATATATATATATATATTGATTCTTCCATGGATGGTTTGAATTTTGGATGATTTTAGTTAGTTTCATTGTGTGTATCTTTAAATTTTAATTAGCAGGTAATCCACTGTTAAAAGTTCACTTATATTCTAAGGACAACCGATGTTATAAGTCAACTTTTAACAACGATTTTATAGAGAACCGTTGTTACAAGTCAACTTGCAACATTACCTAATCAGAAATCTCGCTACTTTTAAAGGCGGTTTATAAAAGAACCGATGTTACTAGTTAACTTGTCACAGAGGTTATAAAACCGACGTTACAAGTTAAACTTGTAAATTCGGTTGAATTAACGTCGACTCAAAATCCAACGTTTAAAGTCAGTTTTAACCGCTGTTAAAAGTGCTTCCTGCACTAGTGAATCCGTGGTAGTAAATTTAATTGTTATATGACTGTTATGTGATGAGACGCCCCGACGTCCCATTAAAGAAAACCTATAATATTTAGGACATAAATGTAGTATTATCGTTATGCATATATTAAAAACGGTGGAAAATTAAAACTTAAAACATATACAACATATGTAAACATACGTACAACACATAACTATAAATATATACATACATGCCAGTACTGCTGTCAAGGGATTCCCATCAGTACGATCCCGATATATGTACAAACTGGTAACATCAACAAAATACATCAAAAAGCCAAAAGAAAAAGTCTCACCGATGCACTCCACACCCCGTCCCCTCTCAAAATATAGTAAAACCTCACTCACACCTACACAGACGGCACTGGCCTGAGCCATCACACACTACCTCCCTCATTTGCATCCTGGGGTCCGGCAGGTCCGGACACTCCTCCGCTATCACTGGAAGAGCTCTTGGTCGACTGCCCCTAAAACCTATGCCTGTAGAGTCTGCTATCCCGAGGATGAAGCCATCTAGAAGATACCCGCGAAGACTCAAACCGTAGCACAGACCTCTGGAGGTGCGGGTACCTCAGGAATGGGTGCTAGGTCCTGGGCGGGGGCAACCGAGTCCTCCTCCGGAATAGGTGCCAACTCGGGCTCCGGCGCTGGTGCGGATGCAAATGTAGGTGTAAGCCCGGGTACAAGTACCTCAAAGGGTACCATGAAGGGAATCGTGGCCATGCCTAGCATCGGTGTCCTGGGCGGTACATGTCCATCCGGCTGTCCAATCGGGAACATGAGTGTAGTACCAAAGCGAAATGTGCCGGTACAGTCTATGGGCGGTCCCTGTCCTAGCCTAGAGGTAATGGACATCAGACCTGTATATACCACGAAGCGGGTGACTGGGTCTACAAGTCACCCGTTCGGATCGATGCACTCGACTTCAAAGGTTCCCGAGGTGGGAAACCCTGGGTCTTGAATCATCCATGGGTGATCCCAGTGCGCCATCAACTATATCTGGATCTGTGAAACATAGTATATATATATGTGTGTGTGTGTGTGTGCGTGTGTGTGTGTGTGTGTGTGTGTGTGTGTGTGTGTGTGTACACAACACACAACAAAAGAAAAGGGGATAAGAAGCCATATAACATCAAATGTGGAAGGTTTAGAAACATTTAATTAAATAACGGCACACTAAACATCCATCTCCAAGGTATGAGTATATATATATGACACAATCATCCTCAATCCACATCAAGGATCTTTCCTCTACCCTCCATCATGATGCAATGCAAATGCCGTATGAATCATCTCATCAGGTATCGGCCATATCCGGATATCACATCAATATAATCGACACGTCCCAGAGTCCCCGGCACACACCCTCGTCCACGGATTGAGGGTGCCCACGCAAAGCAATGGCACTATAGCTACACAATCCGGTGCACACCTCTGGACCACCATCCAGGGTGCTCATGCAACGCATGAACTATAGTTGCGACTAAAATGAAATCATGTCTGGGACGGTCCGCCGTTAGCCTAAACCCCTGGAATTCTCCCTCCGAGGAATAAACCCCTACGACCATGTTTCAGGTCCACCATATCACATACCATGTTTCAGGTCACCCCCTAGTGCCCTAACCGCTCATTATAATCTCATAAATAACCTCAATAATAATCTCATCTCATCAATCTCATCCTCATATCACGATAATCATCTCAGTTAGGCACATCTATCACATATCGTATGCATTCCGCAATACATCATCATGTCTCAACATAACTTATTATTTACTCAACCTCTAAGCGCAATCATAACACTCATCATATCATCACAATCGTCATCAAGTTATTCAAAATTATCATCATATATCATCATGTCATAATATCATTTCCAAATATAATAATCATCACATCAATATAATAATATTAAATGTAAACATAGTCTCAATACTTCTAACACTCATAATATCAATTACCAATACCATATCAAACAGTAAAGCAAACAATCACCAAATAATAAAATAATCATATATATATATATATAGCGTAACGACGATAAACGTACAATTTCTATATCATCATCGGTACCACTTAGTAGTCTCCAATGTGGTATAGACATTGTCTGTTACTCCCTCTCGTGTAGGTTTTGGGTCGCCCTACGCCATTATCGAATTAAATGTAACCGTGTCATTTTAGAAGTTAAATAGTTTCTTTCCCCCACCTGGAGAGTCGTACAATGCCCGAAACGAAGCACAACGAGACGTCCTCTAATCTCCTTGATTCTGCCTTGTACGATCGTAGGACCTCGGTGCTTCCAAAAATTCACCAAAGCATCACATTACGAAGCGCACGTTATTAGGAGTTCATATTTGAAAACGGAATTTAATTCTGACAAACGAAAGATACTACGAGAAATATAACGAAGTGAGGTTCGACATAAACGGAGAAGAGAACAACGTAGATATCATCGATAGGAATGCAACGGTGTAACCGGAATCGCAACGGGAGGACCGAGCAACTCGTTCTCACACTAGAACTCATCTCACTCTCTAGATTTTCTCTCTTCCACTCTCTATACTCTCCTCTCTATTCTCTCAGTTTTCTATCAACTCACTGCTCTTTGTTTTTCTTCTTCTGATGCCTAAGTGACTTAAGTCACTTAGGCTTTTATTTTTGCAAAGTCACGCAGCCACGCTCAAGCGTGAGGTATTCCACCCTTGAGCATGCCCACGCTAGAGCGAGAGAATTGCCACGCTTGAGCGTGGAAAGCCACCACGCCATGCATCCCCCCACAGGCTGCCACGTAAGCCCTAATGACACGAGGCAAGTCAAAGCATGGCCCTTGTCTGGTTGACTTGGGCGCTTGAGCGTGGATACATCCACGCTCGAGCGTTGACTTCTGACAAAAAGTCAACTCTTTGCGTTCATGGTCCATTCGACGTCCGATTGTGCTCAAATTTGAGATATAGGCTCATTAGGACCTAATAAACAACCTAAAACCAAAAAAAATGCCTAATCTCAACTATAACTCCAAAATTCTTATTTCACACTCAGACGTCTCAAAGACGCTAACCGGGAAACCCTAGTTTTGTTCCTATGTTCCAACTCCCTCGATAAGGCTACATACTTCAAACAACATCCCAGCTATGTATTCCAAGTCCTAACCCTAAACCTCATACGTAAGCCATGCATAAAATCACGGATGTTACATTTCTACCCCTCTTAAAAGAAATTCCTTCCTCAGAATTTACATACCTGAAAACATATGGGGGTACTGTTGCTGAATGTCTGCCTCACGTTCCTAAGTAGCATCTCCGGTAACACTATCCCATATGACCTTTACCAAGGGAATTTGTTTACCACGGAGTTCTTTAATCCTTCTATCTGCAATCTTAGACGGTAAAGCCTCATATTCTAGATTCTCTCAGAGTTGTATGGACTCAGGCTCAATGACATGAGAATGGTTTGGGTAATATTTTCTCCACTAGGAAACATGGAAGACATCTTGAAGGTTGGAAAGGTAAGGGGGTAAGGCTATCTGGTATGCTACTGGACCAATTCGTCGAAGAATCTGAAATGGTCTAATGAATCGGGGAGTGAGCTTTCTAGACTTTATAGCTCTGCCAATTCCGGTCTTCGGAGTGACTCTCAAAAACACGTGATCACCTTCCTTGAACTCTAAAGGTCTCCTCCTCTTGTTACTGTAGCTTCTCTGCCTATCCTGCGCTTCCTTCATTTTCTCTTTGAATTTCCTGACTTGCTCCGTAGTTTGCAGTACCATATCAGGACCCAACACTTAGCTCTCGCCAGTCTCACACCAACACAATGGAGTCCTGCACTTTCTCCCATACAAAGCCTCATATGGTGTCATCCCAACACTGTTATGGAAACTGTTATTATATGTGAACTCAATCAAAGGTAGGAATTCATCCCAACTACCCACATGTTCCAACACACAAGCTCTTAAAAGATCCTCCAATGATTGAATTGTTCTCTCTGACTTTCCATCTGTCTGAGGATGATAAGCTGAACTCATCCTCAACTTTGTTCCCAATGCATCATGTAACTATCTCCAAAATCTCGATGTAAACCTAGGATGTCGGTCGGAGACAATACTTGACGGCACACCGTGCAACCTCACGACTTCCTTGATGTAGATATGGGTCAACTTCTCAAGATTATAACTCTCACCAATAGGTAAGAAGTGAGCACACTTCGTCAACCTATCAATGATAACCCAAATCGCATCAAACCTCTTCGGAGTTCGTGGTAATCCAACCACAAAGTCCATCGATATGCTATCCCACTTCCATTCTAGGATATCCAAGGACTGCAACAACCCTGCGGGCTTTTGATGCTTTATCTTAGCTTTATGACCTACCAAACATGATAGAACATACCCCGCCACTTCTTTCTTCATCTTTTCCCACTAAAACATCTTCTTCAAGTCGTGATACATCTTGGTGGCTCCAGGGAGGAAACTCAACTTACTCTTGTGTGCCTCCTCTAAGATCATCTTCCAAATCTCTAAGTCCTCTGGCACACATATCTGATCCTTAAACCTTAACACTCCATCTGATCCTCTCCTAAACTCTGACACCTTTTCTTCATCTATACCTCGACTCACATCTACCAAATATTCATCATGACCCTGCTTAACTTTAAGATCTCTCAAAAACTCACTACTGATGGTGATCATACCTAAGCATATTCTATCCTCAGTCAAATCCATACCTAGGTTCATGTCTCTAAACTGTTCAAGCAACTCCATCTCTTTCACCATCATCGCGGACACGTGCAAGGATTTCCGACTTAGTGCATCAGCTACAACATTAGCCTTCCCTGGATGGTATTGAAGATCAAACTCATAGTCCTTAATGAATTTGATCCATCTACATTGCCTCATGTTCAGCTCCTTCTGATCAAACAAATACTTTACACTCTTGTGATTGCTGAACACATTGAGCTTAGCTCCATAAAGATAGTGTCGCCATATCTTCAATGCGAACACTATGGCTGCCAACTCCAGTTCATGGGTCGGGTAATTCCTTTCATGAACCCTCACTTTTCGGGAAGCATAAGCCACAACTCTTCCCTCTTGCATTAAAACACAACCTAATCCTTGATTTGACACGTCACAATACGCGTCAAACTGTCCTAGGGATCTGGTAATGTAGCACTGGAGATGTAGTCAACTTCTCCTTTAGCTTTTAAAAGCTCTCTTCACATTTCTCTGTCCAAACAAACGCCATACCTTTCCTCGTTAACTGCATCATAGGAAACACAATCTTCGAGAAACCCTCGATGAACCTCCTATAATACCCGGCTAATCCTAGGAACTATCCCTTAATCACGACCTCTACCTTGACTGGATCCACAACTATCCCTTCTTTATTGATTATATGACCTAGAAACTGCACTTCCTCTAACCAAAACTCACACTTGGATAGCTTAGCATACAACTGCCTATCTCTCAACACCTGTAACACCACTATCAGATGTTCCTCATGTTCTTCCCGACTACAGGAATAGATAAGAATATCATCTATAAACACCACAACAAACTTGTCAAGGAACGGTCTATAGATCATGTTCATGTAATCCATGAACACCGTTGAAGCATTAGTTACACCAAAAGGCATGACCAGGTACTCATAGTGTCCATACCTCGTCCTGATGGTATCCTGATCTCAAATCTATCTTAGAAAACATTGAAGCTCCCTTCAACTGATCCAACATATCATCTATCCTAGGCAACAAATATTTGTTCTTGATTATAACCCTATTCAACTGCCTGTAATCCATACACAACCTAGAAATTCTATCATTTTTCTTGACAAACAACACCGGTGCTCCCCAAGGCGAAACACTCGGTCTGATGAATTCCTTCTTCATCATATCATCCAGATGTTTCTTCAACTCTGCCAACTCCACTGGTGACATCCGATAAGGAGCTACTGATATAGGTCTGGTCCCTGGTATGAGATCTATAGCAAACTCCACCTCCCTCTCTGGTGGCAAACCTGGAACATCAGGAGGGAAAACCTCATGAAACTCTCTCACAATAGGCAGAGAATCTATACTCGGAGTCTCCTTAGATTCCAAAGAGAAAAGCATCACATACTGCTGTGACTCGTCACTCCCCATAGCAGCTCCTTCATTGGCAGATACTATGCTAGAAGGCTCAAGAAACGATAAGGGCTTTCGGGCACAGTCTAACACTACATGGTTAGCCGAAAGTCAATCCATGCCAAGGATAACGTCTATCTGCTGCATAGGCAAACAAATGAGATCTACAAGAAATGTCCTATTTTCAACAACTATAGGACACTGTAAGAAAACATACATAGAGATCAAAGGATCACTGGTAGGGGTAGATACCGTCAGGGTATATGGTAGCTGAGAAATGGGCAAATGTAAATGATCTACACACTCATGAGACACAAAAGAATGTGTAGCACCTGAATCAAACAACACAGACGAGAGTCTGCCAGATATTAAACACATACATTGAATAAGATCTGCAGATTGAGAGGACTCTGATCCTCTCACTGTAAACACCCTCCCCGTGGCCTAAGGTTTGGCCGTCTGTCATCCCGTTGCTGGAACCCAACTCCCAGCTCCCCCTCTGGAACCACTGACTCCTCTGGTACTATTGACTCCTCTGCTAGCAGCTGGCTGCTGCTGTATCGCTCTCTATCGGCAATCTCTAGTAAAATGACCTGGTTTGCCACAGACGTAGCAACCAGATCTATCTGTACAATCTTTGATGTAATGCGGACCTCCGCATCTAAAACACACCGGGCCCCTCTACTGCTGGCCTTCCCTGGTAACTGGTGCTGGTGGTGCAGATGTCTGAGCACTCTGCCCGGGTCTAGTGTATGGTCCTCTCCTCCACTGAGAACCTCTATCACCTCTCCTCTGCTGACCTGCTAGGGTAGGACCCCACTACGCTGCTGTCTCTGCTCTGCAGCTTGCCTCTGGCCCATACTCTCAATGGCACTGCACCTCTCTACAAGCTCTGGGAAACTCACAATATCCAAGGGCACTTAGCCCTCCTCAACTCATGCCATAAACCCTCCTCAAATCTCCGCCACGTCCAGTCCTCATCTGGAAACCTCTGGTAGAACTCAGGAAACTGAATCAGGGCCTCCAACCTAGCCGCATAATCACCAACAGACCGGTCTCCCTGTTGGAGACTCATGAACTCTCTCCTTCTCGTGTCTGACAAACCGCGAGAAGTACTTCTCAAAGAAACACTCTCTGAATAGCTCCCAACTGATCAATTTTCCCTCAGCCTCTAGCAATCTCCTCTTGCATCTCCATCATGACTCATCCCCTCCGGTCATCATGAAGGCGGCATAAGTCACCTTCCTGCCATCTTTGCATCTCATGGTATCAAAGATCTTCTCAAGCTCCTGTATCCACCACTCTACTCGCTCTGGATCATACTCTCCACCAAACTGTGGTGGCTTACCTTTGAGAAAGGTAGCCAATCCTGCATCCTGAGCCTTCGCGGCTCTCCTCATATCCTGTTGCTCTTATAACTCTGCCTCTCTCTGTACCCTCTGAGCATTCTACCGCGCCTACTGCAATAGAATGGATGCTAACTCGCGGATAGTCCGAAGGGTCTCCGAGGACTCTCCACCTCCAATCCCTGCCTCTGACTGATTAGGCTCATCCTCTACACCCTCTATAGCTCTACCACCACCACGTCTGCCACGTCCCCGTCCTCTGCCTCGAGCCATGATCCTGTTAAAAGAAACCATTAGCCCACATCAATATGACATATAATACTACATAAACTGGAATATAAATACTATATGCCATAGAAATGTCGCGTCGGACTCACTACCCAACTCCTAAGCATAGTTGTTATCCTATATGGATCCAACTAAATGGCCAGTTTACCCTAATCACAGTCATCACAGTCCGTTTCAGAACCGAACTGCTCTGATACCACCAAATGAGATGCCCCGACGTCCCATTAAAGAAAACCCATAATATTTAGGACCTAAACATAGTATTTACAACACATGACTATAAATATATACAAACAAGCCAGTACTGCTGTCAAGGGATTCCCATCAGTAGGATCCCGATATATGTACAAACTGGTAACATCAACAAAATACATCAAAAAGCCAAAACAAAAAGCCTCACCGATGCACTCCACACCCCGTCCTCTCTCAAAATACAGTAAAACCTCACTCACACCTACACGGACGGCACTGGCCTGAGTCATCATACACTACCTCCCTCATCTGCATCCTGGGGTCCGGCAAGTCCGGACACTCCTCCGCTATCACTAGAACAGCTCCTGGCTGGCTGCCCTTGAAACCTCTGCCTGTAGAGTCTGCTATCCCAAGGATGTAGCCGTCTAGAAGATACCCGCGAAGACTCAAAAATCGTAGCACGGACCTCTGGAGGTGTGGGTACCTCAGGAAGGGGTGTTAGGTCTTGGGCGGGGCAACTAGGTCCTCCTCCAGAATAGGTGCCAACTCGGGCTCTAGCGCTGGTGCGGGTGCAGGTGCTGGTGCAAGCCCGGGTACAAGTACCTCGAAGGGTACCATGAAAGGAACCGGGGCCATGCCTGGCATCGGTGGCATGGGCGGTACATGTCTATCTGGCTATCCAATCGGGAACGGGAGTGTAGTACCAAAGCGAAATGTGCTGGTAAAGCCTATGGGTGGTCCTTGTCCTAGCCCATAGGTAATGGACATCAGACCCGTATATACCACGAAGCGGGTGGCTAGGTCTACAAGCCACCCGTTCGGATCGATACACTCGACCTCAAAGGTTCCCGAGGTGGGAAACCCCGGGTCCTGAATCATCCATGGGTGATCTCAGTGCGCCATCAACTATATCTGGATCTGGGAAACATAGTATATATATATATACACACACATAACACACAACAAAAGAACAGGGGATAAGAAGCCATATAACATCAAATGTGGAAAGGGTTTAGCAACATTTAATTAAATAACGGCACACTAAACATCCATCTCCAAGGTATGAGTATATATATGACACAATCATCCTCAATCCACATCTAGGATCTTTCCTCTACCCTTCATCATGATGCAATGCAGATGTTGTATGAATCATCTCATCAGGTATCGACCATATCCGGATATCACATCAATATAATCGACACGTCCCAGAGTCCCCGGTGCACACCCTCGTCCGTGGATGGAGGATGCCCATACAAAGCAATGGCACTATAGCTACACAATCCGGTGAACACCTCTGGACCACCATCTAGGGTGCTCATGTAACGCATGAACTATAGCTACGACTAAAATGAAATCATGTCTGGGACGATTCGCTGTTTGCCTAAACCCCGACAATTCTCCTTCTGGGGAATAGACCCCTACGACCATGATCCAGGTCGACACGACCATGTTTCAGGTCCACCATATCACATACCATGTTTCAGGTCACCTCCTAGTGCCATAACCGCTCATCATAATCTCATAAATAGCCTCAATAATAATCTCATCTCATCAATATCATCCTCATATCACGATAATCATCTCGGTTAGGCACTACTATCACATATAGTATGCATTCCCCAATGCATCATCATGTCTCAACATAACTTATTATTTACTCAACCTCTAAGCACAATCATAACACTCATCATATCATCACAATCATTATCATGTTATCCAAAATCAGCATCATATATCATCAAGTCATAATATCATTTCCAAATATAATAATCATCACAACAATATAATAATATTAAACATAAACATAGTGTCAATACTTCCAACACTCATAATATTAATTACCAATACCATATCAAACAGTCAAGCAGACAATCATTAAATAATAAAATAATCATATATATATAGCGTAACGACGATAAACGCATAATTTCTATATCATCATCGGTACCACTAAGTAGTCTCCAATGTGGTATAGACATTGTCCGTTACTCGCTCTCGTTTAGGGTTTGGGTCGCCCTACGCCATTATCGAATTAAATGTAACCACACCATTTCCGAAGTTAAATAGTTTCTTTCCCCCACCTGGAGAGTCGTACGATGCCCGAAACGAAGCACAACGAGACGTCATCTAATCTCCTCGATTATGTCCTGTACGATCCTAGGGCCTCGGAGCTTCCAAAAATTCACCTAAGCATAACATTACGAAGCGCACATTACTAGGAGTTCATATTTGAAAATAGAATTGAATTCCGACAAATGATACGAAAGATACTACGAGAAACATAACGAAGCGAGGTTCGATATAAACGAGGATGATTTACCTTTGGTTTTTGAAGAAATGGAGAAGAGAACAACGTAGACATCATCGATACGAATGCAACGATGTAACCGTAATCGCAACGGGAGGATCGAGCACCTCGTTCTCACACTAGAATGCATCTCTCTCTCAAGATTTTCCCTCTTCCTCTCTCTAAACTCTCCTCTCTTTTCTCTCAGTTTTCTCTCAACTCACTGCTCTCTATTTTTCTTCTTCTGATGTCTAAGTGACTTAAGTCACTTAGGCTTTTATTTTTGCAAAGTCACGGAGCCACGCTCAAGCGTGAGGAATTCCATGCTTGAGCGTGGAAAGTCACCGCACCATGTATCCACTCACAGGCTGCCACGTAAGCCCTGATGACACATACCAAGTCAAAGCATGACCCTTGTCTGGTTAACTTGGGCGCTTGAGCGTGGATACACCCACGCTCGAGCATTGACTTCTGACAAAAAGTCAACTCTTTGCGTTCAGGTTCCGTTCGACGTCCGATTGTGTTTAAATTTGAGATATAGGCTCGTTAGGACCTAATAAACAACCTAAAACCATATAAAGTTCCTAATCTCGACTCTAACTCCAAAATTCTTATTTCACACTTAGACGTCTGAAAGACGCTAACCGGGAAACCCTAGTTTTGTACCTACGTTCTAACTCCCTCGATAAGGCTGCGTACTTGCCATGCAAAAGTCTTTAAGCCTAAATCAACATCCCATCTATGTATTACAAGTCCTAACCCTAAACCTCATACGTAAACCATACATAAAATCACAAATGTTACAAGTGATTTGAATGTTTTCTGTGAAAGCATGTTATAACTGTGATGTATAGATTGACTGTTGGTTGATTGATTGACTGAAAGCATGATAGTAGTTAGGGTTGAATGATAATTAAGGATAAAGCTTTAAAAGCTTGAGGAGGAACGTAAGTGATAATTAAGTATGAAGCTTTAAAAGCTTGTGGAGGAACTTAAGTGTTTTGATTTATGGAAGTGGAAGAAATTATTGAAAATAATAATGTTTAATGATATTTCGGTTGAAGAGTAAATCAATGAGGGATAGTGAGGACGAAACCGTGAAAAAATTTCATTTACGGAAATTTTTCCAAAATAAATTCAAAAAGAAAATAAATATCAATTACAAGAAAATAAGTTCCAAAACTATTTTAATATTGATGGCAAAAAACTTTTTGGAAAAAAAAAGTCATGTGATTCATGAATGATTTTATCGGAGGATAATTTAGAAAAGTGACTTACAGCGAAACTATGATAAATAGTTATTTTGGACAAAAACATTTTAGAAATGATTTTTCAAGGATTTGATGTGTTTTCGGAAAAAGGAATTTCAAAAGATCGCCCGTGAGGAGTATCAGGGCCTGGGCGTGATGGCTTCTGGTCCTCAGGCTCGCGAGGCGAGACATGGTTCGTGGGGCGAGACAGAAATGGTTGCATTCTCTGGCACAGTCTGGTCTTCAGGCTCGCAGGGCGAGTGGTCTCTCGCGGGGCGAGCGTTTCCCTTGACAGCTTCTGACTTTTGCCTTCATTCTTCTCAGTTTTCTTGATCATGGCCGTGATGGTCATCACAGCTAGGCCGTGATGGGCTCTGTTTGGCTCATTTTCTTCACTTTTCAAGCTCTATCTCATCCAAGCTCCATCAAGGCTAATTCTGAGCATTTTTCCTTAAATTCCTGCAAAACAACACCAAGAAACCGCTTCACCCGTTCCAAGGGAAAAACTAACTAAAATCAAATAAAGAATGCCTAATCTATATGCAAAATGCATGCAAAAGTACACGGAAAACATGATGTAAAATCACACTATCAATCTCCTTATCCATCTGTGACATCAAACTCCCCTAATACCTCAGCTCCATATTCGACTCCGTAGTTTACTCGTCTTAGGTTTTTACGCACTTTTCTAAAAGATTACGCCCGTATAAAATAATATTATTTCATTGCTAACAAATTTTTTCGAAATGTGGAAAATCGTTCGGGGCGAAATATAAAACCTAATGGTTTCATTCACGAGTCGAAATTAGGGTTTCTACTCAGTAAAAGTGAAAACGCAGAAAACACAGACCGGGTTTCGTCTGAATTTTCAACCCAAAACTTCCCCGTAACCTTATAAAAATAAGTATAACAGGGAAATGACCTTAGTTTCTCCAAAGTCATTTTCTAAGTCTCGAATAAAATATAAACAAATATATAGACATATGAATATTTACCGATATTGAAGAACAGTGAAAATCGGGGTGTTACAACACTATCCCTCTAAAAAGAATTTCGTCCGTGAAAGTAAAGTTACCTTAAAACAATTGAGGATATTGTTCCTTCATCTTGTCCTCCAATTCCCAAGTAGCATCTTCTGATGTTGCATTCCATATAACCTTAACCAACGCAATCTCCTTCCCTCTTAGTTGGTTCACTTTTTGATCCTTGATCCTTACAGGTAATGCCTCATAGGTTAAGTTATCTTTCAATTGTACTGTATCCGGTGCTATGACATGACTAGGATCAGGAATATACTTTCGCAATTGCTACACATAAAAACACTATGAAGATTTGAAAGAAAATGTGGTAAAGCAATTTGGTAAGCTACTGGACCTACTCAACGAAGAATTTGGTAGGGTCCAATGAATTTCGGAGTGAGTTTCCTAGATTTAATTACCCTGCCAACCTCAGTCATAGGTGTGACTCTTAAAAATACATGATCGCCTTCCAAAAACTCAAGAGGTCGTTGTCTCTTGTCTACATAACTTTTTGTTGGTCGTGGCAACCATAACCCAAGAGGGGGGGGTGAATTGGGTTTATAAAATTTTCGTCCCATTTTTGTGACCTAGACTAATTTTTGAGAAATTTTAAAAATATAAAGGAAGAGGAAATCACACAATCAATTTATACTGTTCAATCACTCCCTTGAGTGACCTACATCCAGTCCTCACAATACATTTATGAGTATTTTACACTAATAATCAATTCAAACTTTACAACACTTAGAGCACTCTCCACTCAGATACCCAACCTCGTGCAGGAGCCTCAATACTACTCACCAAAGGGATACCCCACCCTTTGGACTTAAGGATACCTCACCCCAAGATTTTCTCTCAATACAAGAAGGATACCTCACCTTCTTCTTCTAAAGGGATTCCCCACCCTTTTACAAAGAGCCCTCTTCACTTGGGATACCTCACCCTTGTGCTAGAGTCTCCAAATCAACTCAAAGGATACCTCACCCTTGTTACAAATCAAACCAGAGAGATTTCTCACTCTCTTTAACCAATAAAAATCAAGCAATAAGTGATTACAAAGAAGAATGTAACGCCCATCATTACATTAGTAACCCAAATTAATTTTGAGAAAAATCCTTCGAAACATTTAATTAAAATATGCTGGTCATAAAATTTTTCTCGATTATATAAGTCTGGAAAATGTCTCATATTAAACAAAATAATAATAATGTATCAAAATAATAAATATAATAATAATCCATACATCTGGATAAAACCAAATAAAAGAAAAGTCTCAAAACCGGGCGTCTAATTACAATCCGAGAAAAATAATTCGTAAGATCAAGAACGTCGTTCGCATAGTACTCTCAGCCATACTACATTACTAACCCAATAGCTAATCAAAAGGATGACTCTTCAGATCTCTGGGTCAACAGCGATGCCCTCGAACTCTGAAAACAACACTTATAATGAGATATAAAATCCCAGTGAACAACAATACAATTTATAAAATATTTTCGAAAATAGTATTGTTCTTAGCCCGCGCGGTAACCGGAAAAACTGTCCATGGCATCCGCTCATTTTCCAAAATAATATATACGAAGGAAAATACTTTTAATAAAAACAATAATCTCAGCAACTCGAGAGCATATAGCATAACAACTCATCTCAATATATCACATTCCATATACCAAATAAATCCTAGATTAGTCCAAGTGGCCCGAAGACCTCATAATTAAATTGGTCTCTTGTCGGCATGCCATAAATTCACACATCACATGACAATGGCGTCCCATTGCCCACCCCTACTCACGAGGAGTGTTTCGATGTCACCCTCCTGTCGGGGACATTTCCATTTTGATACCTCCCATGTGCACATGGTGGTAATTCTCCTTTTTCGACACCCCAACCTGTGGCGGTGTTACTTTCGATACCCCTCTTTAGGTAGTATTACTCATTTTCGACATCCCAATCACATGGCGATGTTACTTTCGATACCCCATTAAGGCGGTATTACTCTTTGATACCCCTATCATAGGTGGTATTGTGGCAAACATCATACAACTCATCATAAGGCATAAATTTCATGTCTCATACATGTAACAACTCATTTACCATAAATTAAATATTTAATCCTATCATGCATACCAAATAGACTCATATCATGTCTTCAAGTAATTTTATAACTATACTATGACAATCACGAACATCAAGACATAACATATGTCATCAAGCATATCATTCATCTATTACAAATATCAATTATGTATTTCATGCCATCAATAACAAGAGTAAATACTCAATTTAACATATTTTTGTTTTAATTGAAAACCCCCGATTTTAAAATTTAGGTTGGTGATATCAATCATATATTCAATTCAAATTCCAGAAAAACTATAAGGTAAACCCTTCCACACACATACAAACAATTATACCAAGGAAAGTGTTCGCAAAAAGTATTGTTACTCACCTCTCGAAGACTCCAAGATGCTCTAAAAATTATTTATGATAAAAACTAGTGCTTCCTTAAAAATTATTCTTCCCTTCACTGGTATTCTTGGATATGTGTATTGTAACAGCTGTACTGCCAAAGAAAAGAAATGCCTTTCTCTCGTGGTCTCTTGTGCGGCGCGTCCCCAACCCGTGCGCAATGATTAGAGTGTATATATATAGTGCATTAGGCATGTAGGTTATTTTAGGTTTTCTTTTTCTTTTCTTTATTTTTTTTTAAAAAAAAACTTAAGAGTAATCAGGTGTACTTGGGCTTAACGCCCAGTACACCATTTACATATATATATATATTAATTCTCTTTTTTTTATATATTTATTTTAATTTAATATTTCTTTTGTATTTACTAACCAATTCTAACAAATTTTATACTAATAAACTCTCGCCACTAAACCTCTTAATTATATTATATTTTTATTATATCATTATTTATTTATTTATTTATTTATTTATTTAATTTTTTATAACTTAATCATTTTTTTCAAATTAATTATATTAGAATTTTAGGATGTTACAAAGAATACCTCAAAAGGTTGAATCAATACAAGTTAAAGCACTATGACTCTTGTGTAGGATTGACTCAAATCTTGATTTCAAGAGTGAAAGATTGAATCTTGAGGTTAGAGATGTTGGGCAAGTGTTCTTAGAGTGTTAACCTAGGGTTTTTCGGGCTGCTACTGAGTATTTATAGCGGGGTTTCAAAATATGGCTGTTTTGAACAGCTGTCACACATTTTCTGCATCGGAAATCACTTTTTCGCGACTGGTAATCGATTACAGGTGTACTTGTAATCGATTACGAGTTGTCAGTTTGAAATACTGAGCTTTCCAGAAAGCTGGTAATCGATTACGGGAGTCTGGTAATCTATTACCACTGATACTTTTAAATATTGATTTTTCCAGAAAGTGGTAATAGATTACAGGAGTTCTGGTAATTCAATTACGAGCTGTTCTTTTATCAGAAAAATGATATTTATCAATCTAAAGAACATTCTAACACTTATGAAAAACATTTTTCCAATTCTTTGAAAAACCTTAAGCCCATTTTCAATTTTAAAAACAATTTTTAATTATTTCAATTTTAATAGCCAATCCTACACTTGAATCTTACAAATAATCCTAAGACCAAACTTAAGCTATATACCCTTGAAGTTCTTCTCTTGGTCTTGGATGATCTCACCTTGATCATGCACTTTCATTATCTCAATCAATTGTTTTACTTTTGTTGCTCATCATCAAAATTAATTTCCTGAAAGTACATTGTATCCACATTCTCCCCCTTTTTGATTATGAAAAACAATATTGAAATCTTTGGAAAACTTAGGTGGGAGGTTAGTCACAAACATCATATAAAATATAATTAGAGTTGTAAGCGCATATGAGTGGTATGAAGCGTAAAAACTCCCCCTTACTAAGTGCATATATCAACGGGGTTTAGAAAATAAATTTAACATTTATAGCTCCCCCTTACTTAGTGCTATATAATAAGGATATGAAAATTATTTTCAATGACACAAGAAATGCCATTTAAGTCACTTTGTATTCAAAGTGTTTTCAAGTTCAAGTGCATTGAGAAAATGGCAAAACTATGTTTTTCCAAACATGCAAATATATCCATTCAACCATATCCATTTTCCAAGCATACTCATCCCCCATACATCTCCCCCTTTTTGTCATTATCAAAAAAATGGTTTTCAATATTTAGCAACAACCACGGTCATCCACATTGCTTAGCATAAAGTGGGCATACAAAGATATTCATTCACCAAGTAAACTTAAATCACCAAGAATCAATGTGTGATAAGATTTGTCAATTTATGCCAATGATCTTACTTTTCTCTCCCTCTTCTTGTCATAATAAAAAAATGTAATAGGGCAAAGAGAATCCAATAAATCTAGTAAGGCTATAACATCCACATTTAGTGATCAATCATCAAAGATGCAAGCATTATAAGTGTATTTCAAGTGGATTCTCAAAATTCCAAATAATTATCATATTTGTCCAAAATCCAACATATGACAATATATGCACAATAAATGTCAATTCATGAACAATGGTTGGTTATCCATCAATCAAAATAGCATTCATGCCATTTTTTAAATAATTTATTCAATTATGAATCAACACATCACAATGGCAATCAAATATGCCAACAATGTCAACTAAGTAATGCAACAAGATAGTTTGTTTGACAGTAGATAGTCCAACAAGAGTGTCCATTCAGCACATTAATTCAAGCATTGCACAAAGATTACAACAAATAAACGATTTAGCAATATAGTTTGTAAACAAAACTCATTTTGCTATATTCACACTCTCCAAATTGTATCACTCAATAGGATATTCCATAACAGGACAACATATTATTGCATTCAACATTACATCCACATTTTATAGCATTCAAGAACAACACTAACATAGCACAATTATAAGATATCAAAAGATAGGCATTGCAATAAAATGTGGTCCAACATCCAATATGTGCAATCGAGTGGCAAAGCCATAACATTTATCTCGCATTTACATTTGTCAGTTCATCAAATTGCATAGTTATGCTATGGTTCATGCATTCATTGAGGCACAATACCAACATTTTCATTTTAAACTACCACATTTAGGCATAATCCAAACATCACGAAAATGGTATGACAATATTATACCTAATGTAGTTCACATTTTAACATCCAATATGCAAAGTCAAGCAACATCAACTCCAATATATAGTAGCCACTAGACATTTCATTCACAATATCAATCCAAGTATGCAAGTTGACTCAATTTCCATTCACATTTGGTACCAATATGCAGTTAAAGTGGAAAGTTAAATGTGCATTTCATATTCATTCATTGTGCAAACATATTGAATATGCATGTTAAACTAAGTCAAAGAGAAAAGTGTAACAATCCATTTGATATAATTTTTCATTGAGTACCAAAATGGTATGTGAGCACATAGAGGCAAGGTGTAGAGTCAAAGTATAGACTAATTAAAGTACCGTGAATTCGTGATACCATTTTCAAATGCGAGTGGTCAAATATTTAATATACAATAATTGAAGTCAAAAAAACCAATGTGCTCAAGTTTTCATGAAATTCTTAAATACAAGTACTAAAGGTAAGTCAATAATAAGTTAAACATCAAGTCCAAGTGTGCAAGTGCAATAATGACTTTTCACACTTTTATGCACCAATATTTCCATGTTTTGATTTTGACACATGGTACTAAGGGACATCAAACATGTTATTATGTTTTTACTTTTGAAAGAAGATTATGCTTTTCATTATTTTAATCAAGCATTATCTCACTTGAATATATGCATGCATTCACTATATGATTCATATTTCATCTAACATAAACATTTTTCTACCAAACGTAAAATGTAGCAAGCTAGTATCATCTTAATAATCATGTTAAATGTATGGTTTCTTAGCAATCTTAAGTTCAAGTTTTTACATGAAAACATTGTTTCTATTTGACTTTTCAGAATGCAATACATGTGCATACCTTCAACTAGTTATTTCCACACATAAGGACATGTAGGAAAGTTAGAGGTTTTTGTTATCTAGGTCTTGAAGATTGGGAGTTAACTTTTCCATACTCATTTCTCCTTCTTTTGATGAATGATTTGCACATTTTCCATGTGAGGATCTTTTGTTAATGAGTCATTTCTTCTTTGACCATGATTTTCATTCTCGGTCCTTGGCCATGGTTTCCTTGATTGCCTCATTCTAGTTTGACACAATTGTTCAAACTTTTGCTTTATTGAATTTGGCTTTGTTGAGTATGAGAGACTCCTTTCTTAAAACTGTCTCCTTTCCTTGACCACTTTGTCCATTGTTTTACAATTTTCTCTGCATATCATACGTGGTAGAGAGACTTCTTCCAACCTATCTCAATTTGGGTCCTTAGCAGTTAGTGGTTAAACATCTAGTCCTTTTAAGCACCCCATTCAAGTTCATTTTTCATAGCATGATCTTTTCTATAGAAGCACAAAAGAGAGAGATGTGACCATACTTTCCATATCAATTTCTTTTTGTGAAAATCAACATCAATATTCTTTGGCTTGTCATGAAAAATATAGTTGTTAAGAATAACACTCAGATTTTCTTGACTCATATCATTCTTATTCATTCTATCTCAAGTAGGGAAACAATTTCAACATGAGTATGATTTGATTTCTCTACTTGATATTCAAGGTTGATGCAATCTTACAAGACATAGAATTTTTACAACACATGCTTTTCACCATTTAAAGTGGCATAATCATCCTTTAACTTCTTAAAATGAAATGGATGAAACATTTTGCAAGTAGTTTGAATTTATCATTCTCTAAACCCACTATCTCATCATACTATGTATGCGTTTGACAATTCGATTTTCATATAATTGAGTTTAGCACTATTTGTCTCCAAGTTTGTTTGAGCCATGTCATATTCCTATGATAATCATTTAAATTTCCCCTTTTTGTAGAATGATTTGTTCATGACCTTAATATTTTGATTTATGATTATCTACTGTGGATTTCACAAGACATAGATTTTTGACAACTTTAAGTGCTACAAGTCCTTTCTATCTAGTCTAACACTTAAGATTCAATGATAGTTAAGCTCAAATTGAACCATGTGAAATATTCATCATGACAAGCAAATCAATCCTCAATCACAAAGATGATTTTATATGATTTTTCTTTGGACATATGCACAACTAACAATCATGCTTTACATGACATAGACACATGGACAATTGCTAGCGAGATATTTCTAAGCAGTGTGATTTAACTAGAGATGGTCTAATCATGTTTGCAACATTCAAATTTAAGTTTGTACAATAAACACATGAACATTTTATTTTCTTATTTATAAAAGGTAAGGATTTTGTTACCTTGATTTTTGAACTCACAATATTGTCTTTTCTTACCCATTGTCTTTTCTTATGAAGATTGACCTTTGCAAATTTCATATTGTTCTTATGAAAATCTTTCATCAAGGGACTTTTGTTTCTTTTGTCAATAATTGCAATCTCGATTTTGGGAAGCGCTTTCCTTGATGAAGTCTCTTCTCTTTGACCAAATCGTCCATCCTTTTGCAATCTTTCCTGGATATTAGAGATGGTAGAGGGACTTTTTGGTACCCATTTCAACTTGGGTACTTGGGGGTTAGTGAATGAGCATTTCTTAGGAACCCATACCCATTTATTTCTCACATAATAATTTTTCCTATAATGGTACATATGAGAAATATGACCTTTACGATTACAATAATTGAAAATTATAGATGAAGGTTCGGTCTTTTTGAGATCATCATAGAAAAACTTTAACTTTTTAGATTGTTGACATTTCAAAATATTTTTATCAAAAACGTTGTTCGAATTTCCATGCAAATTAGTGTTACTTCCCTGGTTACTAGCATTCACGGAATTAGAACAAGTAAATTTGTCAACTTTGTTATATCTAGAAGAAAAGTCCTCAACTTGATTTTTAAAAATACAATTTTCACAAGTAGTTGAGGTTTCACAATTTAAAGAATTTTCCTCATAATGAAAAGTATGATAATCTTTCAAGTTCTCAATTCCAATTTCAATGGATGATATCTTTTCCAAGGAATTCGAGTTTTTATTTTCTAAATTAATCAAGCCATCAAACACATCATCATATGTATTTTGTAATCTATCATACAAAGGACTATCAACATTAGCATTGATTACCTCAAAGTCCTTTTGAACCATGTGGGTTGTTGATTGTACATAGGAATGATCTTTCTCCTCATTTTTGTTCATCAATGCTTCAAGAGGTTGTTCCTTTTCTTCTTCAACTTGAACATTATCGTCGTCAAGAAGAGTTGTGCTTCTTCCATCACATTGGGCATCTACTTGAGGGAAATTTTCAAGACATGTTTCCCTCAATGACTTTTGCTTTTCTTGCTTTTTATTTATACTTCAATCCACAAAATCATTGTTAGCAAGATAAGTAACATTAAGTATATTCATTATATCCTTCGTACAAGAGCAATCCTTAATTCTAGCATATGCTTCGGCATTCAAACTATTTCTCAAAATTTGCATCGCTTTAATATTTAAGGAAAAACAATTTTTATCAAATTCGTTCCATTGTGATTAGGATTTGGAAATAAAACCATTTAGCACAATATCCCACAAATCAAAATCTATTGCTTCGATAAAAATTTCTATTCTATCTCTCCAATAAACAAAATCCACACCATCAAAATATGTTGTTTATAGAAATCACAAAACTCATTTTTTTTAAAAATAAATAAATAAAAGGAGGCTTTTAAGGTTGCAGGGAAAAAAGATCTTTTACTCTAAGCTGTTAAGCTTCTAACCAGAGCCGAAGCTCTAATACCACTTATTGGTCATGGCAACCATAACCTGGGGGGGGGGGGGGGGGGGTGGATTGGGTTTATAAAATTTTCGTCCCCTTTTTGTGACCTAGACTAATTTTTGAGAAATTGTAAAAAGATAAAGGAAGAGGAAATCACACAATCAATTTATACTGGTTCAATCACTCCCTTTAGTTACCTACATCCAGTCCCCATAATACATTTGTGAGTATTTTACACTAATAATCAATTCAAACTTTACAACACTTAGAGCACTCTCCACTCGGATACCCCACCCCGTGCAATAGCCTCAATACTACTCACCAAAAGGATACCCCACCCTTTGGACTTAAGGATACCTCACCCCAAGATTTTCTCTTAATACAAGAAGGATAACTCACCTTCTTCTTCTAAAAGGATTCCCCGCCCTTTTACAAAGAGCCCTCTTCACTTGGGATACCTCACCCTTGTGCTAGAGTCTCCAAATCTACTCAAGAGATACCTCACCCTTGTTACAAATCAAACTAGAGAGATTTCTCACTCTCTTTAACCAATACAAATCAAGCAATAAGTGATTACAAAGAAGAATACCTCAAAAGGTTGAATCAATACAAGTTGAAGCACTATGACTCTTATGTAGGATTAGCTCAAATCTTGATTTCAAGAGTGAAAGATTGAATCTTGAGGTTAGAGATGTTGGGCAAGTGTTCTTAGAGTGTTAACCTAGGGTTTTTTGGGCTGCTACTGAGTATATATAGTGGGGTTTCACAATATGGCCGTTTTGAACAGCTGTTAAGCATTTTCTGCACCAGAAATCACTTTTTCGTGACTGGTAATCAATTACAGATGTACTTGTAATCGATTATGAGCGGTTAGTTTGAAATACTGAGCTTTCCAGAAAGCTGGTAATGGATTACGGGAGTCTGGTAATCGATAACCACTGATACTTTTAAGCATTGATTTTTCTAGAAAGTGGTAATAGATTACAGGAGTTCTGGTAATTCAATTACGAGCTATTCTTTTATCAGAAAAATGATATTTTTCAATCTAAAGAACATTCTAACACTTATGAAAAACATTTTTCCAATTCTTTGAAAAACCTTAAGCCCATTTTCAATTTTAAAAACAATTTTTAATTATTTCAATTTTAATAGCCAATCCTACACTTGAATCTTACAAATAATCATAAGACCAAACTTAAGCTATATACCCTTGAAGTTCTTCTCTTGGTCTTGGATGATCTTGCCTTGATCTTGAACTTTCATTATCTCAATCAATTGTTTTACTTTTGTTGCTCATCATCAAAATTAATTTCCTGAAAGTACTTTGCATCCACACTTTTCTGTCGACTCTAAGTTGTCCGCATTTTCTCCTTAATCATTTTCACCTTTTCTGTTGCCTTTTGCATGATGTCTGGTCCCAACACTAGACTTTCACCAAAATGGTACCAACACGAGGTGTTCTACATCATTGTCCATATAAAGCTTCATAAGGTTCCATTCCTATACTTGAATGGAAACTATTGTTGTAGGTGAATTCTATTAATGGTAGAAATTCATCACAACCCCCAATATGCTCCAACACACAAGCCCTCAGCAAGTCTTCCAGTGATTGGATTGTCCTCTCCGATTGTCCATGCATCTGTGGATGATAAGCAGAACTCAATCTGAGTTTTGTTCCTAGTGAATCTTGCAGACTTTGCCAGAACCTTGAAGTAAATCTCGGATCAAGATCTGAAATAATACTCGAGGGCACACCATGTAATCTGACAATCTCCCCGATGTATAATTGAGTCAATCTCTCCATTGAATACTTTATGTTGATGGGCAAAAAGTGAGCCGACTTGGTTAGTCGATCAACTATTACCCATATCACGTCATGTCCCTTTCGAGTCTTAGGTAAACTTGACACAAAATCCATCACGATACTATCCTATTTCCATTCTGGGATTCTCAAAGGTTGTAATATTCCTGCTGGTCTTTGATGTTCAGTCTTAGCCTTTTGACAGACTAAACATGAAGCGACATATTCCATTACATCTTTTTTCATCCCGTACCACCAATACAATCGTTTGAGGTCTTGATACATCTTTGTTGCTCCTCGATGTAAACTCAATTTACTTTTGTGAGCTTCCTCCAGAATTAACTTCCTGAGCTCGGAATCGTCTGGTACACAAATCCTTTCGCCAAATCTTAAGATTCCATCTATCCCCTCTTTAAATTCTGATATTGCTCCTTGTCACATCAAATCCCTTTCTTCTTAAAAGTATTGATCACTTCCTTGTTTATCTCGTGTTTGTTCCATCAATTCATTGGAAACAGCAATCATACCTAATAAAAGTATTCTTGGTGACATCTCCACCATCAACCGCATATCTCAGAACTGCTCTAACAACTCTTGTTCTTTGACCATCATTGCAGACACATGCATTGATTTCCTACTCAAGGCATCCACTACCACATTTGCTTTTCCAGGGTGATATTGTAGTTGGAAATCGTAATCCTTTAGAAATTCCAACCAGCGTCTCTGCCTCAGGTTGAGTTCCTTCTGGTCAAACAAGTATTTCAAACTTTTGTGATCACTGAAAACTTTAAATGTTGCTCCATACAAATAATGCCACCAGATTTTCAGCACGAAAACTACAGCCGCTAGCTCCAAGTCATGCGTCTTGAAGCATAAGCCACTACTTTTCGATTCTGCATTAGCACACAACCTAACCCCTGATGCAAAGCATCACAGTATACCCCGAAAGGCTCCTTAGGATCAGGCAACACTAACACAGGTGAAGTAGTCAACCTTCTCTTTAACTCTTGGAAACTTTCCTCACATGCTTCGGTCTATGTAAATGCTTGATCTTTCCATGTTAGTTGGGTAAGAGGTCCTACTATCTTGGAGAATCCCTCAATGAATCTCCTATATTATCCAGCTAAACCCATAAAACTACGGATTTCCACTACCGTCTTTGGTCTTTCCCATTTTAAAACAGCTTCAACTTTCGACGGATCCACTACAATACCTTCATTCGAGATAACGTGTACTAAAAACTGAACTTTATCTAACCAAAACTCGCACTTTTCGGGTTTTGTGTATAACTGTTTCTCCTTCAAGATCTGGAGAACCAAATTGAGATGTTCAACATGCTTCTCTGGATTTGGAGAATAGATTAGAATGTCGTCTATAAAGACAACGACAAACTGATAGAGATAAGGACAAAAAATAATGTTCATGTAATACATGAATATATCAGGCACATTCGTCACTACGAACGACATCACAATGTATTCATAATACCCATAGAGTGTTCGAAAATCAGTCTTCGGGATATCCTCTGCCTTAACACGAATCTGATGATAACCCGATCATAGATCGATCTTCGAGAAAACTGCGGATCCACGTAGTCGATCCATCAAATCATCTATCCTTGGAAGTGGATACTTGTTCTTAATCGTCACTTTGTTTAACTGATGGAAATCTATGCATAAACGAGAAGTCTCGCCCTTCTTTTTCACAAGCAAAACCGGAGCTCCCCAGGGTGACACACTAGGTCTAATGAACTATTTCCTCATTAGTTCTATTAGTTGCTCCTTCAAGTCCTCTAGCTCCGATGGTGACATACAATATGGTGCCATGGATATCGGTCCAGTGCCCGGTACCATATCAATCGTAAACTCAATGTCTCGAACAAGCGGTAGTCCAGGTACATCATCAGGAAAAACTTCGAGAAACTCATTGACGACAGATATAGACTGTAAGTCAATCTCCCTCTTAACATCCAAGGAAAACAGTAACATGTATCCTTGAGCTCCCTTTCTCAAAGAAGCTTTTACTTGGTTCACAGACAAAAATCCAAAATTCTCACCCTTAGGAAAAATTAATGCTTTATTTGCCTAGTCTAACAGGATATCGTTAGAACATAACCAATTCATTCTTAGTATCACATCTATTTGTGAAAGAGGCAAACATATTAAATCAACCAAAAAATTTCTATCTTCTATTAAGAAAGCACAATTTAAACAAGTTGTAGTAGTCAAAATAGGTTCAACAGTATGAGTAGATATAATCAAGTCAAAAGGTAAATAAGACACAGGTAATCCTAGCAATTTAGCACAATCATATGCAATGAACGAATGTGTTGCACCCGAATCAAACAGTACAGTTAAAGATTTACCTCCTATGACACACTGTCCCTGAATCAGATCCTCATTACGAGAGGCCTCAGCACCGCTCATCGTATAAACTCTTCCTCCAGCTCTAGGTCTTGTAGCTAGCATATTGCTCACGGAAGGTTCCTTCTTGATCTGTTCACAAAACCTAGCAACATGCCCCGATTTTCCACACTTAAAGCAAATGATACCAGTAATCTTGCAATCTTTTGTAGCGTGACCCTTGCCACACTTCATGCACTTTTGTGGCAGATTCCTAGATGATCCACCACCTCCACTGCTTCCAGTAAAATATCTTTGTTGCCACTGCTGCAGTTGACCTCGCGGCCTGTTGTATGGCTTCCTCTGAGATCGGTTGTTATTATTGTAGTTTCCCCTCTTGAACCTGGACGGTCCAAAATCCGAATGTCTGGTGTCACGACTCGCCTTCAAATCCTCAATCTGTCTACACTTGTCCATCAGCTTTGGAAATATAGATATTTCTAGTGGAACTACTGCTTCCTTCAGCTCATACCTTAAACCCTTTTAAAACCTACGACACTTCCACTCTTCATGTGGATTGTCATTTAGATAAGTCGAAAACTTTGATAAATTCTCAAATCTGGTGTCGTATTCAGCTACTGTCATATTGCCCTGCTTGAGCTGCAGAAATTCCATTACCTTATCGTCTCTTGTACTCATTGCGAAATACTTCTCCAAAAACTTCCTTCGAAAATATTCCCAATTAATCTCTTGTTGATCATGTTCAAGCAATTGACTAGCTCCTTTCCACCAACTCTCAGCAGCACCAACCAGCATGTAGGCAGCATAAATCACCTTATCATTATCAGCACATCTCATAGCAGCAAAAATCTTTTCCAGAGATTGAATCCAAAGCTCAGCTTTCTCCGGATTAAACTCGCCCTTGAATTCCGACGGATTCCGGCATAAGAATTCATCCAGTCCTTTGCTTTTAGATCCCCTTTCTTCATGTCGCACAAACACGGCAGTCATTTGTGCCATCACCTCTAACAGTTGCATTTATATCGGTGTTTCCTCCACGACGAGCCATTATAATCCTGCAAGACCAAAATCAATTAGTCATGCAGATTACAATAACTCACTACTAAACAATATCATTCTCTTCGGGAATAATATCCAAGCACACAGAACACGCAGCACAAACAAAGACAGACCTTAACCACAAACCCTAACAAACTCGGCCAACTCTGATACCAAAATTGCAACACCCTTCTCGGGTTCAACGTTATTGATAGGCTCCAGCAAGCGTACCGGATCGAAGCAAGTAATAATAAAACGTTGAGAAACCGAGTATCGAACTCAGGGATTGGGAAACCAAGTGTCACTTAACAAGTTAAACAACTATTTAGACTGAGAAATAGGTGTGAAAAGATTTCAAGAAAATAAAAGAAACAATAAAATCAAATATTTTTGGGATGTAACAAAAAAAAATCAAATATTTTTGGGATTTCAAATTAGAAGAGGTTTCCAGGAATTGGGTTACCAACAAGACTGCTCATGGTACTAAATTGACTACCCCTCATGTTAATTATCAAAATTGCTTTGAAGGTGAATTTATCCTAAATAAATTAATGTTCCCTCTCGAGATACAAGAATCGTGCCCAATTAAACCAACCCCTACTCTTGTGGTAATTGTATTTATATTGAACCCATTAAGATTCGTGACAATTCAATGAACCCTCGAAAGACCGCTTCTAACTCACGTAATTTATGTCCTAAGTTCAATCCCAATAGATCCAATACCTAAGTTCACTGCTAGGTTCATCCTTAGAGTATCTATGACATGTAAATAAGTGAGCACCAAATTCACAAGTAATTCATGAAATAGGAATTAAATCAAAAGCAAATTGGAACTAACAAAGGGAAAACATCAATTCGTAATATAAAACAAGTCTTGGGCATATCCCCAATTACTAGAAATAAAAAGACTACTCAATCATTGCCATATTCATAACAACCTTGAATAATAAAAGCATGAAAATCCTAAGAGAAAAGAAGAAATTGAGAAGAAGAGAAATCCTAATTTTTGCCAATTGGTAGCAGTCAAGAGATGCCTATTTTCGAGCCTAATTGCCCTATTTATAAGTGTAGGTTAACTTGGGATTAAAGTAATTACAAAATCAAATCAAATCAGCAAATCAAAATTCCAGATTTTGGGCGTCACGACCGTGATGCCTGTCACGGTCAGGCCGTGATAGGTTCTGACTTGGAGATGGCTTCACTGCTTGGTCTGTCACGGCCGTGATGGTCAACACGGCCTAGCCGTGATCAGTTCTACCTGTGAGAGTCTGGTTCAGTTTGCATGTCACGGCCGTGATGGCCATCACGGCTTGGCCGTGACCAGTTCTGAGTTTAACATTCTTCTTTCTTTTCAGCGCTACTCGATCATGGCCGTGATGCCTATCACGGCCAGGTCGTAATGGGCTCTGTTTGGCTCATTTTTCTTGTATTTCAAGCTCTGCCTTCATGCAAACTCCAACATAACTGGTCCTGAGCATTTTAATCTTTGTATTTAATTGCCAAATCAATATCTCCAAATTAATTTCCAAATCTTATATCCTTTGTTGTTGTGATAGGAAATTATTATCCAAATCAAATTTTTTCCTCTCAAAACCAATTGAATTGTCTTTTAATCATAATAATTCAAATCCAAATTGATTTGGATTCAAATCCATCATGTGGGCCCTCACAATTTACTTGGCAATCTTCAATTTAATTGCAATCCTTCTTCTTTGTCCTTTCCTAAAAATAAAATTAAGAAAATCTTGAGAAAATCAATTAAATTATAATTAAAATCAATTAAATGAACACATTGACTCTAAAATAACCAAAATAGGAAAAAAAAGTATAATTTGGGTTAAATCAAGTATTCAACTCAACTTGATTGATTAAATCCACTCTAAAATAATAGATAAAACATGATAAGCCAACGAATTATCAAAATACCCCAAACTTAAACTTTGCTTGTCCTCAAGCAAACTAAAAATCAAATAGACTCAAAACTTGGCAAGCTCAAAGGATTCAATCAATTTCGCACAAATTTCATGCAATTTTATCAATTCAATTTGTATTCAATGTTTTCCCTTTTCATTATAGTAATCCCACATTCATTTACTTCAAACATAGAGAATATCATCATTCATGCAATAATCAATCTAAGAAAAGGATCCAAATTACACACAAAAGGGAGATCACCAATTTCAAACAATTGCCTTCCTCACAAGGGTATTTAGTATTTCACTCAATCACTCAAATGTCTAGGTTATCAACTTTTCACTCAATTTCACATTTTAAGCACACTTTCCGTGAATTTGATTGTCATCTCAAACATAGTTCCCACGAAAACATGCATACATCATCAAAAGGTCTTTTAAAGGTTGTAATGGAGCCTGACTAAAGGTAGGATATACAAAGGTGCTAGGCTTTACATCCCTAGGAATTAAGATAGCGTGAAATTTTTTACCTTGACTTTTCACTCTTATTCCTTTTTCAATTTTTTTTTCATTCTTTCACTTTGGGTGGCTGCAACCTTTTCCTTTTAATACCCTTTTTTGATATTTTTGAACTTTTCTTCTTTTTGTTTTTGCATTTGGCTTTAACCTTTATTTTTTTTCTTTTTCTTATCCTAAAATAACATATCAAATCCTTGTAGCCACCCCAAACTTAGTTTCTTACAACCCTTGTCTTGCTAAGCTTCCATGTTCTCCTAAATCCTAAGATTTGGTTAACATAGTTTTTCCGGATTTTTGGCTAATAACATAAGGTCATCAAGAAACAATAGGCTTATTAGGCTCAATGTGGTTAACTAGCGAACATGCATTAGGGATGGTTCTTTTTAGGCCAAGTAGCTATTTCAAAGAAAATTTCATAAATCATTTGATGCAACCATATAACCATGCAAACCATGAAGAGATTCAAGCAAATCTGGGAAAGTGCAACTTAAAAGTGATTCACACAATTTAAAAACAATTTTGGAGGCTCAAATTCCTCACCAGGACATTTTTAGCAAATTATTTAACCGAGATACAATCCCTAGTGTGTGCACCCCTTCACCCCAAACTTGTCATAAATCATGCAATCCAAACAAAAATTCTCAAAGTTCAATTTTCAATTTTTCATGGGGATCAATTTTCAAATTTTCAAAACCTAGGGGGAAATCATCAAAAATCAACATATATCATGCAATCCATCTATGCTAAATCAACATATATCATTCAAGGTCACCGACCCAAGACTCAACACACATATGACTCGAAGCAAAGCAAAGAAAAGATAATTAAAAAGAGAAGGGTTTAGAAAAACTCATGAAGACGCTTCCATCAGGATCCCATTGCCTGTGGTACAATGGCCAAGATATGCCCGAGATAATAGTCCTTACTCCTGGATCCCATGGCTTGTGGAGTGGAGATGGAAGAAACAAGTGTGATGAGATTCTATTTACTTCTCTAAGTACTATTGTGAGCCCACTTCCTCCCGGGTTAAATGGTAAGTCACCTACTCCAAGAATAGCATTTATGTAATTAGTTTCTCCATGAAGCACTAGAACCATAACTTTTTGAGGCGACCTTAGAGCCTTTGCCGCTATTGATCAAAACTCCCAATTCTCAGGCAATGACTTGAACTCCAAACTTGGTATTTTTACTAATTAATGTGATAGACAAATTGTAGGCACCAACATTGTAACATCCACACATGCATGCAAACCAACATATTTATCCAACTCAGGATTTGAGGCTCCTCAATAGGATTGGTGAGAGAAGTATTTTTCACATGATTTAACTCATTTGTCCCTTGCAGGGGAACAATAGGAGTTATTACCTCCTTGCACTCCTCTTCATGATCCTCTCTTCTTGAATCATCTTCCACCACCACTTCATCTTCATTTAAGTTCATATTGGCAACAACATTCTCTTCAATTTGAGTCTCGTACGGCTTTTCTGCTAGCAAGTTAGAAAATTCGCCAGCTTGCTCTTCTAAACTCTGAAAGTTGTTACTTAGCATCTCCGCTATCAATTGAGAACGTTTCTTATACATTTTATGCCTTTGAATCATGGCACTAAGTTCCTCCTTGCTATGCTCTATGCTCTGGATCAAACATTAAGCATCTATATCCCAAAGTGATTCCAGGACCTCGGGATCCAGCTTAATGTCTGGTGGTGGTTTTAAGGATGACAAATAGGATCTACATTCCTCCTTGGAATATATCTTCACATGCTTATCAACTATACAATCAAGCATGATCCAATCAATTTGAGATTCCCTGTTTAGATAGAAACAATGGTCCATGTGTGGCATCCACCTAACACAAACAAAACTCAAAAAAAAAGATCAAATATATACAAAATAGAAAAAATAATGTCTAAAGTAGTTGTCTTCTTTGTTACTAATGATATTGATAGTGCCAATCCCCGGCAACGGTGCCAAAAACTTGATAGGCTCCGACAAACGTACCGGATCGAGGCAAGTAATAATAAAACGGTGAGAAATCGAGTACCGAACTCAGGGATTGGGAAACCAAGTGTCACTTCACAAGTTAAACAACTATTTAGACTGAGAAATAGGTGTGAAAAGATTTCAAGAAAATAAAAGAAACAATAAAATCAAATCAAATATTTTTGGGATTTCAAATTAAAAGAGGTTTCCAGGAATTGGGTTACCGGCCAACAAGATTGTTCATGCTACTAAATTGACTACCCATCTTGTGAATTATCAAAATTGCTTTGAAGGTGAATTTATCCTAAATAAGTTAATGTTCCCTCTCGAGATACAAGAACCATGCCCAATTAAACTAACCCCTACTCTCGTGGTAATTGTATTTAAATTGAACCCATTAAGATTCGTGACAATTCAATGAATCCTCGAAGAACGCTACTAACTCTCGTGATTTAAGTCTTAAGTTCAATCCCTATAGATCCAATACCTAAGTTCACCGCTAGGTTCATCCTTAGAGTATCTATGACATGCAAATAAGTGAGCACCAAATTCACAAGTAATTCATGCAATACAAATTAAATCAAAAGCAAATTGGAACTAACAAAGGGAAAACATCAATTCATAACATAAAATAAGTCTTGGGCATAGCCCCAAATCCTAGAAATAAAAAGACTACTCAACCATTGCCATATTCATAACAACCTTGAATAATAAAAGCATAAAAATCCTAAGAGAAAAGAAGAAATTGTGAAGAAGAGAAATCCTAATTTTTACCAATTGGTAGCAGTCAAGATATGCCTATATTCAAGCCTAATTGCCCTATTTATAGTGTAGGTTAACTTGGGATTAAAGTAATTACAAAATCAAATCAAATCAGCAAATCAAAATTCCAGATTTTGCACGTCACAGCCAGGCCGTGACAGGTTCTGACTTGGAGATGGCTTCACTGCTTGGTCTGTCACAGTCGTGATGGTCATCACGACCTAGCTGTGATCAGTTCTGCCTGTGAGAGTTTGGTTCAGTTTGAATGTCACGGTCGTGATGGCCATCACGGCCTGGCCGTGACCAGTTATGAGTTTAACATTCTTCTTTCTTTTCAGTCCTACTCGATCATGGTCATGATGGGCTCTGTTTGGCTTATTTTTCTTGTATTTCAAGCTCTGCCTTCATGAAAACTCCAACATAACTGGTCCTGAGCATTTTAATCTTCGCATTTAATTGCCAAATCAATATCTCCAAATTAATTGTCAAATCTTATCATATCCTTTGTTCTTGTGATAGGCAATTATTATCCAAATCCAATTTTTTTCTCTCAAAGCCAATTGAATTATCTTTTAATCATAATAATTCAAATCCAAATTGATATGGATTCAAATCCATCATGTGGGCCCCCGCAATTCACTTGGAAATCTTCAATTTAATTGCAATCCTTCTTCTTTGTCCTTTCCTAAAACTAAAAATAAGAAAATCTTGAGAAAATCAATTAAATTCTAATTAAAATCAATTAAATGCACACATTGACTCTAAAATAACTAAAATAGGGAAAAAAAAGTCTAATTTGGGTAAAATCAAGTATTCAACTCAACTTAAATGATTAAATCCACTCTAAAATAATAGATAAAACATGATAAGCCAGCGGATTATCAGTTATCGGTGACATTTCTATTTTATAAGACCGAGTAAAGCAGAAAATAATTATTTCTTAGCGAAAAATACGGGTATTTTTTTTCTTTTCACAAATAGTTCGATAAATAATTGTCGTCGTATGTCATCAACTCATACATGTATATATATATTAAACCATATGCAAGTACCCAAAAGTCATAGACATACATAGTCATAAGTATACATATCCAGATAATGGCGGAAATACCTATGCCAGTAAAATAACAACAAACTGGAAGTATGTTTATAATAATAATAATGACATAGACACAAAACTTATCATGTTGTCCAAAAACAAAACAATGACGGAATGTCAATCCTAAAACTATAATAGTCTCAGATGATACATCATCATGCCGTGAGTATACTTCTCACGTCTACTACACAAAACCCATTCTCCTTGTGTCCATGCATCCAAGCCCAATCAAACTCCAGTTGAGTGTGATGGTGAAACAATGCTGTCGTCATCTTCGTCGATCATAAAGGAACACAGAACCAGAAAACACAAAATGAGGTGAGTTTCCCATTCATCTTACAAATAAGTCAGATATGCAGTAGCGCCACTCTCAACTACACGCAAATATAAGAGATCAAATATATCATCATTCACCTCATAATAACATCATTCTTAACATCGAATTAATATTTCACAGAAACATGACCATAGGACCACACATTCCAAGCTAGAAACATCTAATACTAGAGGAATGACCTCTGATCCCTATGCCGTGGTTTTAACAAACAGTCGGAGAAAGTGGTTCGGTGGATTGTTCCGGACTATGTCAGCCTTGGGCAATAGAATGCATCCATAGTCATCGTCGTGCACATTGGCTTTTTGGGGAACATCCTACACTACAAGAAAACACGTAGCGTCTAGTTGAGTATGTCAGCGCATTGCAAGATCACCACGCCACAGAAGGAGCTACCAACTGAGCCCTTGTGAGTATTTCATACCCCAACATCCCCTAGCATCAATAGATCGTCACTACGGAATTTACACCCACATTAAAGTGTTAGCTCAATCTCCTAGGCACAATGGCCTTACAGAACATAGTTTCACTATGTGTTTAGGCAAACTTTGCCAGAAAAATGCGTTCTTCTCATCTATCCACCAGATGACCTCTTGATTCCAACGGAATCTATTCAACATGCTTTATCATATGCTAGCTGTTCTTAAGTCCGAATCACCGGTACTTAACATCGAGCTGACGTTCTTAAGTAACCTTTCATCTTTGTGCAAAGGTATCTTAAAAAATTAGATTAACAATCCTAGCACATTATGAGATTGGATCACAAATCCAATTATTTATTTCTTCGCACTTTTCTAATTGAGCCTTTCTCTTGGCTTTCAAGAAATCAAATACTTATGAGTCCATTACATATTATGGATATATGGATAATAAATCATCCATACTTTATGACATAAAGTCTTCCTCCACGATACGTCATAAGTTATTATGTTCGTATTTTCACTATGTCTTTTATGACTTATGTTTTGTGATTTATCGTAAATGCTCGTCCTCACGGACTAAAATTATTTTTGGTCTTAAAACCAAAACCTTTGGTTAAAGCAAAACCATTTTGAAATCAAGTTCTATCAAAATTGTAAATCCCTCAAAGCATTTTTCTTGGAAAATCTTTAAAAACACTTAACGACGGTTTCACCGCTTTTTACTGAATTTAAGCCTAAAAGCCTTACTTTTGAAAATATGGTTCTTTTCCTCAAATATATAATTCTCCTAAGTTAAACTCCTCTTATGAACAAGTTGAAATACTGATTTTACAGTGACATTCTCATTTACGCGAAATTTCTGAAAACTTGTCCAAACGTCCTTAAGTTAAAAATCGCGTAATTTCTTTTTCAACGATTTTAAACACTAATGTCCAAAACTTATGTTGGGGTTTTGAAACACATAATTAGGCATGAAAAACAGTGTCTCCTTGTCCAAAAACTGTAATTTTCGAAAATTTCCATTTAGTCCCTAAACTTTTATTAATTGCAAAAAGGTCTGTATTTACTCAAAACCTTATAACTTTTTATTTAAAACTCCAAATCACACCAAACTAATTCCATTGAGAATTATTTTCAGTTACCAACAATTTTCCAAAAAAATTATATTTTTGGGTCTCATATTCTTCAATATTTGCTAATAGGTCCTTAATTATTAAAAAGTCCATAACTTTTTATATATTAATCCAAATGACCTCAAACCAATTTCTATGGTTTCCTCTCATCAAGGACTACGATCACAATACACAAATATGAATTTCAGGACAGTCCCTGAAAATTCCCAGAATTTGCATTTTAGTTCCTAAGGACTCATAAAATCAGAACTTTCATTATACACATCCAAATCAATCCAAACCAATTTCTATAGTCTTATATGATCATGCAATACTCATATAAATTATTCAAACAATTTATAAAATCATGGAACTCATTTATCTTAACATGGCCGAATGGCCTTATTTTTGCATGTTAGGCATTTTTGTTTCACAAACAATCAACAATGAACAAGATTTCACTTAAAGATCAATCATACCAATATGAACATATACCATAGTTAAATATCAGCCAAATACTCCAAGAGGATCACACACATATAAAAATAAGTTACACAACTTCATATGCTTAAATACTTCATGACCATACACACACACACACACACACTAAAAACTACCAACATATCTACCCTAAAGTAGGATGATGGCAAACTCACCCATTATGTTGATCCCTTGAAATCAATTAGCAATATTATGGTGTTCACCTAGAGCTTCAAGTTTTGTATCCACAAATCCTAGCCATGAACAACCAACCAAGAAAACAAGTTAAGGATTGAAGAAAAACGCCTAAACCCATATAGACATAGGTTCGACCAAGCTAAGGAAAATTAGATAGAGATCTCCAAATTTTTCAAGCTCTTGGATAATGAGAATAGAAGTCATATGAAGATCATAGAAATTGATCTCACATTAAAATGATTTTTCTATGATTTTCTAGAAATATTTAAAGTTCTAGATCTAGAAATGGAGATTTCTGAAAAACTTGATGAACCTGAAGATTTATGGATTATTTATGAAGCTAAGATGATTGGAAATTGATTCCTCGCCTTATAATGAAGAAGTTTGATGAAGGAAATGAATGGACTTAATGAACTTCTCAAGAACACAAGTGATGTTCTTGGTGTTTTTGTGAGAGAAAATGACGAAGCAAATGAAATGAAATATTTGCTAAGTGTGGGGAGGGAGCTGTGGTTTTGGCAAGGAATAAGTGAGGAAATGAGTTGTTTAATCTAAACAAATATTCATGGTTGAGTTAAATTGACTAAGGTTAAGTTAGAAAATAATATAATAACTTAACTATAGTTAATTATAACTTTACTAGGATTAAAAGTAACTATGATTAACAAACATGTGGCCAAGAATAAAGGAGAGGTGTGGCTGCCCTTGGACCACATGAATTAACCTTGGTTCCTTTACCATGGTTAAAATTTAACTCTACATCGGTTAGGTTAAGCTTAGGGGTATTTTGGTCATTTCACTTGAAAATTCCCGATTTCTAAAATTTGAGGCCGATCTCCTTGTCCCTCTGCTACATCAAACTCCCCTAATACCTCAGCTCCATATTCGACTCCCTAGTTTACCCATCTTAGGTTTTTACGTGCTTTTCTAAAAATTATGCCCGAATAAAATAATATTATTTCATTGCTAACGAATTTTTCCGAAATGTGGAAAATCATTCGGGGCGAAATATAAAACCTAATGGTTTTTTTCACGAGTCGAAATAAGGGTTTCTGCTCAGTAAAATCTTACTGTCAGTGAAAACACAAAACGCAGACCGGGTTTTGTCTGAATTTTCACCCCAAAACTTCCCCCGTAACCTTATAAAAATAAGCATAACAGGGAAATGACCTTAGTTTCTCCAAAGTCACTTTCTAAGTCTTGAATAAAATATAAACAAATATATACATATATGAATATTTACCGATATTGAAGAACAGTGAAATTCGGGGTCTTACACATGCTATCTGTGTGTCGTATGTGATTTTATTCGTAGTGAATCTATGGTAGTAAATTTAATTGTTATATGACTGTTATGTGATTTGAATGTTTTCTGTGAAAGCATGTTATAACTGTGATGTATAGATTGACTATTGGTAGATTGATTGACTGAAAGCCTGATAGTAGTCAGGGGAGAAAGATAATTAAGGATAAAGCTTTAAAAGCTTGAGGAGGAACTTAAGTGTTTTGATTTATGGAAGTGGAAGAAATTGTTGAAAGTAATAATATTTAATGATATTTCAGTTGAAGAGTAAATCAATGAGGGATAGTGTGGATGAAACCGTGAAAAAAATTCATTTAGGGAAATTTTTCCAAAATAAATTCAAAAAGAAAATAAATATCAATTACAAGAAATTAAGTTCTAAAACTATTTTAACATTGATGGTGAAAAACTTTTTGAAAAAAGAAAAGTCATGTGATTCATGAATGATTTTATCGGAGGATAGTTTAGAAAAGTGACTTACAGCGAAACTATAAGAAATAGTTATTTTTGAAAAAAACGTTTTAGAAATGATTTTTCAAGGATTTGATGTGTTTTCAGAAAAGGAATTTCAAAAGAAGATGAATTTGAGAAAAATGAATTTCTCTGGATTTAACGATCCAGAAACGAATTTCAGCGGAAAAGATTTTTTGCAAAAAGGTTTTAAGTCAGTGAAAATATGTTTGATAAACTTGGATAAGTTTTCGGAGTTTTGTTATGATATTTGTTTTTCACAGAACGGAAACTGTGTTAAAAGTGGAAGTTGTGAGGACCTAGATGGCCGAAACGTCGGGCTAGTGTTCCTATGAGTACGTGGACTATGTGTCCTGTGTGTCGCTGGTTAAAGTCCCAGTTGGCACATTTGAATCCGTGTCCTGTATGTCGTGGGGTAAAGTCCCAGTTAGCACATTTGAAATCATGTCCTGTATGTTACGAGTTAAAGTCCTTGCTGGCACATTTGACTTCGTGTCCTGTGTTAAGCATGAATGAACTCGATGTCAAAGTAAGAATAGACGTGAGCTGTGAGTCTTGACAAAGAAAGATTGAACGAAAAATAAAAGTAACAAGAATAAATATCAAAATTTGACGGTGGATGTTGAACTGTTATGCATTTTTTTATAGATTACGATGACTATTGGGTAAGAATCCCATTGTTTAAAGCATTATGATTATTTCTGAGAATTCGTGTGCTGTATATATATATGTATACGTTGTTCTCTGTGTGTCGCGCATGCAGCTATCATGATGAAACACATTTTTCGGTATCCCACCCTTGCAATATATCTGTTTTTTTGTTTTTGATGTTGTACCGTGGGACGCGAATACAACCGTTGCAGAGGAGTTCCCTGTTTTACTCGAGGACATTAGTCCTGATAACTGAAGAGACCGTTGATCGTAGGGATGACCTTGGGGGGTTTTCCCAGTAGATGTCGGTTAGAGTGACCAGCTCAACTAGGATATTAGGTTGTTTTATACCCTCTTGAGGATATTCTGTATATCTGGCTGCCGAAAGTCATTCTTTTGGGAGTAAGGGTTGTCCAGACTTTTTAGTTCAGTGATGTATAATACTATAATTTTATCTTTTGCTTATGTATATATTTCTAAAAAATCAACTCGTACGCTGTGATGTGTATTACTTTTATGAAGTATGCAGGAACGTATATGAAGTTGTTATATGTTAATGTTTGAATGTTGAAACTTCATTTATCGCGCAAGAAAAAAAAAATTATAACCATTTTCGAACGTATTTATGTATTTAAATTAATCCCGAAAGCAACCAGTTTTTCATTTTCGTTTTACATTTCCGAAATGAGCTAGTCATGTAATGCCCAAGGGGGTGTTACATTAGTGGTATCAAAGTTGGTCGAGTCTTTCGGGAACCTTAGGGAATAGGTCTGTTATTTTTTGTTGTGTGATCTCTGATGTTACATTGATTGAATTGTTTCTTAGAAGTAATGTGTTTTTTTATCGTAAGTATACGTTTCAGTTTCTGGTTGCAGACTAATTGATTTTGTCTTGTAGGTCAGTTACGGAACCAGAAGTTGGACGTGGACGTGACCGTGGAAGAGGCCGTAGGGGTGGTCGTGTTGACGGCCATGGTAATATAGGAGAAAACAATGATGCTGTTGGTGGGATGGATCATGCAACACAAGCTATGGCAAATGTTGCAGCTGCCATCGCACTACAGACAGCTACTATGGCTTCCCAGAACCAACAAGATCAAATTCGAGCTGAACAAGCTGCTGAGGGTAGAGGGTTGAGCTATTTTTGAAGTCAAAATCCTCCATAGTTTCATGGGGATGCTGATCCTGATAGGGCTAGTCTATAGGGATACAAGAATTGGATAAGATCTGTGAGCTTATCTGTAACATCCTAAATTTTAAATATAATTTTTAAAAATAGAAACATTAAGCTATTATGAGGTTTAGTGTAGAAATTGGTAGTATGAGAATGTATCAGAATTTTCTTTAATAATTACAAATCAAAAGAGTGTGAAATTGGAAAATAAAATAAAAAATAAAAATAAATAAGAGATTTAGTGTGAAGAAGTGATAGTATAAGAATTTATTGAAATTTATTAACTATTATAAAGAATTTTTAATTATATATATATACATATATATATGTATATATATGAAAGAAAAAAAAAGGGGGAGAGACTTGGGCGTTAAGCCCAAGCAGGAAAAAAAATAATAAAAAATAATAAACAAAACCTGCTGTATGACACTATATATATATATATATATATATATATATATATATATATATATATATATATATATATATATATATATATTGGAATAGTAGCAAGAGAAGAGGAACGTGGGAGCGCCGCACAGGTTTTCGCCGGATCCATCTTTTCTTGCCAGTATAGTCGTAATAACATAGATCCAAGAACGCCATCAAACGGGAGGGGAATTTTTAGGGAAGCACAAATCCCTATCATACGTGATTTTTAGAGCACATTGGAGGTCTTCGAGAGGTTAGTAAAAATATTTTATTCACCCTTCCATGGTACAATTAATTTTAGGGTTCTTGATATTTGGTTTGAGATTCTTAAAATACTTTTCAGTGATTTGATGAAATGATCTAATAAATATATTTTCCTGAATTTATAAATAATTTTAGATAATTGTACTGCCTGTACGTAATATTGTTTACGCTGTTGCTATGTGGCTTTATTCTTTCTCTCAACTGTGCGGCTCAATTTTACTATGGACAATTGTTATGTATTGCAAAAGTTGCCAATCCAAACCCCATATAAAGTGAATTCATATTGCCTAATTTTTAGATGCACCGCCGTATGTAAAGTTTTGACTTCATTTTAATAAAGTATAATCATGTCTTATTTGAATCAAAGTTCCCTGGCGCATGGCCTTTACTTGCTTGCAGAAGTGCATTATATTTTATTGGACCCTATTCTATTCATCCTTAATTATAGTTGGTGATTTAATCACTTTTAAGCATATATTTGTTTTAAATGAGTTATTGTGGATTGACATGCCTATACGTATTGTATGACGTGATAACGTTTACTCGGCATGACATTATGTCATTGTTTGTGGTATATGGAATCTGAGAACCTATTTAGTAGTCATCTGGGATGATGCATTATGCATGATTTGGTCATCACCTTCCGGGAAGGGATGACGGTGTACATTCTATTCCGGGAATAGGATGAGAGATACCACCATCTGGGATGGGGTATCAAATTATTAAAATATTCACATCTGGGATGGAATATTAGATAGCTACATCTGGGATGGGGAAGGCAGTGGGACGCCATTGCATGGATATGAGCTCATAGACCTTAGTGGATCTGGGATTTACACCGGTTCTGGGAACCAAAGAGTCAAGTGAAGTGATTCTGGGAATCACCAAGTCATGTTCATGAAGTTGCATTACATAGGACTTGCATGGTGAATGTGATTAAATGTGATGATTAGTGATCGTAGTTGATTTTATGAGCTTGTGGTTTAACTGTTTGATATTGATTAATTTATATGTTATATTTTTGAAGATTTAGTAAATTAAAAATCAGCGGGTACCATGGATGTTTTTCCGGTTACCGCACCGGCTGAGAACAACACTATTTGCGAACCTTTTTATTAAATGATTTTTATTCACTGGGATTATATCTCATAAAAGTGTTGTTTTCAGAGCACGAAGACGAAATCATTGAAGCTGAAGAAGATTGAAGACTTAGCGATTCTCCTCATTTATTACCTAGCTTGTTAGTATTCTATTTTGAATAAGGAGCCGTTTGTGGCTAGACAGGTTTATTTTTTATTTTCGTTTACGTTGGGTTATTTTAGTAGACGCCCGGGTTTTGAGGCAATTCAATTTTCATTTGTATAAGGATTTATTACCATTATTTTACTCTAATAATCATTAAGGTATTTTCAGACAATTATATTTATGAAAATTTTATTCAGACAATTTTTTTTTAAGTGAATCTATTTCGGGTTACTATTGTAACGAAGGGTGTTACATTTATGGTATCAGAGCAGTTCGATTCTATATCGGACTGTGGTATTGGGGCTTTTTCTAAAATAAAACTTGGGCGCTTAGGATGCTTGTTAGAGTTATAGATGCTGCATGTTATTCTTTGGGATATTGGACCTGATCAACCCAGTATTTCATTGGTAGTGAGCAGATTTATGGCGACTAATAGGCGAGGGACGAATATTGCACTTGCAGCAACTTTGGATTGTATGGCCAAGGCTATGCAAGGGCAGACGGAGACTCACCGTCAATTGAAAGGGAATGGAGGCCAGTCACTAATGAAGTGGTGGCAACCTAGGACCCTTAACACGTGGGGCTTTTCGAATTCAAGAAGAACAATTCGCCATCATTCTGAGGCAGCTTAGATCCGAAGGAGGCTGGATTTCTTCTACTCGTTAAGAAAAAAAATTATTATTATATTGTTTGATTCAGGAGCAACGCATTCCTTGATACACCCTTTATGTGTGAAAATTTGGAGATACCAATCTTTCATTTGTCCTTTGATTCATATGTTTCTACTCCTATAGGGATATTCTTGTTCTTCCATTGGTTGTTTAAATTGTTTCCTGGTGCGTCAAGACACTCTTTATGACATCAATCTTATTGTTATCTATGTATTGTATGTTATTCTTGGTATTGACTTATTGGCATCTAGACTCATTGCCATAAGTATTCTGACAAAAATATCCTTATCTCTTCACATCCAATGTCTAATGATTTTCCCCGTACCCAGTTCTATTGTTTCTGTTGTTGCTTGTCATAAGTGCTTAGTTGAGGGAGCTCAAGGATATGTACTCTTATTCTCTGCTAAGATAGAGGCCGACAGTGATGTGACGGCTATACCTGTGGTGTGTGAATTCCAGGATGTTTTCCCTAAGGATGTCTCTAGCTTGCCTTCGAATAGGGAAGTTGAGTTTAACATAGATCTAGTGCCAGGGAGTGGACTAGTATCGGTAGCGCCTTATAGAATGGCACCTTTAGAGTTGAGCGAGCTTAAGAAAAAGTTAGAGGAGATGCTAGGGAAGGGGTTTATTAGGCCTAGTGTGTCACCCTAGGGAGCACCCGTCCTACTGGTGAAAAAGAAGGATGGGAGCATGAGGCTATGTGTTGACTATAGGCAGTTGAACAAAGTGACCATCAAGAATAAATACCCTTTGCCTAGGATAGATGACCTCTTAGACCAGCTGAGGGAAGCGTCGGTGTTTTCCAAAATAGACCTAAGGTCGGGATACCATCAAATTAGAGTTAAGAATAAGGACATTCCTAAGACAGCCTTTAGGACAAGGTATGGGCGCTATGAGTATGTAGTGATGCCCTTTGGTGTGACCAATGCCCGAGCCGTTTTATTGGACTACATGAATCGGATCTATAGGCCATTCTTGGACATCTTTGTGGTGGTGTTCATAGATGATATTTTGATATACTCTAGGACACCAGAGGATCATGAGGAACATTTGAGGTTAGTGTTGCAGATTCTGAGGGAAGAACAACTATATGCAAAGCCAGAAAAGTGTGAATTTTGGCTTGATGAGGTGAAGTTTTTAGGACATACCATATCTAGGAGTGGTGTAGCGGTTGACTCTAGTAAGGTGGATGCAGTGCTTGGATGGGAGCAACCTAAGTCAGTGACGGAAGTGAGGAGTTTCCTGGGACTGGCAGGTTACTATAGGAAGTTCATAGAGGGGTTCTCTAGACTAGCTTTACCTCTCACCAAGTTGACTAGGAAAGGAAAATCTTTTGAGTGGGATAAGGAATGCGAAGAGAATTTTGAGGAGCTTAAGAGAAGATTGGTGTCATCACCGGTATTAACCATTCCATATCCCTCAGTGAGTTTTGTGGTATATTGTGACGCTTCTATGAATGGTTTAGGTTGTGTGTTGATGCAGGAAGGCAAGGTAGTGGCCTATGCATGTAAGCAGCTTAGGACACATGAGGTGAATTGTCCTACTCATGACCTTGAGTTAGCAGCAGTAGTCTTTGTTTTTAAGATTTGGAGGCATTATTTGTATGGTGCAAAGTTTGAGGTTTTTAGTGATCATAAGGGCCTTAAGTATTTGTTTGACCAAAAAGAATTGAATATAAGGCAAAGGATGTGGATGGAATTCCTTAAGGACTATGATTTTGAGTTGAAGTACCATCCAGGGAAAGCCAATGTGGTGGCTGATGCACTCAGTAGGAAAACTTTGCATGTGTCTAGTTTGATGGTCCGAGAGATGAATATGTTAGAGGAGTTCAGGGACATGAATCTAAATGTGTCTCTTAATGCTCTAAGCTTGAAGTTGAATAGGCTGGAAATTTGCAGTGACCTTAGAGAAATGATTAGGCAAGAACAACTTTTGGACCAGGAGTTACAATCTCTTTTAGATCAAGAGAATTATGTGTTGTCTACTGATGGTCTAGTGTTGTTTAAGAATAAAATCGTTGTTCCTAAGGAGGGGAGCCTTAGAAAGAAAGTTTTAGAGGAAGCGCATAAGGGGAAGTTCACCATACATCCAGGGATAACCAAGATGTACCAAGATCGAAAGAAGATGTATCGGTGGCCAGGAATGAAACGGGATGTGGCTAGCTTTGTAGCCAAGTGTTTAGTATGTCAAAAGGTTAAGATAGAACATTAGAGACCTTCGGGTTTGTTGCAGTCTTTAGAAATTCCTCAATGGAAATGAGAGAGGATTTCTATGGATTTTGTGATGGGGTTACCTAGGACTCGTTTGGGTTTAGATGCCATATGGGTAATTGTGGATAGGTTGACCAAGTCTGCTCACTTCTTGCCAATTAAGGCAACCTATAGTTTGAGTAAGTTAGCAGACTTATACATTAAGGAGATAGTGAGGCTTCATGGCATACCTACCTCTATAGTGTCAGATAGGGACCCACGTTTACCTCTAGATTCTGGAGGGCTTTCCAACAGGCTTTTGGTTCTAAGTTGAGTTTTAGCACAGCCTATCATCACCAAATGGATGGTCAGTCGGAGAGGACCATTCAGACCCTTGAGGACATGCTTAGAGCATGCATTTTAGATGAAGGTGAGGGTTGGAATAAATTTTTACCTCTTATAGAGTTTGCTTATAACAACAGTTATCACGCTAGCATCGGCATGGCACCCTACGAAGCTCTTTATGGGAGGAAGTGTAGGTCCCCTTTATGTTGGTGTGAGGTGGGCGAGAAGACCCTGCTAGGACCAAAATTAGTCCAGGAGACCACCGAGAGGATTAAAGTCATTAGGGAAAGGATGCGCACTGCACGGAGTAGACAAAAGAGTTATGCCGACAAGAGAAGGAAGCCTTTAGAATTTCAGGAAGAGGAACATGTATTCTTGAGAGTCACTCCTAAGACTGGGGTTGGGAGGTCAATGAAAGTCAAAAAGCTCAACCCTCGTTTCATGGGTCCGTTTCAAATCCTAAAAAAAGTCGGGCATGTTGCTTACCAATTGGCTCTTCCACCACAATTGTCGAATCTCCATGACGTCTTCCATGTGTCTCAACTCCGGAAGTATGTACCAAATATTTCACACGTGATAGCTCCTGAGTCAATACAATTGAAGGATAATTTAATCTTTAAGCCCTGGCCTATTCAGATCATTGACAAGAGCACAAAAACTCTGAGGAACAAGATGATGCCATTGGTGAAAGTGATTTGGGAAGGGTTGACTCCAGAGGAAGCTACCTGGGAACTTGAGGAAGATGTTAGACAACATCATCCAGATCTTTTCGGCACAGGTACATAACTTAGTATTGCGTTACCTTTAATGTTGTGTAGTTTGGGTGAGACGTGAGAATTTCGGGGACGAAATTCATTAAGGAGGGGAGAAAATATAACATCCTAAATTTTAAATATAATTTTTACAAATAGAAACATTAAGTTGTTATGAGGTTTAGTGCAGAAATTGGTAGTATGAGAATGTATCAGAATTTTCTTTAATAATTACAAATCAAAAGAGTGTGAAATTGGAAAATAAAATAAAAAATAAAAATAAATAAGAGATTTAGTGTGAAGAAGTGATAGTATAAGAATTTATTGAAATTTATTAACTATTATAAAGAATTTTTAATTATATATATATACATATATATATGTATATATATGAAAGAAAAAAAAAGGGGGAGAGACTTGGGCATTAAGCCCAAGCAGGAAAAAAAATAAAAAAAAATAAACAAAACCCTGCGCCGCTGACACTATATATATATATATATATATATATATATATATATATATATATATATATATATTGGAATAGTAGCAAGAGAAGAGGAACGTGGGAGCGCCGCACAGGTTTTCGCCGGATCCATCTTTTCTTGCCAGTATAGTCGTAATAACATAGATCCAAGAACACCATCAAACGGGAGGGGAATTTTTAGGGAAGCACAAATCCCTATCATACGTGACTTTTAGAGCACATTGGAGGTCTTTGAGAGGTGAGTAAAAATATTTTATTCACCCTTCCATGGTACAATTAATTTTAGGGTTCTTGATATTTGGTTTGAGATTCTTAAAATACTTTTCAGTGATTTGATGAAATGATCTAATAAATATATTTTCCTGAATTTATAAATAATTTTAGATAGTTGTACTGCCTGTACGTCATATTGTTTACGCTGTTGCTATGTGGCTTTATTCTTTCTCTCAACTGTGCGGCTCAATTTTACTATGGACAATTGTTATGTATTGCAAAAGTTGCCAATCCAAACCCCATATAAAGTGAATTCATATTGCCTAATTTTTAGATGCACCGCCGTATGTAAAGTTTTGACTTCATTTTAATAAAGTATAATCATGTCTTATTTGAATCAAAGTTCCCTGGCGCATGGCCTTTACTTGCTTGCAGAAGTGCATTATATTTTATTGGACCCTATTCTATTCATCCTTAATTATAGTTGGTGATTTAATCACTGTTAAGCATATATTTGTTTTAAATGAGTTATTGTGGATTGACATGCCTATACGTATTGTATGACGTGATAACGTTTACTCGGCATGACATTATGTCATTGTTTGTGGTATATGGAATCTGAGAACCTATTTAGTAGTCATCTGGGATGATGCATTATGCATGAGTTGGTCATCACCTTCCGAGAAGGGATGACGGTGTACATTCTATTCCGGGAATATGATGAGAGATACCACCATCTAGGATAGGGTATCAAATTATTAAAATATTCACATCTAGGATGGAATATTAGATACCTACATCTGGGATGGGGAAGGCAGTGGGACGACATTGCATGGATATGAGCTCATAGACCTTAGTGGATATGGGATTCACACCGGTTCTGGGAACCAAAGAGTCAAGTGAAGTGATTCTGGGAATCACCGAGTCATGTTCATGAAGTTGCATTACATAGGACTTGCATGGTGAATGTGATTAAATGTGATGATTTGTGACCGTAGTTGATTTTATGAGCTTGTGGTTTAACTGTTTGATATTGATTAATTTATATGTTATATTTTCGAAGATTTATTAAATTAAAAATCAGCGGGTACCATGGATGTTTTTCCGGTTACCGCACCGGCTGAGAACAACACTATTTGCGAACCTTTTTATTAAATGATTTTTATTCACTGGGATTATATCTCATAAAAGTGTTGTTTTCAGAGCACGAGGACGAAATCATTGAAGCTGAAGAGGATTGAAGACTTAGCGATTCTCCTCATTTATTACCTAGCTTGTTAGTATTCTATTTTGAATAAGGAGTCGTTTGTGGCTAGACAGGTTTATTTTTTATTTTCGTTTACGTTGGGTTATTTTAGTAGATGCCCGGGTTTTGAGGCAATTCAATTTTCATTTGTATAAGGATTTATTACCATTATTTTACTCTAATAATCATTAAGGTATTTTCAGACAATTATATTTATGAAAATTTTATTCAGACAATTTTTTTTTATGTGAATCTATTTCGGGTTACTATTGTAACGAATGGTGTTACATTATCCACAACCTTGAAGGAGTAAAAGTTCCATATGCTACCTTCCTGCTCTTGGGAGATGCTGAGTATTGGTGGAAGGGCACTAGACAAATATTAGCAGCGGACAACCAGGAAATTATTTGGAATGTGTTCCGAAACGTATTTCTGGACAAGTATTTTCCTCAGAGTGCCGGAGTCGAGAAAGAATAAGAGTTTCTGCATCTGCAACAGAGGGAATTGTCTGTTGGGGAATATGCGGCGAAGTTTGAATCCCTCGCCAAGTATTTCCGTTTCTTCCAAGCTCAACAGGATGAGGGTTGGAAATACGAGAGGTTTGAAGGAGGTTTGCGATACGAGATTAAGGAGTCAGTGCTACCGCTTGAAATTCGTAACTTTCAAGCTTTAGTGGAAAAGTACTGGAAGGTGGAGCAGATGAGGAAAGAGAGAGACAATCGGGGTAATATCGGAGGACCATCTCGACTTAAGAATCAATATCAGAATCAAAGGGAGGAACAAGCTCAGAGGAAGTCATATTTCTGACCTCCAGGAAATAATCAGAATCAAGGCAAAGTTCAACGATGCTGCAAGTGTGGACAGCCAAATCATGTTACTGAAGATTGTAAGCTGAAGGGTACACTATATTTTAAACGTGGGAAGATTGGGCACATGGTCAGAGTGTGTCCTGTAACAAAGTCATAGTTTGCTTCCAACAATTCAAAAACTGATAGACCGACGGCAAAGGGAAGAATCTACACCATGAGTGGTGTCGAAACTTCACAATCCGATGATCTCATACAAGGTAGTTGCGATGTAACACCCCATTTTCATAAATAATCTTAATGCATTAATATATATTATATATATGTTTGCATATACTTGTTAGGTTGTTTTTGATGTCTAAGTTCATGTTTGGGAAAGTTTAGCCTTAGAAAGGTTCAACCCTTTTAGAGTCCTAGTAACCTATTTCACCATTTTGGCCATATCTTGAGTTCTAGATGTCCGATCGAGGTTATCTTTATGGCGTTGGAAATCTAAGAGAATTATCTACGAGTCTTATTTTTAGTGTTTTTGCCAAATCGATCATCTAGGTGGTCTTACGAGGCATTCTTTCTGTGCCCTGTGCTCAGGAGTTGAGCACGGTCGTGCTAAACAGGGAGCAAGGCCGTGCTCAGGTATCAGAGTCTCTAAATAGAGCAATTTTGTGAGGTTTACGAGCCAAACCCTATTTTGGTACTTTGGCCAGCTTTTGTGGGGCAAAAACCTCTTTTCTCTTCCTCCCCTTAAGCCCCTTTGACGCCTTGGTGTTCTTGCTGTAATTTTGGGAGGTCTTGGTTGGTCTGTGTCAATCATAGAAGGTAATGGTTCTTTCCCCCCTTTGACTTCCTTTTCTTTTTTATGAATTGGGAACTAATTGTTTAACCTTTTGTTTGACCAAGGCTTGGAAAGCTAGTCAAGCCGCTTGAGGGAAACGCGTTGGTTCTTCGTTTAGGTTGCCAGTTAGTTGGCTTTCGTTGGTTGGAATCTTCATACTAGGTATGGGGAGAAGGGTAGTGTATATCATAGGCATTGGGGGTAGTGTAAGGTAAAGGGGTTCCCATGACGCCGGTTTGTTGTGTATGTGTATATGATTAATATGATGATTTATTTGATTATGATAACATGATCTTGGTTGTTAATATGTTGTTTATATGCCTATGTTCATACTATGTTATTGATGTTTATTTTGGTTATATGAACATGATGATATGTTGATGGTTGATATTGGCAAAATGATGTTGGTTGAATGGTTGATACCAGGATTGTGATGATAGTGTTGTTACTATGTTGATAATGACGTTTAGTCTTTGAATATAATGTTAATTGGCTTAGGATTAATATAACTAATCCCTAAATTTAATCTGCTAAAAGCGATGTTGAACTCTGCCCAGAACAGTACTGTCGTGTGTTGAGCACGGCCGTGCTGAACAGGGAGCACGTCCGTGCTCCGTTTGAATTCTGGAAAATGGTCGCGCATTCAGTACTACCGTGCAGCAGAGGAGCACGCCCGTGTAGTTGAGCACGACTGTGCTCTACTTAAGTGGCAGCACGCTCGTGATGGGGTTAAGCACGACCGTGCTCACCCCTCTGGACAGAATCTGAAATTAAGGACTTAAACAGGGGTTTTTAACCCCCAATCTCCCCCAACGATGATGATGACATAGTTAATCAAGGATGAAGGTTAGATCACTTAATTAAATATTAATTAAGATGGTTAAGTCGGTAACCGTTGGGTTACCGTAGGTTGATGAGTTGTACCTTGGTACTTTTTGACCAAGGGAACCTTGACCCCGCGGTTTGGGTCTAAGGTGTTGTTGATGTTGTACCTTGGTGGCTGAGAGTTTGCTCCAAGGGGGCCTTGACCCGGTTGGGTCTAAGGTGTTGTGGTTGATTCCGCTCAAGGTTTAAGTGTTGCGGTAGATTCCACTGCGGTCGATTCCGCTGAAGTCTTTGGTTGATTCTGTCGAAGCAAAGGAGGTGGCGGTTATCCGTTGTTTGTTGTATGCTGCATGCATCATTGGAGATGTTGTTGTTGGTGGTTGTTCAACATAGGGGAGGTCGCCCGAGAGTACGGCGATCTGGCCATCTACGGTAGGAGTAGATTCTCCGTGCGCCCCCATGATGAGGCATCCGATGGTTTGATGTGTTGGTTGTCTGAGGAGTAGATTCTCCGGTGTTGAGTAGATTCTCAATGTGGATATTTAACTCCGAAGTCGGTCAACCTGAGTTTAGTGGATCCATATGCATTGTTGGAGTAGCATAGTACAGTTGCATTGCATTTCATAGCATATTGTTATTATGATGATGATGATTGATGCTATGATGCTTATTTGTCGACGTATGCTATATGATGTTGTGCTTAGTTGTTTACTTTACTTCCTATCTCCCTGCCATATATGTTTACATGATTCTCACTCCCCTATTTTGTTTGCTTGTTTGTTTGGCCTGATCGGCAACTTGCAGAGGATGACGAGCATCCCGGAGAGGGGTGACTCTGAGGAGCCGCCACTCATAGTTAGGGCTTGTTTTCTTGTTAGTTAGTTAGTTTCAGTTTGTATACCGAGGATGTTCCCGGAACGGTTATACCAGCTCGGAGTCATGACATCGGGGTTAGGTTGTTATGTTTTATGTTTTATTTGTTTAAACGTGTTTTATTTCCGCGTTTGTGAACTAGTTCATGTGGGACTTTTCTACCCATGGACGAACGCTTTGTTTTTATCCAGTATTTTCATGATTAAATTTTATTAATTGCTTATCTTAAAGTGTATTATCACATGCGGGGTAGAAGGGTATCATATGCGACATAACTGGTAATCTTTTAACTGTACTTTTTTATTCGGGCACAACGCATTCTTTTAATTCGATGAATTGTGTGAGACAATTGGATTTGCCTATTTCTTCCTTGTCATATGAATTGATTGTTTCAACTCCAACTGTTGAACCAGTTATTGTGAATTCTATATGTCTGAACTGTCCTATTGTTGTTCAACATAGACACTTTCTTGATAAGAGAAGTTTCTTGATGAAACTTACTCTAGTCACTTTTACTTTTGATAGATGTGATCCAGACTGAATTTTTGCCAGACTGTATTCCTTTTAAATCATCGTTTTAAAAATTCCTGGTACTAATAGAAAATCCTCTTGAGGTTAGGAATTTTTCATCTTTTTATTTCCTAATCCTCTGGAAGTTCTTGTGAAAGAAGGAACTTTAGTAGAGTCATGTTTATAAGAATGTACTAGTCATTTTTACACTCACGAACCTATTGAAGAATCTTTTTACATACTAGACACTCCTGTATATTTCAAATTGATAAAATTCTTCTCTGCTTTCATGTGAAAGTGAAATCAAGAAATTTATTGTCTTGAAAGTTTCTTTTCGTAATCCTTAAGGCCAGGCCCTAATGTAGTTCGATAGAACTTATCCCTTTCGGATCAATTGTACCTTATATCTTTTCAAAATGTCATTGACGTGTGACCTATCTCATAAGTCATGAGAATGTTTATATGATCTATATCATGATATCTGATTTAGTCGAGTACAGTTAAAAGATAAATTGACGTCTGAGACCTCCCTGGTTAGGATGCGATTACAGGATCCTACCTAGTCTCGAGTTACGAAATTTCGAGGGCGAAATATATTTTAGTGGGATAGTAATGTAACACTCCAGTTTTTAGTGGGATAGTAATGTAACACTCCAGTTTTTACTGTTTTTCAATATCAGTACAATATATTTGTTTAAATTTTTGTTCGAGACCTAGAAAATGATTTTGGATAAAACAAATCATATTTAGACTCTACTTAATAGTAGAAGGTTACAGTTAAATTTTGGGTTGAAAATTTAGACAGAACCTGGTCTGCGTTTTCACTGACAGTAAGATTTTACTGATTAGAAAACCTAATTTTGACCCGAGAATGAAACGATTTACGTTTATATCACATTTACAATGATATAGGCTATTTTGAAAATTGTAGCTCAACAATAAAATTGTATATTTTATTCGGGCGAATTTTCGAAAAAAACGCGCGTAATAACCTAAATCGGGAAAACGACAGAGTCGAAAACGGAACTGCAGAGATAGAACCGGACACCAGAGGAACTAACACTTGTCACCTGGGGTGGTGAGTCATGGGGTGAGTCACCATCATGACTCACCAAAAACAATGATGACTTTAGATAAATATCTAGATATTTGTTGGGTGAGATGACCAAAATACCCCTAAACTTTCATGGAATTCCTTCTTTGCCCTTATGACTCATCCCTCCTCCCTCACTCTTCTACCCACACGACTCCTACACCCCTCCCACACTTAGCCATTTTTCTTCATCTCCTACACAAAGAACCTACAACAAACTCTAAAACTTCCATTGTCTCTCTTGCAAAGTTGAACCATTTTCTTCATTTCCTTCATCATCTAGAGGTAAACCCTCACTTCTATGATTTTTTTATCTTATTTATCAAATAACTCCATTCATTCATGTCAAGATCTCTAAGTTCCAAAAACTATTTTAACATTGATGGTGAAAAACTTTTTGAAAAAAGAAAAGTCATGTGATTCATGAATGATTTTATCGGAGGATAGTTTAGAAAAGTGACTTACAGCGAAACTATAAGAAATAGTTATTTTGGACAAAAACGTTTTAGAAATGATTTTTCAAGGATTTGATGTGTTTTCAGAAAAGGAATTTCAAAAGAAGATGAATTTGAGAAAAATGAATTTCTCTGGATTTAACGATCCAGAAACGAATTTCAGCGGAAAAGATTTTTTGCAAAAAGGTTTTAACTCAGTGAAAATATGTTTGATAAACTTGGATAAGTTTTTGGAGTTTTGTTTTGATATTTGTTTTTCACAGAACGGAAACTTAAAAGTGGAAGTTGTGAGGACCTAGATGGCCGAAACGTCGGGCTAGTGTTCCTATGAGTAAGTACATGGACTATGTGTCCTGTGTGTCACGGGTTAAAGTCCTAGTTGGCACATTTGAATTCGTGTCCTGTGCGTCGTCGGTTAAAGTCCCAGTTGTCACATTTGACTTCGTGTCCTATGTGTCGCGGGTTAAAGTTCCAGTTGGTACATTTGAATCTGTGTCCTATGTGTCGTGGGTTAAACTCCCACTTCGTGTCCTATGTGTTGCGGGTTAAAGTCCTAGTTGGCACATTTGACTTCGTGTCCTGTGTTAAGCATGAATGAACTCGATGTCTAACTAATGTAAGTCTCAACAAAGAAAGAATGAACGAAAAATAAAAGTAACGAGAATAAATATCAAAATTTTACGGTAGATGTTGAAATGTCATGCATTTTTTTATAAATTTCGATGAAGGTCGGGTATGAATCCCATTGTTTAAAGCATTATGATTATTGTTTAGAATTTATGTGTTGTATCTATATATATATATATATATATATATATATATATATATATATATATATATGTATATGTATATGTTGTTCTCTGTGTGTCGCGCATGCAGCTATCATGATGAAACTCATTTGTCGGTATCTCACCCTTGCAATATATCTGTTTTTTATGGTTTTTACTAATGTACCGTGGGATGCGAATGCAGATGTTGCAAAGGAGTTTCCTGTTTTACTCAAGGACATTAGTCTTGATAACTGAAGAGACCGTTGATCGTAGGGATGACCTTGGGGGTTCTTCCCAGTAGAAGTCGGTTAGAGTGACCAGCTCAACTAGGATATTAGGTTGTTTTATACCCTCTTGAGGATAGTCTGTATATATGGCTGTTGAGAGTCATTCTTTTGGGAGTAAGGGTTGTCCAAACTTTTCAGTTCAATGATGTATAATTATATCTTTTCCTTATGTATATATTTCTGAAAAATCAACTCGTACGCTGTGATGTGTATTACTTTTATGAAGTATGCAGGAACGTATATGAAGTTGTTATATGTTAATGTTTGAATGTCGAAAGTGGAAGTTTTTATAACCATTTTCGAACGTAGTTATATATTTAAATTAATTCCCTTTTACATTTCCGAAATGAGCTAGTCATATAATTCCCAAGGGGGGTGTTACATTAAGACTGGCCAACTAAATTAAATATTGAGCTTAGTTGGTTTGGAAAAATTAAGTAATGTGGAAAGAGATAAAAGATAGGGATTAAACCATTAATTGGAAAATTATATGGTGTTGAATAGACTAGGAATGGTTATTCGAGTCCTTAAACTAACTGGAACATACTAATTAAGAAGATGGTGTAATTAATTTGAATCTAGGAAAAGAAAGCATTTAATGAACCTGATCTTTAAGTGTTGAAAAACACATATTTACTTCCTGGAGTTAAATGCTGCAACATACACAGAGCATAATATAAGCTAAGCAGGATTTATAAAAGAGCATACCTGGGGGTTGTTTTCTCATATTTGTCAACATAACTCTTTTCAATCTTATCTTCTGAAACCTTAATTTTCACAAGCCTATTTTATGTTTACTCTACACACACCACAAATTTTTGTTACCCAATCTAACTTCAAGAGTATATAGTCTAAATTGGAATTTTGCTACAGCATTATAATCCTTGTGGGAACGATATCTGACCTACTTTCTATACTACGTGATGTGATTTGTGTATACTTACACAAGCTTAAAGACGTCTGTTTTTAAGGCAACAACCATCCATCCAATTCTCACAATATAATAATATATAAAATATAAAAAAATAAATCCCACGCTCCCACCCCACATATCTTTCATTTATGATAGCAGGATGTACCGTGTACGTATCTTTCATTTTTTGGTTTCAAATATATATATATATATATATATATATATATATATATATATATATATATATATTATATCACTTGGTTTTAAATTTTTAATATATCTATTTAATAATTTAATAATTATTTATGTTATGTCATTTGGTTTGTGTAATTTTTCATGGTTAGTGTTATGAGTTAATATTTTTAACTGAAGTTTAACTTTTAATGTGATGGAGTTTTGAATATCATGTTTTTTTTAATTATTATTTAATTAGTACCGGTTCAACCACAGTTTACCCGCAGTTCAACCACGGTTGAACCACTAAACTGGTACCTTCACCAATTTAATGACCAGTCCGGTTTAAAAAACCTTGGTTATGATACAATTTTGAACATGCCATTTGGATAACGAATACCATTACCAAAACCACCAAGTGTTATTGTATAAAGCTAAAGACATATGCTGTAAGGGCATCATCTACGAAAAATGGATTTGAATATGTTAAGTCTAAGTTTTTGATATCTCTGATTTTGATGAATCCAAACAAATGATGATTTTAAGTGAGTCTTTTGAAATCCATTAATGTGTGTATTAAGTGTGCAGATCATAAAGCAAGAGCATTCTGGCAAAATAACAAGTTTTAAAGATGCGTCTGTGATACGATGCGTCTGAAGAAAGATTCAGTATCTACAAGCCATGAAAATGCGTCTTGCCCTACAACTTGACTAGAAGTCCTTCACTTCACTTATATTCAATAGTCAAGAATATTCCCTTGCATTTTCAAATCAAGAAAATCGAATTTAGAAGCTCAAAGCATCAATTCGTGTTTGAAATCCCTTTTGTTGCAAAAGGCAAAATGACCTTTACTCGGTCGCAGACCCGTGTTGCACAAATAAGGAAAGTCGTGCTACCTAAGTCTGAAAAGCAACAAACACTGCTCTGAATCAAGTTGCACTCTGATAAAGCAATGCCAACATATATGTTCAACTTGTCTTGAAGCTCTCCAACGACCATAAACATTAAATGCAAGTTCAGAAAGACTCTTTGGCATTAATGAATGAAGAACAAAGTTTATTCATCTGAAGAACCCTCCTCAACGGATTTATTACTATTGAGTATAAATAAAATACTTTGAAGATTGTTTAAGACACACACTTTAATGAATTCACTACAGCATTCAATACTCTCTTCATATTCAAAGATCTCTTAAGTTCTTATTAGAATACTTATTTGCTCAATCATATGTATTTATTGAGAAGTTTTTATTGTTGTCATACCTCCCTTAAATCTTTATTCACACATTTAGTGTTATTCGGTTGACTTGCAAAGTTGTAATCTGCGAAGCTGCTACTTCATTCAACTCTTACCATTTGTAGAGCCTGAAGAGGCTTGCTGAAAGAATACTTGTTTGAGCCTGGAGAGGCTAGGTGTGCAAACAATACCTATCTGTAACATGATCAGTTATAGTGTCAACACCTGGTGAGACCAAGGACTTGACGTAACCCAAGGTTTGGGGTGAACCAGTATAAATCTGTGTCTACTCTTCTATCTCATCCTTTCAGCTTGCTTTATATTTACTGTGCTAACTGGGTTGAAAGTGCCAAGTTTTCATTTATATTGTTTTATATCAGACGCCTCTTTGTGTCTGATATCTTGTTTGAAAGAAAACCATGTTATTTTCAAAAAGTTCACTAAAAAAAATTCAACCCCCCTTCTCGAATTTTATATTTGTTCATTTCAGTTGGTATCAGAGCTTAACCTCTAGGTTGAGCACTTAACAGTGTTGAGGAAAGATCCTGTTGAATAGAAACCATGACAGCTGGAGCTAGCACAAGCGGAAGCAACTCAGGAGAAGGAGCATCCATGACCAGACCTCCCTTCTTTGATGGAGAAAACTACATCTATTGGAAAGAAAGATTTCAATGGTTCATCAAGTCCACAAACTCTTATCTATGGGAAGTCACTACTAACGGTCCCTACACTCCAAAGAATGATGACAACACTGACAAACCAAAAGCTCAGTGGACTGCTGCAGAAAAGACCAAATGGGAACTAAATCATAGAGTAAGGTATTCCTTGATGTGTACCTTAAGTCAGGAAGAATTTGAAATGGTCCATGCATGTGGATCTATGAAGGAAATCTAAGATACTCTAGAAGTAACTCATGAAGGATCAACAAAGGTGAAAGAAACAAAGATTAATATGCTTGTACGAAAGTATGAGTTATTCACCATGGAAGATGGAGAGAGCATTGCTCAAATGATAGGAAGATTTCAGACTATCACAAATAATCTGAAATCACTGGGGAAAACCTACACCAATGCTGAGAAAGTAGGCAAAATTCTAAGAAGTCTGCCCAAACAATGGAGACTTCTGGTTACAGCAATAACTCAGGTAAAAGATCTCATAACTCTTGAAATGAGTGATCTTCTTGGAACTTTACAAGTTTATGAGCAAGAGAAGAATGAGGACAGCTCAATAAAGAAAGGAAAGTCCATTGCCCTTAAAGCTGAGAAGACACCCTCAAAGGCTCTCAAGGTTGAAGAATCAGATTCAGAATCAGACGCTTCTAAGGAAGATTCTGACAATGATGATGAAATGTCACTGTTAACCCGAAAGATGAGGAAGCTATGGAAAAAGAAGAATTTTAGAAACGCCTTCCAAGAAATTCAACAAAGAAAAGTTATTCAAAGAGAAAAATAGTTCTGATAAAAGTCCTATTGTTTGCATGGGATGATGGCAACATGAGAAGATCTAGATGGCAGTTCATCAGATGAGGATGAAGAAAGTGAAGAAGCAAACTTGTGTCTTATGGCAGATGTAGATTCCGACTCTGAGGTAATTTCTGATCTTAAGGAATCGCAAGATGCCTATGGTGAATTGATTGAAGACTCTAACAATTTAACTAAGGCTTTCAGAACACTTAAGAGATAATATGTGAAACTCCTAAAAGAGCATGAACATAAGGCTCAAAAGTGTGACAGACTGTCTCAGGAAAATAGTAAGCTAAAGGCTGAAAAGCCTAAGGCTAAGATCATAGTTGAGACGCTACAATCTGAAGAAGTTGTCAAGCTTCAACATAAGGTAGAAGAGCTCACCTCTGATCTTTCTTGTTTTGTCAATGGCAGAGATAAACTGACTAAGCTTTTAGGAATTTAGAAACCCTCTCTTGATAAAACTGGCATAGGATTCATTGAGCAAACGCATCATAAAGTATCTAACAAAATCCTAGGACAAAAGCTGGACATATCACGTCTAAGTGTATTCACACAAAACAAGTTTCACAAACTTCAAGAACTAACAATAAAGGACCCAAGAAAATATGGGTACCTAAAGCTTTGATTATTCCTGTTTCAGATATCCTTAATAGGACAAAGAGCACACCTATCATGGTTCCTGTAACATCTCGTTTTACAAGTACGAGATTCAGATGTTAATTAACTGTATTTAAGTATTAGATAATGTTTCTTATGGTATGAGGAAGTTGTGGTTCAAATTTGAAAGAGATTTGGCTTTGGGACGAACTCAGAACGAGAAGAAACCAGCGAAAACGCAATATACGAAAACTTATCGGTAGAGCACGCTCAAGTGTGGAAAACCCAATGTTCAAGCGTTGGCACGCTCAAGCGTGGAAGAGGTGGAAGCAGTGCGGTGCGGTGGAAACGGTCAGGCTGAAGCTTTCTCACGCTCAAGCGTGGGAATCTTCATGCTCAAGCGTGCTTAGGGTCTATAAAAACCCTTGTTTTCTCTTCATTTCATCTAGTTTGGCCGAGTTTGTGAGCTCTTCTCCCATATTTTTGAGTAGAGAAGAGGCAGAGGGTCATGGTTGATGTTCCGGAACTCTATCCGATATAGTCCGAGTATCGAAATCGAAAATCAATCATATCTGTGTGTTCGTAGTTTCGAATCCTACAAGTTTCGATAGTTGGTTTCTCAAACCAACGAAGGTAGGTCATGGTTTCATCGAAGTGCTTAGTTCGGTTTTATTGGATTTGTAATTTTGGTATTATACTAAGCATACCTATGATATTCGGTTGTAGTTCTGGTCGTCGAATACGCGAGGATTTTGTCGTTGTCGTAGAAGCTAAGTATTGACCTCGAGGGAGCCTAGAGGCAGTGAAAGTTCTCTTGAGGTAGCAGAGGTATCCCTATGTGAATTATGGTTTTAGACTAGTAGTCGCAGTCGTTGTGGTCTCTGATATCATTTTGATATTTTTGTGTTTCCTATGACGCGTGATAACCATATATGTGATTGGAATGGAAAACGGAACGACGAACGTGTACAGATAAACCATGACAGATTTGGGGGATGTATCTATAGATGTGGTCATGGTTGACGGTGATTGGGGGTCAAGGATGTTCGTTAGTCAGGAATTGCAGATAATCAATATCAGGTGAGGGGGAAGAAACCTCAAATTTCGGGAAAATGGGCATAGAATATGACCATTAACATGTGTCGGGATTCTCAAACCCCTTTGCTAGTTGGTATATGCTTGGTATATGTATCTGAATAATATGCTTATATGATAACATGTTTCTGTGATAACATGCATATATGAATATACCATGATTAGATGATGTTTAGTTGTTTGTTAATATGCCTATTATGCTTTTCTGTTGATAATATGATAATATGTTAACTATGTGTTGTTGGTGTATTGATGTTATGATGGATCTGATCATGGTTGAATTTGGAGATGCTTTTTCTAAAATCAAGTTAAGAGCTGAATAGGGAAAATATGATTTTGTGGTGATATCAAGGTGTTAGATGGAAAGATGGTGCGAAATCACTTGGTGATGGATGCATGTACATATCATACATATCATTCATATTGCTGATCAACTTCGTGGGTCGCCGCAACAGCCGTTTGAGCGGTTACTAACATGAGGTTGATGGTTGTGAACGACTACAATGATAGTTGGACAGTTGTCACATGAGGGTCGTATGAATAGCTTCAACAGTCGTTTGAGTGGCTTTCATACGAGGTCGGATCATACTTGTGTATATAAATGCAACAGCTGTTTGAGTGGTTATTGCACAAGGGAGGTGATTGTATCGACTGCAACAGCCATTTGAGTGGTCGTTATGGTGGAGTCGTGTGAACAGTTGCAACAACTGAGTAATTACCACACGCGGTTGAGGTGAACTATCCGGAGCTACCAGGTTGGTGAAACTCATGTTGGAGCAATGCGGGTGCTTTCTCATTGTTGGATAACTTCTCGAGTTTCTCATAGTTGGAGGGATTCGAGAAGGCAGTGTTTCCTCAATGTTGGAGGACCTCTGTTGCACTTTCTTGGTAACTCGGGAGCCAGTAGCCCAACTACCCACTTATGTTGTTGTAGAATTGGCCAATCATGCATGTAGGACTAGTTGTGCATTAGAATAAGTTATGATCCTAGTTGACAAGATTTCGAGGTTGATTTTTATGACGATGAACTTGGAAGACGGATAGGTTTGTTGATGTACATGTTAATATGTAGTATTTTATGTTGTTTCCTATTCTATGATGATTGTAGAGTTTCTTACCTCCTGTATATCTATGTTTCTTTGTTTATGTTAACATTGGTTCGGATCGTGACCCGAAGACAGAATAAGCCTTAGCTAGTGCCGAGAAGAAGAAGGTGACGAGGATGCGAACGTCTCTCATGTTAGAAGACTTTTAAAGATGTTGTTTAGTAGTTATACCACGGCCAGTGGAGTGTCAAGTAATGTATAAGCCACAGCTTCTGTAATACTCCGATGTTATATATATATATATATATATATATATATATATATATATATATATATATATATATATATATATGTTTTATATGTTTTAAATTTTTTTGTTATAATCATATGCATTAATATCATGTGGCACTCGAAAGGGTGTTACAATGCCTGGACAGTGGCTGCTCACGACACATGATAGAAGAAAGGCCTATGTTCCTAGACCTCCAACCTAAAGAAGGAGGACATGTCACCTTCGGTGGAAATAAAAAAAAAAGAAAGGTTATTGGGATAGGTAAAATTGGTGGGAGATCACCTTTACCATCTATCTCAAGTGTTCTTTTAGTTGAAGGATTAAGACATAATCTACTTAGCATAAGTCAATTATGTGATAATGGATACTACGTTTCCTTCACTAAGAAATCGTGTATAGTCAAAGACACTACTAGCAAAGTTCTCTTTTCAGCAAACAGGTAACAAAATCTTTATAAGATTGATCTAACTGAACTATCTGATCAAAGTGTGACCTGTTTTGTGTCATGGGGGGATGAAATATGGGTATGGCATAAGAAGCTAGGACATACTAGTATGAAACAGATAACCAAACTTCTGAAGTATAGGCTTGTGAAAGGTCTACCTAATATTAGTTTCAAAAAGGATGCCCTATGCGATTCTTGTCAATGTGGAAAGCAAGTTAAATCTATATTCAAACCCAAAATTCTAGTATCTTCTTCTAGACCATTACAGATGTTGCATATGGATCTGTTTGGTCTAGTAAGTGTTGCTAGTAAGGCAGGAAAGAAATATGGTTTTATCTTAGTCGATGATTATTCTAAATATACATGGGTACTCTTCCTAACCCACAAGGATGAGTCATTCAAGATGTTTTCCATATTCTGTAAGAAAGTACAGAATAAGCAAGGATTCTGTATCTCAGCTATCATAAGTGACCACGGGGGAGAGTTTGAAAATGAGCACTTCAATACATTCTTTGAAGAAAACAGAATTTATCACAACTTCTCTATTCCAAGAATTCATCAGCAGAATGGAGTGGTAGAAAGGAAGAACAGATCTCTACAAGAGATGGCTCGAACGATGCTCAGTGAAAGCAAACTCCCAAATTACTTCTGGGATGAGGCAGTTAACACTGTTTGTTATGTGCAAGATGTTGGTCGTGGCAACCATCACCCAAGAGGGGGGTGAATTGGGTTTTAAATAAAAACGAATTATTTTTCAATAAATCAAAACCCTTTTAAAGAGTAGAACAAAATTTGCAGCGGATAAATAATTCTTTTCAAATTAAAGCGCTTAAAAAATAATTCCTTTGAAATTAAAGCGCGATTAAGAAAATGACCTGAATTTAAGTGCGATAATAAAAATAGATAAGGAAGAGAATATGAACACAACGATATATCCTGGTTCGCCACAAACTACCCACGTGGCCTACGTCCAGTCCCCAAGACAATAGAACCAAGGGTTTTCACTCAACACTAGTTTTTAAACAGGATCAACTAGAACCTTTACAATGAAGAGCATTCCTCACAGACCAGGGATATCACCTCACCCAGTGAAAGAGCCTCAAAAATTAACCCAAGAGATATACCCTCTCTTGTCAACCACAAGGAATATCACCTCCCTTGTAAACACTTGGAAATCGCATCCAAGAAACACCACAAGAGATATACCCTCTCTTATAAGAATGGTGAAGAAAAGAAGGGTTTGAGTCACACGACTCTTACCAACAATATGCACTCTTAATAGTGCTGATAAAACAATTTGAAGCCCAATACAAGAACACCTATATGGTGTAAAGATCTCTCAATATAATATGATCTAAGTGTAAGAACAAAGAGTAGTATAGAGAGAAATAGTTTTTCAAAGTTTTAGCACAGATATAAAATGATAATTTCATGCTCTGAATTGTGCCTAAGTTTCCTTTATATAGACCATGAAAGATTAGGTCAAAAACTCTCCGAAACTCAATTTTTGGGCATAATAATCGATTATTTAAAAGCCATAATCGATTATTTTAACTCAGATTGAAAAAGCGCCTCTTTAAGACAGTCGCAACATAATGGATTATGCTAATCGATTATTTCAGCATAATGGATTATGTAATCGCTTATTGACAGCATAATGGATTATGCTAATCGATTATCTGTTCTCTGTTTGAAATTTTGCGAGCTCTTAAAACATATAATCGATTATAATTTTGCGAGCTCTTAAAACATATAATCGATTACCTAATGAGCATAATTGACTATTCATATTCAAATTCAAACTTAACAGCTAGAAAGAAGTTATTACTCATTAAAACACATTTAATAGTCAATTAAGTTGATTTATAAAACGTGATAAAAAAGGCATCATTGATTACTATAATTGATTATTGCATTTCAAATTCAAATTTTGAAGACATAACAGCTCTATAATTAATTACTCATTAAAGTATATTTAAGAGCTTGATAATCGTTATACTATCGATTATTCATCGAATTAAATTTGAATTTGAAAAACTCAAAGGCTGAAAAAGATTTCTCAATTAAGTTCATTTAAAAGCCATTTAAATTTTATTTTGAAAGCTCATTTATGTGTGTGTGACCAGTTTTAATTATGAGAGCTTTACTTACCATTTACAACTTTTTCTAAACCAAGTAATACAAATAGTAATATTCCATTTAACACATCTTGATTGCTTGGATGTCCTTTTGCCGCTTTTTGCAACTTAGTCCTTTTAGAACTTTCCCTTTTGTCATTCATCAAAACTAAAATACCTATCAAGGCATATATTCACATTCTCCCCCTTTTTGATGATGACAAACATCTCATGGAGCGATTTGCTCAAGAATAGGGTTAGAGCAATTAAATAAGAAACATCAAAGTTCTAAGCACGGTTTTATGCTCTACTCCCCCTCACTTTATGCATACATTCAAATCCACTCCCCCTGAATCATGCATTCATATAAATCTCCCCCTTTTGGCATTATCAAAAAGTGGGAAAAGCAAATAAAGCAAGGCATATATTCAGGTAACTCAAAGTAGCTAAAACTAGCACTTAATGAGCATGTTTATATACACCATTTATTAAAAGATAAATCAGTTGTTTATAATGGTGCACTAGACTTTTATAACAATTTGATATAATAACTTCTTGTTATTTCTTGTTCTTGATATCCCATATAAAGCTCACACAACATAGCTCATAGAAACATCTTCATTTATTTGACATTTCAATTTATTTTGGAATCAAGAGATGAAACATACATACTTTCAAGAAGAGAACTTTAGAGATATAACACAAATTAGCAAAAAATTCTCCCCCCTTAACAAGTATATCATTTTGTGTCCTATACTTCCCTTAAGCATGTAAATATTTCTCCCCTTTCGAAAAGAATTTTTCAAAATATCATTTCATTTATGGATTATGTAATCGATTATTTTAACTCAGATTGAAAAAGTGCCGCTTTTTGCAACTTAATCCTTCTAGAACTTTCCCTTTTGTCATTCATCAAAACTAAAGTACCTGCCAAGGCATATATTCACACAAGACATAATATTGATAAGACCCTTCTTGATCAAGACTCCTTATGAATTATGGAAAGGTAAAAAAACCAACATCTCTTATTTCCATGCTTTTGGATGTGAAAGCTTTATTTTAAATACTAGAGATCAACTTGGAAAATTTGACTCGAAAGTAGATAAGGCTATATTTCTTGGATATTCAGACACTTCTAGAACATAAGTAGTTGAAGAATCTATTCATGTAAAATTTAATGATGGTTTAAAGACTGATAGGAGACTATCATATCTTGAAGATGATCTTGCAGGTTTAGATCTTGGAAAACATTATGATCAAACTGATGGCAACTTAAAGACTAAGAATGCAGAAGCACCTGTTCAAGTGTCTGATCCATCTACTAAACAAGTATCTGACACTAAACCCAGAATAGATTGGAAATTCAAAACTCATCATCCTGAAGAATTTATCATTGGTAATCCCTCTCAAGGAGTCACAACCAAATCAACATTTAGAGACTCAAACAATATGGCATTTCTATCTAACATAGGACCCAAAAATATTAAAGAAGCTCTCGAAGATGAAAGTTGGATCTTAGCTATGCAAGAAGAGCTAAATCAGTTCAAAAGAAATGATGTTTGGTCACTAGTTCCAAAGGTCAAAGGAAAATCTGTTATTGGAACAAGATGGGTGTTCAGAAACAAACTGGATGAGGATGGCAAAGTTATCAGAAACAAAGCAAGGTTAGTAGCTCAAGGCTATAACCAATAAGAAGGTATTGATTACACTGAAACTTTTGCACCAGGAGCTAGGATAGAAGCTATTCGCATACTTATGTCATATGTTACACAACATCAAATCACTTTATTTCAAATGGATGTAAAAAGTGTACTTCTTAATGGAATAATTGAAGAAGAAGTGTATGTTAAACAACCACCTGGTTTTGAAAATAATGATAAACCAAATCATGTCTATAAGCTTAAAAAGTCCCTATATGGATTGAAACAAGCACCTAGAGCTTGGTATGATAAACGTGGTTCTTTTCTCATGAAAAATGATTTTATTAGAGGAAAAGTTGATACAACTCTCTTTAGAAAAAGTTCTAAAAAGGATTTCATTATAGTACAAATTTAAGTTGATGATATTATATTTGGTGCTACTAATGAAAGCTTTGTAAGAGTTCTCTAAGCTTATGCAGAATGAATTTGAGATGAGCATGATGGGAGAATTGAAGTTCTTCCATGGTCTGCAAATCAAACAAACAGATGATGGGATATATATCCATCAACCAAGGCTGGCCCAATAGCTATTGAGGCCTAAAGCGAAATTCGAACTAAGGCCTTTTTAAAATTTAAAAAAGTATTTAATAAATAAGAGGTTTTTACAACAACAAAAAAGTGATGCCATTTTAATTGTTTTTAACTTTGCTCTCATTTATTAATTTAATGTTATTTAATTTACTTTTTAATAAGCCAAAAATATATTGATAAGAGTATTAGGGGTACTCATGCCCATATCCATAGTAACACTAAGGTTAATACACAAAAATAATCTAAGTATTAAGTTGTAAAATTAGTAGCCAAGTGAAACTAGGAATCCTCCATAAAAGATAGAGCCAGTAAAATGGTGCAACTAATTTGAAATAAAATTCCCCGAGCCCCTGTGCATGCAAACTAGGATACCAAAATGAAGCAAATCATGATAGAAGGACAAGCCCAGTTTAATGTTATTTAAATAAAATAATGGAAATTAAAAGGTAAACTGATAAATAAAATTTGTAATAAAATTCCCAGAGCCCCTGCACATGCAAACAAGGATACAAAAAAGAAGCAAATCATGATAGTAGGACAAGCCCAGTTTAATATTATTTAAATAAAATAATTGAAATTAAAAGGTAAACTAATAAAAAAGTTCTCAACGAGAGTTTAAAAAGTCATAATAATGGCAGTATTTGCAGGCAGAAGGAATCGATCACAGGAGCTGGACTTGAAGAAGTGACGCACTACCATTCGTTCTATGAGGCCCATTTAACTAACTATAGTTTATAAAATATATAATATTGAGGGTGAGGCCTAAAGCAAGGACTTTAGCAGCCTCACCCTTGGGCCAGCTCTGCCATCAACAGAAATATACCAAGGAGATCTTAAAGAAATATAAACTGGATACAGCAAAACCAATGAAAACTCCTAAGGAAGCCAATGCAAAATTGAATAGAGATGGGGAAGGTAAAAAGGTAGATCAAACTGTCTATAGAGATATGATTGGTTCTCTTCTGTATTTAACTTCTAGTAGACCTGATATTCAATTAAGTGTCTGCATGTGTGCAAGATTCCAATCTGACCCTGGAGAATCACATCTCAAAGCTATTAGAGAATATTTAGATATTTGCTTGGAACCACTAATCTTGGTTTGATGTATCTAAGAACACAAGAGTACAGATTAGTTGGATTTTGTAATGCTGACTGTGCTGGAGACAGAGTTGAAAGGAAAAGTACCAGTGGAGGATGTCACTTTATTGGAGCAAGTTTGGTCTCATGGATAAGTAAAAGACAAACTACAATTGCACTATCTACTGCAAAGGCGGAATACATTTTAGCTACAAGTTGTTTGTTATGTGCTGATGGTGATCATACAAAAGCATATCCTATCCTCAACCACCTCCATACCTAGGGTCAGATCCCTGAACTGCTCAATCAACTCCATCTCTTTTATCATCATCGCGGACATATGCAAAGATTTCTTACTTAACGCATCCCCTACAATATTCGTCTTCCCAGGATGATACTGTAGATCAAACTCATAGTCCTTTATAAACTCCATCCATCTTCGTTGTCTCATATTCAACTCCTTCTGATCAAACAGATACTTCAAGCTCATGTGATCACTATACACAATAAACTTAGCTCCATACAGATAGTTTCGCCATATCTTCAATGTGAACACTATAGCTGCCAACTCCAAATCATGGGTCGGATAGTTCCTCTCATGAATTCTCAAATGTCAAGAAGCATAAGCCACAACTCTTCCCTCTTGCATCAGCACACAACCCAATCCTTGTTATGACGCATCACAATATACGTCAAGCTGTCCAAAAGGATCTGGTAAAGTCAACACTGGCGAAGTGGTCAACTTATTCTTTAGCTACTGAAAGCTATTCTCACACTCATCTGTCTAAACAAAAGATGTACCTTTTCTCGTCAACTGCGTCATAGGCAACGCAATCTTCGAGAAACCATCTATAAACCTCCGGTAGTATCCAGCTAATCCCAGAAAACTTATCACCTCACTCACTGACTTAGGTTGCTCCCACTTAAGAACTACCTCAACTTTAGTTGGATTTACTGATATTCCTTCTTTATTGATCACATGCCCTAAAAACTGAACTTCCTCCATCCAAAACTCACATTTGGATAACTTTGCATACAACCGACGATTCTTCAACACCTGTAATACTATCCTTAGATGCTCCTCATGCTCTTCCCGTGAATGGGAATAGATAAGGATATCATCTTTAAACACATCCACGAACTTGTTGAGGAACAGTCTGAAGATCATGTTCATGTAATCCATAAATATTGCTGGAGTATTAGTGACATCGAAAGGCATGACTAAGTACTCGTAGTGCACGTACCTCGTCCCGAAAGTTGTCTTGGGTATATCCTCCTTCTTCACTCTAATCTGATGGCACCCTGACCTCACATCAATATTGGAAAATATCAACGCTCCTTTCAACTGATCCATCAAATCATCTATCCTAGGCAACGGATATTTGTTCTTGATGGTCACCTTGTTCAGCTGCCTATAATCCGTACACAGCCTAGCACTCCCATCTTTCTTCTTCACAAACAACATCGGAGCTCCCCACAGTGAAACACTCAGCCTGATAAACTCTTTCTTCAACATATCATCTAACTGCTTCTTCAACTCAGTCAATTCTACGGCTGACACTCGATAAGGATCTATTGAGATAAGTCATGTCCCCGGTATGAGATCGATGGTAAACTCTACTTCCCTCTTTGGTGGCAAACCCAGAACATCGGGAGGGAAAACCTCAGGAAACTCTCTCACGATAGGCATAGAATCTACACAAGGAGTCTCCTTAGCTTCCACTGAGAAAAGCATCACATACTACCGAGAATCATCACTCCTCATATATACTCCTTCATTGACAAATACTAAGCTAGAAGGCTCAAGAAATGATAAGGTCTTTCTAGAACAATCTAACACCACATGGTTAGCCGAAAGCCAATCCATGCCAAGAATAACGTCTATCTGCTGCATAGGCAAGCAGACAAGGTCTACAAGGAATGTCCTATTTTCAATAACTATAGGACACTATAAACAAATGGACATAATCATCAAGGGATTGAAAAGAACAGATATAAAACACGAGAAAGGGGGTTGAATTGTATTTTACTTGATTTTTGAAAAGATCAAAACTTTAGATAAGAGACACAAAGATGTGTCTGATGAAACAGAAAACTTATCACTTTTCAACCCAGTTAGCACAGTTAATCCAAAGCAAACTGAAAAGATTAAGTTAGAGAAAGGAGACACAGATATTTATACCGGTTCACCCCAAACCTTGGGCTATGTCCAGTCCTTGGTTTCACCAAGTATTACACTATAACTGATCAGGTTACAACAGGTATTATTTGCACACCTAGCCTCCAAAGGCTCAAACAAGTATTGTTTTCACAACTAGCCTCTCCAGGATCAAATAAGTATTCTTTCAGCAAGCCTTTTCAGGCTCTACAAATGGTAAGAAAGCAGCAGCTTCACAGATTACCACTTTGCAGATCTACCAAGCAGCACTTCAAAGAGTGAATAAGTATTTAAGGTAGGAAAGATCGCAATAAAGACTTCCCAATAAATACAAATGATTTGAGCGAAGAAGTATTCTATGAAGAACTTAAACAGAGCATTGAATGCAAAGAGAGTATTGAATGCTTGAGTGAATATATTCAGGTATATCTTCAATAGCCTTCAAAGTCTTCTATTTATACTCAAAAGAGATAAATCCGTTGAGGAGAGTTCTTCAGCTGAGTATTCTTTTGTTCTTCATTCATAAATTCCAAAGAGTCGTTCTGATCTTGCATTTAATGTTTATGAACGTTGGTGAGCTTCAAGACAAGTTGAACGTATAGGTTGGCATAGCTTTATCAGAGTGCAGTTTGATTCAGAGCAGTGCTTGCTGCTTTTTAGACTTGGTCAGCACAACTTTCCTTATTTGTGCTAAGCGGGTCTGCAAACAAGTAAAGTTCACTTTACCTTTTGCAAAAAAAAAAAAAAAAATCTTCAAGCGCGTAATGGTCCTTTGAACTTTATGAGATTGAATTTATTTATTTGAAATTATCAGGGAATATTCTTCATATTTGAATATGGTTGAAGCGAGGGACTTAAAATTGATTTGCAGTCTCAAACGCATTATCGGATTTAACAAAGGCCGAGTCTTTGTTTAGACGCATCGTAACACAGACGCATCATTAAGACTTTGTTTCTTTGTTATGAGACTCTTACTTCATGATCTGCACATTTAATACACACATTAGTAGATTTCACAAGGTTCACTTAAAATCATTCTTTGTTTGGATTCATCAAAAGCAGAGATGTCAAAAGATGTAGTCTTAACAATCTCCTCCTTTTTTATGATGACAAACATTGTCTTATGATTTTAATGAACTTGAGAGAAAAGCGGATTTTAGTCATAGAATATTATATAAAGATATTCGAGCTCATAAAGAAATTCAAGATATTCAAGCTGCCCCGAACTAATGCTTACATAATGTATTCAGACACTGGTTAAGGTTATACTTAAGATCGTAGCGTCTTATAATAAAATTCTATTAGAGATTAGATTTTAATTAGATAAAAAAAGATATTTATAATATTCACACTTCTCCCCCTTTGTCATCAGCAAAAAGATAAAACAACAGATAAAAGATATCCGAGAAAGAAAAAGTTTATTGATTTATCCATCATTGACTAATACATTGCTGACAAATGAAATAAAAACTAAAGGTTTTGTTTTTTAACAATTTTGGTGATAAGTGCCACAACAGTCTGCATCGTCTCACGAAGGCCGCTAATTTTTGCATGAGCTACTAGATCCATTCCAATAACGGTGGATGCCATTTCAGCAGGGTCATCATGTGGAGATGAAGAGGAGGGGCCATGATCATAAGGATTTGCAGTCGTGGGTGGTTCATAGGGAAAAATTTCCAGACAGTGCCAAGTAGAGAATAACCAGAGGAGAAAATGAAAGTAAGATCAAAGAGACTGGGGAACAAAGGAAAAACTGAGTGCAACAAACCAAAAGGTTGGAGACATGAAATTCTAAAATAAGGGATTTCTAAATTGGATAAAGAAATGAAAAGAGGGGAAAGATGATCGAAAAATCAAGTTAAGTTTGCATCAGAAATCGGCAAATCAAAAGAGTAAACTGAAAAAGGGTTTTCATAAAAAGATAAAGGTAAAATGAAAAGAAAAGGGATAAAGATAAGGGTTGGTTGGAAGGGGTAGAGTTGCCTTGATTCTTCTCTGTCTTCATCTGGATATCCAATCAAGGGAATCTGATAAGAACTGAGCCTGGCGCTATCTGTAGGCGTCTTAAGCTTGTAAAACAGAGATATGCCACAGTGAAGAGCTCGATCTTGAAAGACATGAAGCTCGGGATGACTCATGAATGAAGTAGACCATTTAGGGAACTTCAGCTTCTTATGCTTCCTTTCTAGCCAAACAAATGGCTTCTTGGATTTTGGATATAAATTAGGCTTTGGAAACACAGATCCTTTATCAGGACAAATCTTCAACACTGTATTAGCCTTCAAACAAGCAGTAGGATTTGGTCTGTTTCTCCAAGAGGCTTGATTTAGCCATACTGCAGCCTGCTCAGCAACAAGGTTGTTGATTGCCTTTAGATCATCTGAGCAAAGAAGGTCAGGGTTAATTTGGTCTATAGGTTGTGGATCATAAGACATATATCTAAGAGAAGGGTTGATGGGGGCAGATATATTTCTTTGTGGTGAGGTGTGAGGAGGGGGTGAAGGGTGAGAAAGATGTGAGATAATGGAATCAAAAATTCTTAAAACAAGAATCAAAGGTTGATTTCCTTGAGTTAGTGAGGGAGAGGGTGATAATGAAGGATTGGATATGTGGTCTGGTGAGTCATGAAGAATAGGTTGTGGTGAGAGATTTTCTGGAGTGAGATTCAAGTTGAAATCTCGAACAGATAAAACAAGCAAATTTTCAGCAATTGAAATTTGATTGTGAATAGGGGAGTTATGAGAGGAAGACGAAGATGAATGTGATGGTGAGGATAAAACAATGGGTGAAGGAGGTGAGGGTTCAGATGACCTAACTGGTGAAACAGCAGGTTGTAAAGTGACTTGCACAGGCTCAGCTACCTTCAACCTTGTAGATCTTCTAACTGGTGTAACTGCAACTGCAGCTTTCCTCTTGAGTTCCTTTCGAGGGGCAGCAACAGGTTTTTGAACCAATTATTTCTTTAGAACCTTGGAGATTGGTTGGTCATCATCATCATCAGATGCTTCTGAGATGATCAGCTTTCTTTTCACTTGAAGCTTTGGTCTGACCTTGGGGTCCAAAGGTACAGACACCTCTGTTGCTTCTGAGTCATCAGACTCATTGGTTTCTTTTTAGATTCTTCTGAAGATCTCTTCTTCTACTCATCTTCATCAAAGTCAGGAATCCTTCCTGGTGGTCTCAGCTTCTTCTGAGAAAGGGTTCTTTCATCTATGGCAGTGGCCATATCAACCTTTCTAGTGAGGGGAATGCCCTTGATGTTCAGCAGTTTAGTAATCAGCATCCCATAGGTGTAGGAGGTCCAGATTTTGGGCTTTACCATCCTCAGCATGTATTTGAAAATCAAATCATTGATATCAATCTTCATCATGCTCAAGAGATGAAATAGATCAAACATATCCATCTTGTTGACACTATCACGAGCGTTGGTTCTTGGCATTACAAAGTTAATCAGCAAGACATGCAAGAACCTTCCTTTTGGAATCAGCTGAGAAGCTGCTTTATTCCTAGGGTTAGATACCCCGTACAAAACTTGATGTACAGTTTCTTCTCCATACTGAGTTTCCCAGTCATCTGTGAAAGCAGCACCTTGCCTAGGGCAACCAGTTGCTTTCTGGATACTGTTGAGAGTGAACAAATACGGTCTTCCATTACATTTGGCCCGAATGGAGATCTGGGTCTGAGACATCCTTTCTTCAGCATTTTCCCAGAATTCCTGAAGCAATAATGGGTACAATGATTCATTCAAAGCGAATAAATTGACCCATTGAGAAGCTTCCAATTCAGGCATTACGTTCATGCCTCCTTTTATGATTTTGTTCATCTTAAAAAATCTCCCAAGTGCAATGGAGATGTCCTCGATACTCATTCCCAAGTGAGTAGCAGCACGAACGAGTTTCTATAAGGGTCCTTTGGGTGCCATGGATTTGGGTTTGAGATGAAGGAAATGAAGGGTTTCGAAAAGGGTTTGCTCGCACGAGAGAGAGAGAGAGAGAACTTTTGAAACAGTAAAGTATTTCTAAGAGAAGACTTTTGATTTTTAAGAGAAAGGTTTCAAAAAGAGCAGTTGAGAGTAATAAGACAAAAACGCTTTGAATTCAAAAACATTTTAGATAACTGCAATGTAAAGTCTCAGTCATTAATCCACGTCAGCAGACGCTTTTACTCAGATCAAACACATTCCATCAAACATTATTCATTTATGAAATACATGTTTAGATTATCTCTAATATATACAAATCTGTCTTCAGCTAAGGGTTTTGTTAATATATCAGCCCACTGATTCTCAGTTTTAACAAAGTTAATATCAAAAACACTTTTTTGAACATAGTCTCTTATAAAGTGATGTTTAATTTCTATGTGCTTAGCCTTAGAGTGATGTATGGGATTCTTAGATAAATAAATAGCACTAGAATTATCACACCAAACAGAAATATTATGTTCAAAGATGGGATAATCTTCAAGTTGATGTTTTACCCATAAAAGTTGTGAACAACAGCTTGGAGCTGAAATATATTCGGCTTCTGCAGTGGATAGAGCAATTGTAGTCTATCTTTTGCTTGTCCAAGAGACTAAGCTTGCTCCAATGAACTGACATCCTCCACTTGTACTTTTCCTTTCTACTCTGTCTCCAGCATAATCAGCATCACAGAATCCAACTAATCTGTATTCGTGTGTTCTTAAATACATCAAACCAAGATTAGTGGTTCCAAGCAAATATCTAAATATTTTTTAACCGCCTTGATATATGATTCTCTTGGATCAGATTGGAATCTTGCACACATGCAGACATTGAATTGAATATCAGGTCTAATCGAGGTTAGGTACATAAGAGAACTAATCATACCTCTGTAGATAGTTTGATCTACCCTTTTACCTTCTCCATCCTTGTTTAGTTTTGCATTTTCTTCCACGGGAGTTTTCATAGGTTTCGTTGTATCTAGTTTATACTTCTTTAAGATCTCCTAGGTATATTTCTATTGATGGATGTGTATTCCATCATTTGTCTGTTTGATTTGTAGACCAAGGAAGAACTTTAATTCTCCCATCATACTAATCTCAAATTCATTCTGCATAATCTTGGAGAACTCTTTGCAGAGTTTTTCATTAGTAGCACCAAATATAATATCATCAACATAGATTTGTACTATAATGAAATCCTTTTTAGAATTTTTTATAAAAAGAGTAGTATCAACCTTTCCTCTAATGAAGCCATTTTTCATAAGAAAAGAACTAAGTCTATCATACCAAGCTCTAAGTGCTTGTTTTAATCCATAAAGTACTTTCTTAAGCTTATAGACATGATCTGGTTTGTCACTGTCTTCAAAACCAAGTGTTTGTTTAACATATACATCTTCTTCAAAAATTCCATTAAGAAATGTACTTTTAACATCCATTTGAAATAAGGTGATTTGATGTTGTGCAGCATATGACATAAGTATGCGAATTGCTTCTATTCTAGCTACTGGTGCAAAAGTTTCAATGTAGTCAATACCTTCCTATTGGTTATAGCCTTGGGCTACTAACCTTGCTTTGTTTCTAACTACTTTACCATCTTAATCAAGCTTGTTTCTGAATACCCATCTTGTTCCAATAATTTATTTTCCTTTTTCAATTGGAACTAAGAACGAAACATCTTTCCTTTTGAACTGATTTAGCTCTTCTTGCATAGCTAAAATCCAGCTTTCATCTTCAAGAGCTTCTTTGATATTATTTGGTTCAATCTCAGATAGGAATGCCATGTTGTTTGAATCTCTGAAAGTTGATCTGGTTCTAACTCCTTGAGAGGGATTACCAATGATCAATTTTTCAGGATGATGAGTTTTGAATTTCCAGACGCGTCTGGGTTCAATGTTAGACGATTGTTGAGCAGGTGGATCAGACGCTTGAGTAGGTACTTATGAATCCTCGTTCTTTAAGTTATCTTCAGTCTGATTGTCTTATTTTCCAAAATCTAAACCTGGAAGATCATCTTCAAGATCTGATAGTCTCTCATCAGTCATTAAACCATCATTAAATTTGACATGAATGGATTCCTCAACAACTTCTGTTCTAGAGTTATAAACTCTGAAAGCTTTAAAAGTGTCTGAATAACCAAGAAATATAGCCTTATCTACTTTTGAATCAAAATACCAAGTTGATCTCTAGTATTTAAGATAAAACATTCACATCCAAAAGCATGGAAATAAGAGATGTTGTGTTTTCTACCTTTCCACGATTCATTGGGAGTTTTATTCAAGAAGGGTCTTATCAATATTCTGTTATGTACATAAAAAGCAATGTTTACCATCTCAGCCTATAAGTACTTTGGGAGTTTGTTTTCATTGAGCATCATTCGAGCCATCTCTTGTAGAGATCTGTTCTTCCTTTCTACTACTCCATTCTGTCGAGGAGTTCTATGAGCAGAGAAGTTATGAGAGATACCATTCTCTTCACATAATGTATTGAAGTATTCATTTTCAAACTCTCCCCCATGGTCACTTCTGATAGCTAAGATCAAGAATCCATGCTCATTCTGAACTTTCTTACAGAATATAGAAAACATCTTGAATGACTTACCCTTGTGGGTTAAGAAGAGTACCCATGTATATCTAGAATAATCATCGACTAAGACAAAACCATATTTATTTTCTGCCTTACTAGCAACACTTACTGGACCAAACAGATCCATATGCAACAATTGTAAAGGTCTAGAAGAAGATACCAGATTCTTGGGTTTAAAGCTAAATTTAACTTGCTTTCCACATTGGCAAAAATCACATAAGACATCCTTTTTGAAACTTATTTCAGGTACACCTATCACAATTCTATACTTCTGAAGCTTAGTTATCTGCTTCATACTTGTATGTCCTAGCTTCTTATGCCATACTCATCTTTCATCTTCCCTTGACACAAAACAAGTCACATTTCGATCAGTCAGTTCAGTTAGATCGATCTTTTAAAGATTTTGTTGCTTGTTTTCTGAAAAGAGAACTTTGCCATTAGTGTCTTTGACTATACATGCATTCTTAGTAAAGGAAACATTACATCCATTATCACATAGTTGGCTTATGCTTAACAGATTATGTCATAATCCTTCAACTAAGAGAACACTAGATATAAATGGTAGAGGTGATCTCCCACCAATTTTACCTATCCCGATAACCTTTCCTCTTTGATTTCCACCAAAGGTAACATGTCCACCTTCTTTAGGTTGGAGGTCTAGGAACATAGACTTTTCTCCTGTCATGTGTCGTGAGCACTGAGCAACCACTGTCCAAGTACCATGATAGGTGTTCTTTTTGTCCTATTAAGGATATTTGCAACAGGAATAATCAAAGCTTTAGGTACCCATATTTTATTAGGTCATTTCTTGTTAGTTCTTAAAGTTTGTCACAACTTCTTTCTTGTATGAATACACTTGGATGTGATATGTCTAGCTTTTCACAGTTTTTACAGCTATCCTTATATGAATTAACTTTATCATAAAGAGCTTTAGGTTGTCATCCTAAGATTTTGTTAAATACTTTATGATGTGCCTGGTTGGTGAATCCTATACAAGTTTTATCAAGAGAGGGTATCTGACTTCCTAACAGTTTACTCGGATTATCTCTTCCATTGACAAAACGAGCAAGATCGGAGGTGAGCTCTTCTACCTTCTGTTGAAGTTTGACAACTTCTTCAGATTGTGGCGTCTCAACGATGATCTCAGCTTTAAGCTTTTCAGCTTTAAGCTTATTGTTTTCCTGAGACAGTTTGTCACACTCTTGAGTCTTATGTTCATGCTCTTTTAGGAGTTTCACATATTGCTTCTTAAGTGTTCTGTATGCCTTAGTTAAACAGTAAGATTCCTCAATCAATTCATCATACGCATCTTGCAATTCCTTAAGATCATAAATTTAGTCAAAGTCAGAATCAACATTTGCCATTAGACACAGATTTGCTTCCTTGCCTTCTGCGTCCTAATCTGATGAATTGCCATCGAGATCTTCCCATGTTGCCATCATCCCTTTCTTTTTTATTTTTGTAGAACCTTTTGAAGGGCTGCTTTTGTAACTGAGGACATTCAGATTTGATGTGTCCTCGTTTCTTACATTCATAGCAGACAATAGGACTCTTATTAGAACTGTTGTTTTCTTTGAAGTATTTTTCTTTATTGAACTTATTGAATGGTTTATCCTTTCTGAAATTCTTCTTTCTCCATAGATTCCTCATTTTTCTAGTTAGTAATGACATTTCATCATCACTATCTGAATCTTCTTCAGAAGTGTCTGATTCTGGTTCTGATTCTTCAATTTTGAGAGCCTTTGAAGAAGTCTTTTCTACCTTGAGAGCAATGGACTTTTCTTTCTTTGTTGAGCTATCTTCATTTAGCTACTGTTCATGAACTTGTAAGGTTCCAAGAATATCACTCATTTGAAGAGTTGTGAGATCTTTGGCCCGAGTTATTGCAGTAACCAGAGGTCTCCACTGTTTGGGCAGACTTCTTAGAATTTTGCCAACTTTATCAGCATTGGTGTAGATTTTTCCCAGTGACTTCAGATTATTTGTGATAGTCTAAAATCTTCCTATCATTTGATCAATGATTTCTCCTTCTTCCATGGTGAATAACTCATACTTTTGTACAAGCATATTTATCTTAGTTTATTTCACCTTTGTCTTTCTTTCATGAGTTACTTCAAGAGTATCCCAGATTTCCTTAGTAGATTCACATGCATGGACCTTCTCAAATTCTTCCTGACTTAGGGCGCACATCAAGGAATACCTTGCTTTATGATTTAGCTCCCACTTAGTCTTTTCTGCAATATTCCATTCGACCTTAGGTTTGTCAGTGTTGTCAGCATACTTTGGAATGTAAGGATCTTCCGTAATGATATCCCATAAATCAGAGTTTGTTGACATGATGCACCATTGAAATATTTCTTTCCAATAGATGTAATTTTCTCCATCAAAGAAGGGAGGTCTGGTCAAAGATGCTCATTCTCCAGGGTTGTTTTCGCTTGTGCTAGCTCCAGCCGTCATGATTTTTGTTCAACGAGATCTTTCCTCAACACTGTTAAGTGCTCAACCTAGAGGTTAAGCTCTAGTACCAACTGAAAAGAACAGATATAAAACATAAGAAGGGGGTTGAATTGTATTTTACTTGATTTTTGAAAAGATCAAAACTTTATATAAGAGACACAAAGATGTGTCTGATGAAACAGAAAACTTATCACTTTTCAACCCAATTAGCACAGTTAATCCAAAGCAAACTGAAAAGATTAAGTTAGAGAAAGGAGACATAGAGATTTATACCGGTTCACCCCAAACCTTGGGCTACATCCAGTCCTTGGTTTCACCAAGTATTACACTATAACTGATCAGGTTACAGAAGGTATTATTTGCACACCTAACCTCCACAGGCTCAAACAAGTATTGTTTGCACACCTAGCCTCTCCAGGCTCAAACAAGTATTCTTTCAGCAAGCCTTTTCAGGCTCTACAAATGGTAAGAAAGCAGCAGCTTCACAGATTACAACTTTGCAGATCTACCAAGCAGCACTTCGGTGAGTGAATAAGTATTTAAGATAGGTAAGATCGCAATAAAGACTTCTCAATAAATACAAATGATTTGAGCAAAGAACTATTCTATGAAGAACTTAAAGAGAGCTTTGAATATGAAGAGAGTATTGAATGCTTGAGTGAATATATTCAGGTGTATCTCCAATAGCCTTCAAAGTCTTCTATTTATACTCAAAAGAGATAAATCCGTTAAGGAGAGTTCTTCAGCTGAGTATTCTTTTGTTCTTCATTCATAAATGTCAAAGAGTCATTCTGGTCTTGTATTTAATGTTTATGATCGTTGGTGAGCTTCAAGACAAGTTGAACGTATAGGTTGGCATAGCTTTTTCAGAGTGCGGTTTGATTCAGAGCAGTGCTTGTTGCTTTTGGGACTTGGGTAGTGCGACTTTCCTTATTTGTGCTAAGCGGGTCTGCGACCAAGCAAAGTTCACTTTGCCTTTTGCAACAAAAATAATCTTCAAGCGCGGAATGGTGCTTTGAACTTTCTGAGGTCGAATTTCTTTATTCGAAATTATCAGGGAATATTCTTCGTATTTGAATATGGTTTAAGTGAGGGGCTTAAAGTTGATTTGCAGTCTCGGACCCATTATCGGACTTAACAAAGGCTGAGTCATTTTTTAGATGCATTGTAACACAGACGCATCATTAAGACTTTGTTTCTTTGTTATGAGACTCTTGCTTCATGATCTGCACACTTAATACACACATTAGTAGATTTCACGAGGTTCACTTAAAATCATTATTTGTTTGGATTCATAAAGATTAGAGATGTTAAAGGATGTAGTCTTAACAGGGATCACTAGTAGGGGTACAAACCGTAAGGGTTTATGGTAACATGGAGATAGGTAGCTATAAATGATCCACACATTCCTGCAAAATAAATCAATGCATAGCACCTGAGTCAGACAACACAGACGAGAGTCTACCATATATCAAACACATACCCTTGATAAGATCTACAGATTGAGAGGATTTGGCTCCCCTCACAGTAAACACTCTCCCAGTGGCCTGAGGTCTGGCCATCTGTTGTCCTGCTGCTGGAACTCCTCTCCCAGCTCAACCTCTGCCTGTACTGACTCCTCTACCAGCAGCTATTAGCTGCTGCATAGCTCAATGTCTACAATCTCAAGCCATATGGCCTAATTTACCACAGTTGAAACAACCAGGTCTCTCCCTACAATCTCTGAGATAGTGAGGTCCCCCACATCTAAAACAAATTGGGCATCTCTGCTATTAGCCTGCTCCACCAACAAGTGTCGAAGAAACTGGTAATGGTGTAGATGTCTGAATAGTCAGCACTGGTCTGGTATACGGTCCCCGCCTCCACTGGGAACCACTGCCTCCTCTCCTCTGTGTCCCGTATCTAATGGGACATACACTCCTACATTGTCTCTGCTCAACCTCTCTCCTCTGGTCAATGCTCTTAATGGCACTACACCTCTCAACCAACTCAAGAAAACTGTGAATATCCAACGGCACTATAGCTCTCTGCAACTCGTGCCGTAAACCCTCCTTAAACCGCCTACACTGCCAATCCTCATCAGGGAACCTCTGGTGAAACACTGAAAACTGCAACAAAGCCTCAAACCTCGCTGCGTAATCTCCGACAGACATGTTACCTTGCTGTAAGCTCATGAACTCCCTCTCTTTCTCCCCGTTCTCATCCAGAAACTCAAACTCTAGGGTCCCCATCAGTGGGATCCCCGCTTGGCTGGTCATCCAAGCGTAATCTTCGACAGACATGTTACCTTGCTGTAAGCTCATGAACTCCCTCTCCTTCTCCCCATTCTCATCCAGAAACTCAAACTCTAGGGTCCCCATCAGTGGGATCCCCGCTTGGCTGGTCATCCAAGGATGATCCAAATGCGGCATCCTGCTGAATCTGCTCCATGAATCAAGAAGAAAACATACACAAAAGCAGTGGGGAGATAAGAAACATGCTATCATCATAAGAGGAAAAAGATTACATAGCATGTATACAATAAAGGCACACAGACAAGCATCACACATAAACAACAACCATCCTCGAGATATGTTATCATCCTCTACCCTTCGTGCTCATGAAACTTATCTTGTATGCTGACGTGGCCACCACATAATCCTGTCACACATCCCTCGTCTGATTAGGGATATTAGTCAGTCATCAAAGCAGCACGTCCCTAAATGCCGGTGCACACCCCCATTCCCGTTAGGGCACTCATGCAAAGCATGACACTACAACTGCACAGTACACGTCGGTGCACAACCCAGTTCCTGCAAGGGTGCTCATGCAAAGCATGACACTATAGTTACACAATATAAATACCGGACGGCTCCGCAAGGACTACAGATATACATCACGATAGTCTTCCTCAAAATCTCAGTGTGAGGGCACTCACCCATGACTCCCGGTATCCGTGATCGGATACTCTGACCTCGTGTATTCCACCCACACGGCTGTGATCAACACAATGCATCTATATGAATCTCGCCAACTCGTATCAGGTCATAACCTAGTGTTTCAACCTTCCATCACCATCTCATACAATATCTCAAGTCACATCATATCATCAATCTCATCATAAATAAAATATTAATTAATTAATTAGGTTAGGCACGACTAAGTCATACGTCATACGCTCCCCATCATGCATCACTCCAAAATATCATATATCAAAGCCTAGGAACAGACTAAACATATTATAGAAGACAAAGCATATTATCATGCTAAGCATGTTAATATTAATAAAATAATAATAAAATATTTAAATAAACTTAATTAACAAAACATAATATATTATCACCTACAATCCAAAGCAAGTAGCTTAATAGGCAAAATCATGCAACCTCGAATATCGCAAATTTAACCTAATGGTGATAAATCAACAATCTCCATATCATCATTGGTACCACTAAGTAGTCGCCAATGTGATATTGACATTGTCAATTATTCACCCACTAGTAGGGTTTAGGTCGCCCTACGTCATTATTGTAAAATATGCTACTTAGCCATTTCTGACGATAGGTGGCCTCTTTCTCCCACCTGAGGTATTATGGGCTAGCTTTGGAGCAACGAAACAAGCACACTCCTACCCCCTAGTTTGCTGCCACGTGAGGTTCTCCTACCTCCGGGGTTCCAAAAATTTACCTGAATACATCATTGGGAAACATACATCACAAGTAAACCTAATCTGAAAACGGAATTCGAAACCGATAAATGAATAGAGAGAAAACCTCAATACCGTCGCTGATGGAATTTCGGCATAACAAGGACATAGGTTTGCCTTAGCCTATGAGAAAAGAAAGTTAGGGTCAAGAAGACGTCGTCGTCACGGTCACGATGACGTAGTCGGAATTTCGATAGGACGAACGATCGAGTCGGAAACAATCTCAGAACTTTCTCTCTCTATGTTTTCTCTCCTTCTCTCTCTAACTTTCTTTCTTCTGTTCGTTCTGGTTATGAGGTAACTTAAGTTACCTCTTTTATGATCTTATTTTTTTTCTCACCCCAGCTGCTGGCGCTCGAGTGTGAGCAGCCCCACACTTGAGAGTGATGGCGCTCAAGCGCCCAGAACCCCACGCTCGAGCGTGGGTGCTGAGTCAAAACTTCAAAGCAAAGTTTCCCTAACGCATGTACCCTGACAATGCCACTGGTTGACACGTGGCTACCACCCCTGGGCGCTCAAGCGTGGCCCCTTACATGTTTGAGCGTGCCATGTTGTATAAGAAACCCTAATTTTGATTCTCGTCCGATTCGAAGCCGATCGTTCGCATACTTTCAATGCAAGGTTCCAGATGATCAAATATACATATTAGACATATAATCAAGGTCTTAAACATAGTCTTAAACATATAAATGAAGCCTTAAAAACACGGATGTTAAATTACTACCCCCTTAAAAGAAATTCCGTCCTCGGAATTTACGTACCTCAAAAGACTCAAAAGAGATGTGGATACTGCTGCTGTATGTCTACCTCATGCTCCCAAGTAGTATCTCCTATAGTCTCATCCCAAATGACATTGACCAAAGAAATTTGTCTACCGCGAAGCTCCTTAATCCTTCTATTTACCATCCTAACTGGTAAAGCTTCATACTCTAGCTTCTCTCGGAGTTGAATAGACTCGGGCTCAAGTAAATGATAAGGATCGGGATAACATTTTCACAACTGAGAGAAATGAAAGACGTCATGAAGATTAGAAAGGTTAGGCGGTAAGGCTATATGGTAGGCTACTGAATTAATCCGTCGAAGAATCTAGAAAGGTCCAATGAATCTAGGAGTAAGCTTTCTAGACTTGATAGCTCTGTCAATTCCATTCTTCGGAGTGACTCACAAAAACATGTGATCACCTTTCAGGAACTCTAAGGGTCTACTCCTCTTGTTACTGTAGCTCATCTGCCTATCCTGCACTTCCTTCATCTTTTCTCTTATCTTTCTAACGTGTTCCATCGTCTGCTGTACCACATCAGGACCCAACACTTGACTCTCGCCAGTCTCATACCAACACAATGGGGTCCTATACTTCCTGCCATACAAAGCTTCGTACGGTTCCATTCCGATACTACTGTGGAAACTGCTATTATAGGTGAAATCAATCAGAGGTAAGAACTCGTCCCAACTGCCAGTGTGCTCCAACACACAAGCTCTCAAGAGATCCTCCAATGACTGAATCATCCTCTATGACTGTCCATCTGTTTGGGGATGATAAGCAGAACTCATCCTCAACTTCGTCCCCAAAGCACTGTGCAACTGTCTCCAAAATCTAGATGTGAATCTAGAATCTCGGTCGGAAACAATGCTCGACGGCACACCATGCAACCTGACAACCTCCTTGATATAGATCTGGGTCAACCTTTCCAAACTATAACTCTCACCAATAGGTAAGAAGTAACAATACTTTATCAACCTATCGATGATAACCCAAATATCATCATGCTTCTCCGGAGTTCGTGGCAATCCAACCACAAAATCCATAGCTATAATATCTCATTTCCATTCTGGAATATCCAATGACTGCAACAGGCCAGTAGACTTCTGATGCTTTATCTTAGCCTCCTAACACACCAGGCAAGATAAAACATACTATGTCACTTCCTTCTTCATACTTGGCCACCAAAACATCTTCTTCAGATATTGATACATCTTCATGGCTCCGGGGTGAAAATTCAACTTACTCTTATGTGCCTCTTCCAAGATCATCTTCCTAAGCTCTAAGACCTCTGGCACATATATCCTATCTCTGTACCTCAGCACTCTATTTGCACCTTTACTAAATTCAGAAACCTTACCCTCATTTATACCTCTACTCACCTCCTACAAATATTGATCCTGAACCTGTTTACCCTTAAGCTCTCTAAGAAATTCAATGCTGATGGTGATCATACCTAAGCATATCCTATCCTCAACCACCTCCATACCTAAGTTCAGATCCCTGAACTGCTCAATCAACTCCATCTCTTTTACCATCATCATGGACACATGCAACGCTACAACATTCGTTTTCCCATGCATATTAGACATATAATCAAGGTCTTAAACATAGTCTTAAATGTATAAACAAAGCCTTAAAAACATGGATGTTACAAAACTCGTGTGTGCTGCTGCTCATCTTGGAATGAGCATTGAAGATATCTCCTCGATTGTCCCCTGGAGATTTGTCAAGATGAATAAGGATATCAAAGGAGGAATGAATGTTTTGCCCGAATTGGAAACTTCACAATGGGAAAGGTTCTTTGATCTGCATGAACCAGTGTACCCACTTCTACTTCAAGAGTTCTGGGAAAATGCTTGAGAGAGGATGTCTCAACCTCAGATCTCAATTCGGACACAATGTAATTGGAGACCCTATTCATTCACTCTCAACAGTATTCAGAAGGCAACTGACTGCCCTAGGTAAGGTGCGACCTTTATAGATAATTGGGAAGATGAATTTGGTGAAGAAGCTGTTCATCAAGTTTTGTATGGGGTATCTAACCCTAGGAATAAAGGTGCCTCCAAGCTTATTCCAAAAGGAAGATTTCTACATGTCTTGTTAATCAACTATCATGCCAAGGACCAGTGCTTGAGACAATGTCAACAAGATGGATAGGTTTGCCCTATTTCACCTCTTAAGTATGATGAAGATAGATATCAATGATCTGATCTTCAAGTATATGCTGAAGATGGTGAAGCCACAAAATAGGACCTCTTACACCTATGGGATGTTGATTACCAAATTATTGGATATTAGAGGCATTCCACTCACTGGAAAAATGGAGATGGCTACTGCCATAGATGAGAGGACTCTCTCTCGGATGAAGCTAAGAAAACCAGGAAATAGTCCTGATTCTGATGAAGAAGATAAAAGGAAGAAACCTTCACAATAGTCTGAAGAAGAAGAATCTGAAGAGTGTGATGACTCAGAAGCAACTGAGGTGTCTGTACCTTTAGACCCCAAGGTTAGACCTAAGCTTCAAGTGAAAAGGAAGCTGGTCATCACAGAGGATTCTGATGATGATGATGACCAACCAATTTCAAAGGTTTTGAAGAAGGAATTGGTGAAGGAGAAAGATGCTACCTCTCACAAAGAATTAAAGAGGAAAGTTGTAGTTGCAGCTACACCAGTTAGAAGGTCTACAAGGCTGAAGGTTGTTGAGCGTGTGCAGATCCCTCTACTGATTAATTCACCTACTCTCTCACCAGTAAGGTCGTCTGAACCATCACTCCCTTCACCTGTTAATTTATCATTGCCTTCTGCCTCCTCCTCTACATCATCACACACCACTCCTCTTCATAACCAGTTCACAATTGTTGAAAACCTTCTAGCTTTATCTCTCATAAATTTCAATTTTAACCTCATTCCAGATAACATCTCACCTGAACAACAATCTTATCCCTCACCAAATCAATTTTCAGATCAAATCAATTAGAACCTCAAGAAGAAAATCAAACACTCGTTCCTGTTAGACAAGTATTGATATGATCCTAAAAAAAGGAACATGTAAATTTTTGGATCTATCCTTGAGTGACTAAAAAAAATTTGAAGAAGAAGAACACAAGAAAACGGACAAGGTAAGGAATGGGAGGTAGACACCACAATTCCAAGGGGAATTGATAAGCCAATGTGAGGATCGCCACAAGGGTCTTGGACTTTTGATAACATCAAAGGGGTGGCTCAATGAAGAACCCAAGAGAGAACACTCTCACAATTGGTAAAAACCAAATTTAACATCAAAGTTGTATTTCATCATGTAATAGGCTAATACATATAGGGAATTGGGGCTGCCAAAAGAAGACTTACCAAAGGTCATCATAAGATGACATAACCCCTAGCATAAAACTAAACATAACTATTGCAATAATGGAGTAATAAAAATATTTACTACCCACTAAGTGACTAATTAAAGACTTAACTCTCCATTAATTGGAGTTACTACCATACTTAAGCAAAATAATGAAAATGGTCCATAACTTCTAAAAATGAGTTACTTAGGCATGCAAGCCAAAAGCCACCCTCCTTTGAAGCTCAAACACGTCCAAATATTTGTATTACTCTTCCAGTCCATTTTTCACCATGATTGAAGCAGAATATGGTCAAGAGGCTTGAAATACAATTTGTAGATAATTTCATTAGCTTTATAACACACCAAATAATGCATCAATCGGAGATTTGTAGCTCAAGATACATCCAAAACAAGTATATGAGTTCATCATCAATGAAAATAAAATTTTCATCAAAGATCAATTTGGCCTTAAATTGGATATCATTCTTGGTTTGCATCAAGTATTTGACTCCCTTATCTTAGCGCACTCTAACTCTCCACCACCATCCATTTCATCATAACCATCACCTCATAGAACCATAACGAAAACCACTACCCCTCCTTTCAGGTACATTTCTTCTACCCCACAACCAATTGATCAAATCAATCCTGACCTCCTCAGTTCAGATGATCTTAAGACCGTCAGCAATCTAATTGTTGAGCAGGCTGCAGTAAGGCTAAACCAAGCCTCTTGGAAATACGAACCCAATCCTTCTGCTTGCATGGGGCCAAATACAGTCTTGAAGATCTGTCCTGACAGAGGAACTCCACACAGGAAACATAAGCTGAATCCAAAGTCCAAGAAGCCCTTTGTTTGGCTGGAATGGAAGTATATGAAGCTGAAGTTTCCCAGATGGTCCACATCTTTCATGAGTCATCCTGAACCAAGAATTATTCAAGACCCTGCTCATCACTGTGGATTATCTTTGGTTGAGAAACTCAAGACGCCTACAGATATAGCCAGACTCACTTCTTACCAGATTCCATGGATTGGATATCCAGATGAAGAAAGAGCAGATGCAATGGAACTCTACCCCTTCCAACCTACCTTCGTTTTCACTCCATTTATTTTCATTTTGCCTTTAGGTTTTTTTTTTAAACCCTTTCTCAGTTTATACTGTTAATTTTCCTATTTCTTTTGAAGACTTATCTTGGTTTTTCAATCGTTAATCTCCTCTTATTTTTTCTTTATCAAACTTTGAACTCCCTTCTTTTATAATTCCTTGTTTGCAACCTTTTGGATCATTGCAATCAGTGTTTCCTTTAACCCTTTCTCTTTACCCTATCATCTTTGATATTTCTTTCATTTACTCTTTTGGTTTATCCCTTCCCTGTCAATGTCTAGAAATTGTTCCTTATGAACCACCCAAGACATCAAATGCCACTTCTGACCCCGGTCCATCAACTTCATCCACAGATGATGACTTCGCTGAAATGGCATTCACTATCATTGGAATGGATCATGTTGCTAGAGCATAAATTAGCGGTCTTCGTGAGACGATGGACACTGTTGTGATGCTGCTTAAGAAGTTTCTTGAAAAGCAAAATCCTTGATTCTCTTTGTTTTCTTTGTGTCAGCAATGTAATAGTCAATGATGTTAAAAATCAATAAATGATTGCTCAGTTTTCTTTGTGTTTGTTTGTTTTTGCTGATGACAAAGAGGAAAAAAGCAAGACTATTTAAGAAAAAGACTATAGATTATGTATGAAAATAATATCATGTTTAATACGTCTAAAATACTTTATATGCTCTGACAATAAGAATATATCAAATGCGTCTGAATGGTATCTTATCTCCAAAATGATCAAATTGAATGATCTTAATCTATGTACAGAAAGCATCAGTTTAAGGGGAGCATGACTATCTTAATTAATCTTAAGCTCTCACTACTATTTTATTTGAAGTTAATTAAAACCATAAGAAAATGTTTTCATCATAAAAAAGGGGAAGATTATTAGGTCTAAGTTTTTGATATCTCTAATTTTGATGAATCCAAACAAATGATGATTTTGAGTGAACCTTTTGATATCCACTAATGTGTGTATTAAGTGTGCAGATCATAAAGCAAGAGCATTCTGGCAAAACAACAAGTTTTAAAGATGCGTCTGTGATACGATGCGTCTGAAGAAAGACTCAGTATCTACAAGTCATGAAAATGTGTCTTACCCTATGTAACAGCTTGATTTTTAATTACGCTGTGTAACCAGTTAAAATATAATTATTTATATTTTAATATGAGATCAAGAAGATGATTTTAAATAAAATAAAATCATATTCATAGTCTCTCTTACGGTAGAAGGTTACGGTGAAAGTTTGGGTTGAAAATTCAGACGGAACCCGGTCTGCATTTTCACTGACAGTAAGATTTTACGGAGCATAAACCCTAATTTCAACTCGGGAACGAAACGAAAAATGATTTATATTTCGCTCCCAACGATTTTCTGCATTTCGAAAAAATTTGTTAGGAATGAAATAATATTATTTTATTCGGGCGTAATCCTGAAGAAAACTCGTAAAACCTAAGTCAGGGGATAAGTCGGGTAAACTACGGAGTCGATTATGGAGCTAAGGTATTAGGAGAAATTAATGTAGCAGAGAGGACAAGGAGTCAAGCATTAAATGCTAGTAATCTTGAATTTTCAAGTGAAATGACCAAAATACCCCTAAGCTTAACCTAACCGACGTTGAGTTAAATTTTAACCATGATTAAGGAACCAAGGTTAATTTGTGCAGACAAGAAGAGGTCACACCCTCCTTTAATTGTGAGCCAGAAAAATATTAACCATGGTTAGCAAAGTAACCCTAGTTAAGTTAATTATTAACCATAGTTAACTATTATATATTATTATATTCCAAAAACCTATTATTTGTTTCCAATTGATCCAAACATGGCCTAAATCTACTCCTATTTATACCCATGAACCCAAGGCTTCTCCTCTCCCCACACTTCACCATTTTCTCTTCATCTTTCACCAAGAAAACACAAGAAAATCCTAAAACTCCACTGTTGTTCTTGCACAACTTGATCATTATTTCACTTTCTTTCATTATCTAGAGGTAAACCCTCACTTCTATGATCTTAGTTATCTTCCTCACTACCTTAACTCTCTTTATCATTCCCTATTTCAGAGCGAAGGAGAAGAATTGAGAGAGAATCATCAATTGTTACAAGAAAGCCATTGTTGGAAGCTTTGAACAATAACTGGAGCAGTCGTAGTGAGATAGTCGACAAACACTCTTCAACCGTTGGATATTTCTCAAATTTTAGAATCCGGTTCAAGTCTTGTGGTTCTTCATGTCCAACGGTCAAATTGGTGACCAAACCTCCATAGAATGAGATATTGAGCTCGGACAGTGGGTCTAGGAGGTGAGAAACTCAACCCAGGTACCACCAAACCTGTCACAATAGAATTACGATCTATGATTCGTTGATCGTTTGATCAGGCTGAAACTTTGTGAGAAGGTTTAGGAAGGATATTTATTTATTTTCACCGTTCAGTTTTCTAAATAAAGCTCTGTGGCCAGAGGAATTGAGCTCGAACAGTAGCTCTGTTTTGGTAGCTTTTCCCTAGGATTCTTGAGCTTATTTTGAATCCGATTTTCCTAAGTCCAATGATTGTTCTCCTAAGTTTTTCCATCGATTTTGTCTCTTGATTCAAATAAATTAATTTATTTGAAATCCTATTGTTGATTCGGTTGGTATTTGGTGTTTCCGGTGAATTGTGATACTCGTACATGTAACCAGGACGGAAAGCGGAACGGTGGATGTGTAAGGATGGATGGTGGCAGATTTGTGGATGTTGTTGGACAGCGTGCTGAGAGCTTGTACAGGAAAGTACGCACGTCAATCAGGTGGGGGAAAGAACCATTCCATCGTCGGAACGAATAAGTAGTATATACAATTTATAATAATGGTGTACCTAAACCCTACTAGAGGTCGAGTAATCGACAAGACCAAAATCACGTTGAATGTTTTCTAAAAAATCAATGATGATTTGAGGATTGTAGGTTTATCGACGTTAGGATGATTTTATCTTATCTGAGGTTAATTGAATTTATTATTATTATTATTATTATTGAATTGCTTATGTAATATTTTGTGGTATTTGAATATTTATGATTTTGTGTTATGCATGACCTGCCTGGTTTATTACTATGCTTAGTTATCTTTTAAGTAAATATATATGTTGTTCGGGAGATGTTATTGTGGGTGAGAGGATGATTGGGATTTAGATGTGCCTAACCTAATTAAATGATATTTTATTACGATGAGATCAATGACGTGAGATAACTTAATATAAGTGTTGAGATAGTGATCAGAGGTTAAGGCAGGTGTGCATAGAGGTGTGTGGACGGATACTTTTGTATGGTGCAGCTATTCCCTAACGGGTATGGTGGGATAGTATCATTCTTTGAGTGAGCATCCTAACGGGAATGGGGGTGTGCACCGATGCAAATGTATACGGACACTTCGCTTGGATGATTGATGGATAACCCTAATCAGATGAGGGATGGTGACAGGATTAGAGAAGGTCAAGGCAGCATAAAGGTTTAGATTACATGAGAGTAAGGGTAGAGGATGATATCGTAATTTGAGGATGATTGCTAGTTATGTGTGATGTGTGTCTTTGACTGTTATTATATTATGTGCTATGTATTCCTTTCCACCTTTAATGATAGAATTGTTTCTTATCTCCCTATTTCTGTATTTTATATATGTTTATCTTATTCCATGAAAAGATCCGATGGAGGAGCCTATTGCTGAGGATTTGGTTGGAACTCCGTATGAACTAGATGTGAGAGGACGAGTTGTGGATTTCGACAAAGTAGTTTAGTGTCTAGGACTAGTGAGTCTTATAAGACGTTTTATTTTCCGCTTATGATAGTTTGTTTAAGTGTACCTGTAAGGGATGCTACTGTTGGGATACCCTATACAGTGTTTTAAATACTCTGATGCATAAACCCATGGTATGGTGTGTTGGTTTGAATTTTCTTCCGCTATGTGTTTATAAGTTAAGTTTTAATTTTCACGTGTTTCGGAATACACGTTTAACGTTAAGAGTGCGTTTAAAAACATAATTGATGAGGTTTAAAACTAGTGGCACAACGGGGTGTCTCACCCTACAACTTGACTGGAAGTCCTTCACTTCACTTATATTCAATAGTCAAGAATATTCCCTTGCATTTTCAAATCAAGAAAATCGAATTCAGAAGCTCAAAGCATTAATCCGTGTTTGAAATCCCTTTTGTTGCAAAAGACAAAATGACCTTTACTCGGTCGTAGACCCGTGTTGTACAAATAAGGAAAGTCGCGCTGCCCAAGTCTGAAAAGCAATAAACACTGCTCTGAATCAAGCTGCACTTTGATAAATCAATGCCAACATATACGTTCAACTTGTCTTGAAGCTCTCCAACGACCATAAACATTAACTGCAAGTTCAAAACGACTCTTTGACATTAATGAATGAAGAACAAAAGTTTACTCATCTGAAGAACCATCCTCAACGGATTTATTATTGATGAGTATAAATAGAAGACTTTGTAGATTGTTGAAGACACACACCTGAACGAATTCACTCAAGCATTCAATACTCTCTTCGCATTCAAAGCTCTCTTAAGTTCTTCTTAGAATACTTCTTTGCTCAATCATTTGTATTTATTGAGAAGTCTTTATTATAGTCATACCTACCTTAAATACTTATTCACTCATTAAGTGTTATTCGATTGACTTGCAAAGTTGTAATCTGCGAAACTGCTGCTTCATTCAACTCTTACCATTTGTAGAGCCTGAAGAGGCTTGCTGAAAGAATACATGTGTGTTATTCGATTGACTTGCAAAGTTGTAATCTGCGAAACTGCTGCTTCATTCAACTCTTACCATTTGTAGAGCCTGAAGAGGCTTGCTGAAAGAATACATGTTTGAGCCTGGAAAGACTAGGTGTGCAAATAATACTTGTTAATTGAGCATGCGGAAGCTAGGTATGCAAACAACACCTATCTGTAACCTGATCAGTCATAGTGTCAATACCTGGTGAGACCAAGGACTGGACGTAGCCCAAGGTTTGGGGTGAACCAATATAAATATCTGTGTCTACTCTTCTATCTCAGTCTTTCAGCTTTCTTTATATTTACTGTGTTAACCGGGCTGAAAGTGCCAAGTTTTCATTTATATTGTTTTATATCAGACGCCTCTTTGGGTCTGATCTCTTGTGTGAAAGAAAACCTTGTTATTTTCAAAAAGTTAACTAAAACACAATTCAACCCCCTTCTCGTGTTTTATATTTGTTCATTTCAGAATCTGATACATTCTCTGATATACAAACTTTTCTATTTTGACTCCTTAATCAATGCCTTAACATGTTCTTTTTTTTTGGATTAAGCTTATCTTTAGTTAGTTTTTTTTAATGTTAACCAATATGTTATAGGTACGAAATATTCACACCGTTAACAGTGACTAATCTCCGTCGGGGAACCAAGAATTTGAACCCCTGACCACTTGTTTAAGGTGTTCGAGTCCCTTACCACTCGGACCAATCACATGTTGGTTATCTCTAGTTATTTTGAATGTAAAGTGAATAAATTAATATGCATCCATCATTAATTAGTTAAAACATATGGAGGTCTCAATTTACTCTATCCAATCAAGGTTGGATGCAGCATTATTTTCCTTACTTTATACCTGCTATTTTAGAGGAGTTTTATTCAATTTTTCACAATTATAGCTTCACCTAATATTAAATAAAAATTAAGAAACATCAAAGTAATGGGTTTTTTTTTACAAGACCGAAGTAATGGTTAAGAATTAAGAAACATGTCAATAATTATTAATAGTAGTTCATAAATTTATTAATTATTAAAAAAAAAGTTGGTACAAAAATTGCTTTGCTTTAAATTTGCTTATTTTTGTTTAGAATTTCAATAATTTTCTTCTACATTTTTAAATAACTTTTTAAAAAAATGAGATTACATAATATCAAGTGCTAAAATGTCAATGAGAAAGGTAAGATGGATTTGAAATTGGGACCTTGGAAGTGGGTGGGAGAACTCTTGGGCCTTGAGAGGTTAGGCAACAAAACAGGCCGAAGACCAAACCGGCTGGCCCGACCCAAGCCTGAACCGACCCTCAACCGAGACATGAAGTCGCAGACGCGTTTTTAATCTAGCTGAATCAATTCGTCAAATCATCTTCTCCTTCACCGTCAGTCTCGCCGCCGCCGCCGACTCGCCATTCCCCGCGATTCCGCCCTCGGCCACCGCGATACCCCCACTTCTCTCCGTCACTCTACGGACCACGGTAAGCCTTCAGCCACCACCTCTTCCCTCCTAAGCAGCTGCGTCACTGCGTGGATGAAACAGATCTGTTTCCTGCACTTTCTAGGTTTAGGGTTTTCTCTTTTCTATTCAGAAACCATATTTCAATTTCGATCTTTCAATTAGGGTTTCTTAAATTCAGTTGTTCATTGTTCAAAACCTGGGAATTCTTCTCTTTCACATGTTTATATTCATTCTGGATCTCGTATTAGCATCAGCATCTGTGTTTTTGCCTAGATAATTTTTCTTATACCCCCCAAAAAAATTGTTAACTGTCATCTGCTTAGATTAACTTATTTTGTGCACAAAAACAGCTTATAATCAAATTCTTAGTGAGAGAGCTTTAGAAAGAAGCGATTATTTCCTTAAAATTAATAACAACCAACATAGGCATGAGTCTATCTTTCTGTATAGATTAGGTTATCGATTTTTATGTTGAGTTTGGATTTTTTTTTTTTTTTTTGCAGAACTATGGCGGCTTTGAAAGAGCTTCTTCCCCCAGCGAAATCATCATCAACCACTTATTATGACCATAGCAACGATCCATGGTTCAAGCAGAGATTCACCTCTTCTGAGGAGGAAAAATCCACTGCTATTAAGCTTAAGCCTGTGCCGCCTTATTTGAAGCGTGCTGGTTTTGTTCCTCGGAAGGTGGAGGATTTTGGAGATGGCGGGGCCTTTCCTGAGATCCATGTAGCTCAGTACCCACTTGACATGGGAAGGGAGAAGTCCTCTAAACCCGGTTCGAAGATTCTTCCTGTCACGGTTGATGCTCATGGGAATGTTGCATATGATGCAATAGTGAGGCAGAATGAGAATGCTAAAAAAATTGTGTACACACAACAGAAAGATCTCATACCAAAGATTTTGAAGAACGATGAGGAAGGTGATATGGATGATGACGAGGATATGCAAAAGGAGATTGAAGAAACGATGCAAGACACGAAGGCTGCACTTGAGAAGATAGTTAATGTGAGACTGAGTGCGGCTCAGCCGAAAAATGTCCCTAAACAGTCATCTGATACGAAATACATTAAGTACAAGCCCTCACAGCAATCTGCGGCTTTCAATTCCGGGGCGAAAGAGAGGGTTATTAGGATGGTTGAGATGCCAGTTGATCCACTTGAGCCTCCAAAGTTCAAGCATAAGCGTGTTCCAAAGGCTTCTGGCTCCCCTCCTGTGCCTGTGATGCATTCTCCTCCGAGACCTGTTACTGTGAAAGATCAGCAAGATTGGAAAATACCTCCTTGTATTTCTAATTGGAAGAATCCAAAAGGTTATACAATCCCTCTTGACAAGCGTCTTGCAGCTGATGGGAGAGGCCTTCAGGAGGTTCAGATCAACGACAACTTTGCAAAGCTTTCAGAGGCTTTATATGTTGCAGAGCAGAAGGCTAGAGAAGCAGTTGCAATGAGGTCCAAGGTTCAGAAGGAGATGCTTCTGAAGGAAAAGGAAAGGAAAGAACAGGAGCTGAGGGCTTTGGCTCAGAAAGCACGCTCAGAGAGGACTGGTGTGGCCCCTCCGGCTGCTGTTCCCATCCTTTCTGAGAAGAGCAGCATGGATGATGCTGATATGAGAGTTGATTACGAGCATCCAAGGGAAAGGGAGAAGAATTATCCAAAGGAGTCGAGGGAGGAAAGGGAGGAGCGGCTGCAACGGGAGAAAATTCGTGAGGAACGACGGAGAGAGAGGGAGAGGGAGAGAAGATTAGAAGCTAAGGATGCTGCAATGGGAAAGAAAAGCAAGATTACAAGAGATAGGGATCGTGATATAAGTGAGAAAGTTGCTCTGGGTCTGGCTTCTACCAAGGCAGGGACAGAAGTCATGTATGATGAAAGGCTATTCAACCAGGATAAAGGAATATCGTCTGGGTTTGCCACTGATGATCAGTATAGTGTGTATGACAAAGGCTTGTTTACTGCACAGCCAACACTCTCAACCCTTTATAGGCCAAAGAAGGATCTTGATAATGAGACTTATGGAGGTGCAGATGAGCAGCTAGAGAAGATTATGAACACTGATCGCTTTAAGCCTGACAAAGGCTTTGCAGGGACTTCTGAAAGGGCAGGTCCAAGGGATAGGCCAGTTGAGTTTGAGAATGAAGAAGCTGATCCATTTGGTCTGGATCAGTTCTTGACAGAGGTAAAGAAGGGTAAGAAGGCCATGGAAAAAGTTGGTGGTGGAGGAACTATGAGAGCTAGTGCTGGATCTTCAATGCGGGATGGTAATGAGGGAGGTTCTGGTAGGACTCGTATTGGATTTGAAAGAGGGCGTTAAGTAGTAGCTCATTGTTAAATGATACCTATTTTTCATGTTCAGTGTCTCCTTCAGTATCATCGGCGGGGCGGCTTCTTAGGTTGTTTTATCTTAAAATGGATGGTGGGGCAGTTGGTGAAATAAACAGTTTTTGTATTCTGTTTCTGAACTGTTTATGTGCTGTGATGACAATCTATCTCTCCCCTAAGTTATATTGAATGGAATGGAATGGAATGTTTAAAGTAAATGTTCCCTATTAGTGGCACATGGTCTGACTTCCTGTCGGAATTTTTTGTTGTATGAAAGAGTATTGCGGGAACTTCCCGTGATATTTCAATCTGTCATATTAGAAATTTTTATGTTGTATATCTATGCTCCCCTTGTGTATCAATTTCATATTTTGTTTCAACTTTTGAATATTTAATTTTTATTATAGTCGTATATCTATTATCTAGCATGTTGTATGCTCTCTATAGGTCTATACTTGCTGCATATAACGTGTTCAAGATTCACTAAGTTGGTTTTGCAGTGAGAATTGTTTACTTAACAAATAGCTGTGTGATAGAATGATAGGCAGTGAAATTGATAAAGAGATTGAATTCCTAAGTGAATAGGAGAGAGATTTTTGCTTTACTTTATGGTTGGTTTTTCATTCATCATGTATGGTAAATATATAGCAAACCGAACACTAACAAACTTCCTATTGATAAGGATAATATGATAAATGTCCTTATAAAGTAAACTAGTTATAAGATTGTTATTCTAGAATATTCCCAACTACTATTCTTTGGCTTGTATCATATTGCACCTTATTGTCCAATTGGCTAAATGGGTTGATGCTTCCATGATTTGTAGGTGTATACCCCTTCAGAATGATATTGTCCTCAAGATCAAAGTGATTGAAAATAAAATCCCACATAAGTGTCAAGAACAAAAGGGCTCAAAACCTTCAATTTTGGGAATTTTTGCTTCACAAACATTCGAACCAAGAATTCAAGCTTAGGTATTGCATAGGCATCATCATCTTGTAAAACCACTTTACTGCAATAAGGCCCATTTTCGATGCTAGCCCATGAATGACATAACCTAGGAATTTCAATCACTCTTAATCAGACAAGCCTTTATCATAAGAACATAGTGGACTTCCTCTTCAACACACTTTCCCATTAGTAGTACTGGCCTAATAAGAAAAGAAGTCTAAATAGGGAATGAAACCCACCAGGCAGGTTCCCTTCAAGCCCAACGAAACCCTAAGGTTATTGTGGCTGCTGCTGCTCCAAGGCACCCAAGATGAAGTTCAAGTTGACGGCTCCATCACCGATAAGAATACCGTCAAACGGAGATGGCAGGATCGAGAACCTTCGAACGTGAAGACGGCGGCACACGGCAGAGGGGTATACATTCGGTAGAGGCCCGCCGAGCAGAAGCGGAAAACGACAGAAGATTGCAAGACCCAACGATCGCGGTGGTCACGATCTGTCTTGCGGCTGCCATGGCGAGAATGCAGGAACCGTATCCTTGCTTGGCAGTGAACCAGGGCGGTGACGACGACGGTAGAGTAATGGGCACAACCGTCATCTCCGGCGACAATACGGTGGTTGCCAACGGAAGCAGAAACTGACTTTTGATGGTTTGAAAGGAGGCAAGGTAAGAAGCATGGCGACGATCCTGGGTGAGCTTAAATTTGTGGAAAGCAGTGGTAAGGGCAGTGATGGAGGCGTGGAGTTGGGTGAGGTCAGGTGTTTGGGTCTGCAATTTTTTATTTTATTTTTTTGTTACTGATGAATGAGGTGAGTTGAAAGCACCAAATAGAATGATAGGGAGTGAAATTGATAAAGAGATTGAGTTCCTAAGCGAATAGGAAAGCCTTGAGGGAGAAATTTTTTGCTTAACTTTGTGCTTGGTTTTTCATTCATAATGGATGTTAAATATATAGCAAACTGAACAGGAATAAACTTTCCAATGATAAGGATTATATAACAAATGTTCCTGTCTCTAATTTTCTTACATGTTTAAAATATTTAAAATTGTAAACTACTTTTAAGATTGTCAATTCTAGAATATTCTCAGCTACTATCCTTTGTCTTGTATCAGATTGCTCCTTACTGTCAGACTTGGCTAATTGGGTTGATGCTTCCATTAATTGTAGGTATATCACTATGACAAATCGAAGCATCAATAAAGCTGAAGCCGAGAAACAACTAAAATATATCACAACCAATTTGTGTTGTTTGAAGAAGCTATTTCTTTATAATGTTGTCATTTTTTTAACTGCTTTTTTCTTCTTCATTTCATGTACCTTATTCTGCTTCTACCTTTGCTGTTACATTTCTCCCAATAAAGTAAAATCAGCTTCTGTGTGCTTGGATATATTCCAATGTGTTTGATGATCTAGTCCCTTCATTCTTTGATTATTCTGTGCTTTACTTTGCCTTTTAAACCGAGGAAATTCCTAATATGGTTGCTCTTGAGGATATGAGCAAGACAATGGTAGAAGCAGAGTGCAAACGTCAACCGGTAGATACTTTGTTTTCCTTCTGCCAGTTTTCATATTGCTACAACAATTTTTGTGAACCAATATGCATGGATATTATTATAATATAATTTATCCTTTTTCCTCCTGCCATCAAGCCTTTGCTAATCCAGTGTCGTCTCTTTCACATGGGTTGTGCAATTAAGGGTACTCTTTTGGTTAATAGAAAGGTAATTTTTTTTTTACTGACTCTATTGATAAAAAATATATATATATGATTTTGTTCTAGGTTTATTTTTATAATATAATATTTATTGAGAAACACCTAGTTAACTTCAAAGTTTCTGTTGAGTGCGCTTGAAGATTTTATGGTAGATTATCTGTGTATAATCAGAATTTTGTACTTTTTGGTCTTTCAATAATTTTACCCTTGTGATTTCCACGGGTTTACACTGGTTCTCAATTGATTTTATTGAAGTGGAAGGCATTATGTGGGATGTTTTATTGAAGTGATAATCCAACATTCAATACCATAGTGCATGTTGGACTTATAGCTATCCTTTAGAAATATACTTCGAGTTTGAGAGATACCTTGCTATCACAAGTAACACCTGAAACATCCTTGTAAAGGAACCGGATCCTCTTCATTACTTGGAGAAATGGACAGTTTCAGTCCATTGCATCTCAGTTGTACACATGACAATTAAAAAAATCAATGACCGGCTATTATCAACATTTATTTTATTATTTAATAAAAATAGAAATTAAAAAACCCCTTTTTTCTCTCCTTCTCCCTCAATCCTTCAATGGCATCCCACCATCTCCTTTATCTCCCTCATCCGCCTCGCCCCTGAGCAGTTCCGCGGTCGAGCACCACCATCGGCCTCTATTCCGCCGTCAAGCACCACCTGCCTCCGCCCCATCTATTTCATGTTCCACAACCGCTGGCGTGATAGCGACATTGTCTTCGTTTTACTGTTCTGGGGCGGAGGAGGTTGCAGACCTTTGAGGGAACATCGATGGCATATGGCGGGAGACAGGGTGGAGGCTTTGGGTGGTGGACGATGGAGTATGGCGGAAACTTTGAATGGGGGCAGAGGGGGAGGGTCGAAGGATTGGGGGAGAGGGAGAGAAATGAGGGTTTTTTTTAATTTTTGTTTTTATTAAATAATAAAATAAGTGTTAATAGTTGTCAGCCATTGATTTTTTTAATTGTCACGTGTACGCCTTAGATGCAATGGACTGGAACTATCCATTTCTCCAAGTAATGGAGAGGATCTTGTTCCCCTTGTAAAGTGTTAAAGTCCTATATTGGGTGAATATAGGAGTAAAGGATCATTTATAATGATTTCGACAGTCTTTCCCTTGTGAGCTAACTTCTAGGATAGAGTTAGACTCCGTAATTCACTAATTCTAACATTCCAACATTCCGAGGGTTAATAATCGTGAAATTGATATTTTATTAATTAATGCTTGTGTTAAGACTTAAAAGTAACAAGAGAAAAGAGAGAAATATGATGAAACATGTATATTTCAAGTACATAGTGGAGACTCCTTTATATAGGCTTAATGAGATAATTACATGTGTATTTTCCCCTATTTAGATGATATGATTTGGCTATACAATAAATCTACATAATATTTACAAAGATCACAACCTATGAAGCACCGATACTCCAAAATGGATGCCGTATCCGATACGTATCCGATACCGATACTCTCCGATACTCCATCGATACGTGTCGAAAGAGTATCGAACACGTCTTTTTTTAAAAAAAAAAAGAAAGAAAAAATCCCGATACTCCATCGACACGCTCCGATACTCCGTTGACACACTCCGATACTCCATTGACACACTCCGATACGTTCAAATGGGGGCTCGGATACATTTAAATGAAAGTGACTATTCACCTCTTAGCCATCATGACTTCAGATTTGAGAGTTGGAACTTCAACTCCCACTCTTTCATTGCAACAAATGCAATTTAAGATCCAGCTCTTAATACCTATGCATTTTCTTCACCTATATCATCTGATGTCTCTCTTTTATTGCAACTTCAAACTTTCACTTTGCTATTATTTTCTTTAAAGATTCGGCTCGTCTTTCTTCTTCAAAGGTTCAGCTAGATATTGAAATTTGAAAGTTTCAAATTGAAACTTATCCAATGATTGGGACATCTGGGTATTCGTACGCTACTATGCATCATTATTATATATATTATGTGAATTTTTTATATATATTTAAATACGTATCGTATCATATATTTTGTAGGAAAAGACGTATCGACGTATCGGATACGTATCGTATCCGATGCTCGTATCGTATCTGTGCATCATAGATCACAACAACTTGTTCCTCAACATTTTTTAGAGCCGTGTTTGGTTTATTTATTTTCATTTAGTTACATCTATTGTGATACTGATATTTTATTTTTGATTCTTGCAGCTTCCTCCAAGAACAATTCAGGTTCGACCTTCAATGATTAAGGTTGACACAGACTGTATCCTACTGAATATTCAAAGTATAAATTTGATAAAGGTATTTATAATCAAGGTTGTCAAATCGCAATTCAAATCATGAATCGTTGGGTTAATTTTTGAATCATAAATCGTAAATCGTATCGAATCGTAAGATTCACAAACAATGAAAAATAACTTGGAATGTATCATATAAATGATATAATGTGTGTATATTTCACTATATGAATAAAACAAAACAAATTCATAAATCACAAGTTCATAATTAAGTATTTTCATTAATAGATTTAAGTATTTAACACTATTATTAGCTAATAAATAAGAAAAATGACACATACAGTATGAAATAGAAGGATAATTTTTTTTATAATTTTATATCTTTGGTTTTTTGTTTAAAAAAACTGAAGAAAGGATCTTAACCTACCCACTACAAAAAAAACTAGGTCCATAATAAGCCACCCAAAATGAAGCAAATCTGATCCAAATCCAATATAAAAATAATAATAATAATGAAAGAAGAAAACAGATCATCATTTTGCAGAAGAGAGAGAGAAGGGATGCAACTAACAAGCACAACAATGGCTGCCTACAGCAGTGCGATTGAGTGAGCCACAAGAGGAACCACCTATCGCACCACCCAAGGCGACCACCGGACTTCACAAGCCACCTACAGCATTGCAGATTTCGTTCTAGGTTGCGATAGACCCGACTTCGGAATCGAGAACCCGATTGCACAACCTGCAAAGCTGCAGCAGTGTGAATCGTTCTCCATCTAGTGATTCACGAGTCAGAACCGAATCGTACGATTCCATCGATTCATGGTGCGATTCCGGTGACTCTTCGATTCAACCATTGATACGCATCGTTTCTCTGGTGACTCGTATCGAACCGTAAGAGTCAAATCGTAAATCGTACGATTTTGATAACCATGTTTATAATCAATTAGGCTTAATGCCCTTATATTACCGGACATTATGTTTTGTATTGAAATCTGTATGTAGATAAACATTTTTCTACTTTTATGTTAAGATGCAATTGCAAAGGTTTGGGACATGAGTTCCACGTAGGAAATATGGGATTTCGATTTGGGGTTTATATAGCCTTTGCCTCTCTCACCACAGTTGCTCGGTGTGACTGTCCCAATATTCGTATTATTTTAAAGCTGAAGTTTTCGTCATAACATGAGGGTCCTGAACCATAGGAGGAAAAATAACACCTTGTGTGGTCTTATGCCAGGTTTATTTAGGGAGGTTCTCTATTTGTCAAGAAAATTTATTACAATGGAAATAATGTCAGATATTGACACCAATATATATATATATATATATATATATATATATATATATATATATATATATATATAAACCAGACAGAACCTGACCTTGACTTTATTGTGTAAATTCATTTTATATTCGGGGTTAGTTTTCTTTGGTCATGGGATGTCTGCTCTATGATGGTGGGAATTTGGCAATACTATGTTTAGTTGATTGCATTTACAATTACCTTGATGACCTTTGCCTACGTGGAGTTAATCTTTAGGACCACAATTTTGAGCACCACTTTGCTTATTCAGTATGTTGTACAAATTTTTGCTGACCAGTAATCCGCAAACAATTCTTAGTCATTTGATGACAGGCCTTTCTCTGTCACACACTAATGATTGCTGAGGGATGGAAATTGTATAGATTCTTAAATCCATTATTAGTGCTCTTTGGTTTCTACTATTTAAATATTAATTTTGGGATGGAAGAAACATTTTATTATTACGTTTTTTTAAGTAAAGAAGTCGTGCAAAAGCATCAGAATAATTATCATCAGAATAACTATAACAAATAGCTAAACTCAAGAATTATGGGTCCGTTTGATTTGCTATAAAATGAGGGACAACAAGGAACAAATCAATTTGTTCTATGTTTGATTGTTAAAGTGGTTATGGGACAGCACAAAAATGTTAGTCATGGCAACCATCACCCAAGAGGGGGGTGAATTGGGTTTTAAATAAAAATGAAATCTTTTTCAAATAAATCAAAACCCTTTTCAAATATAAATGGAATTTGCAGCGAATGAATATTATTTTCAAATTAAAGCGTTGTCGCGTGCAAGTAAAAACGTTTTTGCAAAAGACAAAACAAATGTAAAAGAGATAGGGAAAGAAGATAAATATGACAATATATCCTGGTTTGACCACAAACTATCCACGTGGCCTACGTCCAGTCCACAAGGCAATACCACCAAGGGATTTCAATCAATCCCTAGCTTTTAAACAGGAGCAGCTAGAACCTTTATAATAACGAGAACTCCTCACAGACCCGGGACGTACTATCCCCCAGTGATAGAGTCTCAAATCACTAGCTTTTAAACAGGCGCAGCTAGAACCTTTACAGTGGAATCACACCCACTAATCCCTTACAAGAGATATACCATCTCTTGCAAGAATGGTAACCAAAAGAGGTTTGAGTCAATCCGACTCTTACCAACAATATGCACTCTTAATAGTTCTGATAAAAACAAAATGAAGCCCAAATACAATCACACCTATATGGTGTATAAAGCTCTCAAGTTTAAAGTGATCAAGGTGTAAGAACAAGAGAGAATAAGAGAGAATTTGTTTTTCAGAGTTCTAGCACAGATATATTGATAATCTCGTATGGCATATTGTGCCTAAGTTTCCTTTATATAAATCATGAAAGATTAGGTCAAAAACTCCTCAAAACTCAGTTTTTGTCGCGCAGTAATCGATTATTTAAATGTCATAAACGATTACTTTGACTCAGTTTGAAAAGCACATCTTTGAGACAGTCGCAGCATAATCGATTATACTAATCGATTATATGTTCTCTGTTTAAAATCCTGCGAACTGAAAAAGAATATAATCGATTGTCCTAATTGATTATTAACTCTTTGTTTTGTTCTTCAAAGAGCATAATCGATTCTCAAAGGTGTATAATCGATTATGTAAGTTCAAAATTCAAACTCAACGGCTAAGATATCACTAATACTCATTAAAACTCATCAAAGCCATTTAAGTTGTTAAAAACGTGTTCAACTATAGATAATCGATTATGTAATCGATTATAGCAATTCAAAATGGCTGATTCAAATTCATAACAGCTCTGTAATTGATTATTCATTTAAGCATAATTAAGATCATGATAATCGATTATACTAATCGATTAATCTTCGATTCAATTTTGAATTTGAAAAACTTAACAGCTATAAAATTCATTACTCTTTTAAGACCCGATATCAGCTGATTAAGTTTGATTATTAAAATCTCATTAATGTGTGTGTGTGACCAATTTTAATCTTGAGAGCATTATTAACCATTTACAATGAATCTAAAACAAGCAATACAGTAAAAGAAAATTTCTCTTAACCCATTTGACTGCTTGTTTGACCTTTTACCGCTTTTTGCAATTTAGTCCTCAGACTTGAATTCCTTTTGTCCTTGGACTTGAAATTCCCATTTTGCTCATCATCAAAACAAAAGTACATGTCAAGGCATATATCCACAAACTCCCCCTTTTTGATGATGACAAACATCTCATGAGGGAATTTCTAAAAGATAGAGTTAGAGCAATAAAATATATCACACATTTAGTTTCGCTCTACTTCCCCTCACTTTATGCAAGTTGAGCAACCAATATATATCTCATTTCATAATTTTGCTCTACTCCCTCTTAAGCATGAAATCAATAGAAGATTTGCCAATTTAAATTTCTCTACCCCTTAAGCATGCATTTATTAAAATCATATATTAATTTGACTTAGCTTATCTCCCCCTTAAGCATGCACTCATGTAACTCTCCCCCTTTTGTCATTATCAAAAAACGGGAAAAGTATTATAACTTTAATATGGCATATAACCACTAAAGTAATATTCAATTTTAAGTTTGAGATATAAGTCATGGCATGCATATATCAGATATGTGCGGAAGCAAAATTGCCAGGAAGAATAAGATCAAGATTTTCAAATTGGAGGAAACAGTATGAAAGCTTATCTGATAACCATTCTTCGACCAATAATCGATTAACTAATCGATTATCTGCTTTCTAGAATATGGTTCATGAAATAATCGATTCCCATGATCGATTATTGCTCCTCTGTCAAGATTGTTTAGGGATCCATTGGTAGCATAATCGATTCCTGTAATTGATTACTGCTTCTCTATCTTGTGTTCTGAAAACTTTGTCTTGGCATACTCGATTATGTCCTTTCTGCTTACACACTTAATAAACATATTAGCAAACAACAAGGTGTAATATGCAGAATTGGATTGGTGCATTTTAATATGATGGATTCTCTTCTTCAAGATGTGTCATTAATGACTTATAAGAGTCTTTTATGAAATATTTGATGCACAAGATAGATCTCAAAATAGAGTTAATCCCAAATTAATTAACTCATAGAATCATCTCCCCTAGTTCAATTTATTTAGGCATCAAGAGATGAAACATTCATACTTTCAATAAGGGAATTTTATAGATATAACACAGATAAAAAGAAATTCTCCCCCTTTGACAAGTATATATTCTTGTATTTTAATACTTCCCTTAAACATGTAAATATTTCTCCCCCTTTCGAAAATAATTTTTCAAAAATAATATTTCATTTATGGGAGAAAGGATTCAATTCTCCCACTGACACTGTGCATTTATTATAAGGTTTCTCCCCCTCAAGATTTGACTTTATTGACTGAAAGAACCTTTCTATGTTAGGACATATTTAGATCCAATGCACAAGGAATTATTATGTATTTGCACTTCATATTTAAGGGAAAATCAATTTCGATGTTTAATATCAGAAAAATATTCAATGTAGATATTGGATTTTTTGTTTTATAAAATCACTTGATATCAAACAACTCACTTGTGGAATAATGTTTATATCTTGCATAATAGAGTGCTAATAATTTTTATCACAAGTAAAAGAACACTCTTTATTCAAACATTTATTTCATATTTATAAAAGTTCTATCTTTCTTATGGAAACATTAAAAAAAAAACTTTACACCAAGTTGGATATCCATACCAATGTCCAACCCATCCAAGTTAGAGTGCAAGATGAACCGGCATATTGTGCCCATGTGGAAGGAGAACCTGATGGTAAGCCTTGGTATCATGATATCAAGCAATATATTCAGAACAAGGAATATCCGGTAGAAGCGAGCGAAGCAAATAGAAAGACCATCCGAAGACTAGCTATGACCTTTTTCTTAAGCAAGGAAGTCCTGTATAAAAGAGGATATGATGGTACCCTACTCAGATGTGTGGATGCTAGCGAAGCTAAATTGATCATGATCGAAGTTCATGAAGGAATCTGTGGGACTCATGCCAATGGTCACATGATGGCTAGGAAAATCTTGAGAAGTGGTTATTATTGGTCTACTATGGAGTCATATTGTATAGAGCATGTTCATAAATGCCAAAAATGTCAGATGTATGCAGACCGGGTTAATGCACCTCCATTTCCACTGCACAATTTAGCATCCCCGTGGCCTTTTTCGATGTGGGGAAGAGATGTCATCGGTCCCATTCATCCCAATGATTCCAATGGTCATCGTTTCATTTTGGTGGCGATAGACTATATCACTAAATGGGTAGAAGATGCTTCATATGCCAGCATAACTCAAAAGGTGTTTCTCAAGTTCCTCAAGAAGGACATCGTCTGTAGATACGGGATCCCAGAGAGGATGATCACAGATAATGCCGCTAATCTTAATGGTGCCGAGATTCAAAAGTTTTGCGATGGTTTCAAAATCAAACACCATAATTCAGCTCCTTATAGACCTCAAATGAATGGTGCAGTCGAGGCAGCAAACAAAAATATCAAGAAGATCGTTGCCAAAATGATTGTAAATTACAAAGACTGGCACGAAATGCTGCCATATGTTCTACATGCTTATCGGACTAATATACGATCAAGCACTGGGGCAACCCCTTTCTCTTTGGTGTACGGGAAGGAGGTTGTCTCACCTATCAAAGTAGAACTCCCTTTGCTAAGAGTCTTGATGGAAGCAGATTTAGAAGAATCTGAGTGGGTGAAAACTCGATATGAGCAGTTGAACATGATAAAAGAGAAAAGACGGGAAGCTATCTGTCACAGGCAATTGTATCAAAGCAGGATGGCAAGAGCTTTCAATAAGAAGGTTCGCCCTAGAGAATTTTGCGTTGGAGACCTGGTTTTAAAGAAAATCCTCCCTAATCAGGAGGACGCCCGAGGAAAATGGGCGCCGAATTATGAAGGTCCTTATATTGTCAAACAAGCATTCTCATGAGGAGCTTTGATTCTGCAAAACATGGACGGGGAAGAGTTACCAAGGCCAGTAAACTCTGATGCTGTGAAAAAGTTCTACGCTTAAAAGCCCGCTAGGTTGAAAATCTGAAAGAGCAACCTAGGCAAAAGTTAGGGCAAAGAACAATGTAAACAAAAGAAAAGAAAAGGCCCGCTAGGTTGAAAACCCGAAAGGGCGGCCTAGGCAAAAGTTAGGGCAAAGAAAAATGAAAACAAAAGAAAAGAAAAGGCGTGCTAGGTTGAAAACCCGAAAGTGCAACCCAGGCAAAAGTTAGGGTAAAAGAAACCTTAGGCTGAAAACCTGCAAAGGCAGCCTAGGAGGAGGATATGGTCCAACATTTCTGCAAGCACTCACCACACTGGGGCAATTTAATCCGACTGAGTATACTGGCGCAAAATTGTTAAGGAATGATTGAAGAAGGTCTATTTGAGGAATCAAAAACAAAAGCCAAGATCTGTGTCATCAAAAGGCTGTGGGGAATCAAATAAATGAAAATCAAAGGACCAACACTGGGGCAAATTTTATGTGATTCTCGTAATTTTCTTTACTTATCCTTGCTTTTAATCTTCATGATCCCTTTGTAATTTGTTCTCATATTGTTATTTTCTCTTAACAAACTAAATTCTCGTATTAAGGCAAGAGGTTTTTCCTTCACACTCCCCTGTCGTGTTCACTCTCATCATGGTCATGTCTTGTCTCAATAAAATTAAATATAAGTTTAATGGTATGATTTGATAATTTTAATGGTAGCACCAATGAATGGTTTGAGCCAAAAGGACTCAATATTTCAAATACAATGGAAGAGATAGCATGCACTGGATGACAAAAGAATGATGCAAATAGGCTTGGGAGAATAAACATAACATCCACCTCATATGAATCAGATTCTTAGGTGACCAATGTTATTAAAATAATGAATGATGCCTCGGCTCAGAGTGGTCGGTGAACAAGGGTTTGGTTGGTGGAAGTTTTTCCATGGAGCATTTGGTTCCGCTATCCTCAAAAGGAAGGAATTCTCATTAGTTTCAAATTATGGATTGAGTTTTGTCGAGCTGAGGCTCACTGCAATTTTATCTTCGAGCTCTGAGGCTCACTGCATTTTTATTTTCGAGCTCCGAGGCTCACTGCAAGTTTATTTTCGAGCTCTGAAGCTCGCTGCATATTTACTTTTTTGTTGGACGAGGAGGTTCCGTCCATTGCAATTTTATTTTTGAGCTGAGGCTCACTGCAAGTTCATTTTCGAGCTCCGAGGCTCGTTGCATATTTACTTTCCTATTGGACAAGGAGGTTCCGTCCACTGCAATTTTATTTTCGAGCTCTGAGGCTCACTGCAAGTTTATTTTCGAGCTCTGAGGCTCGCTGCATATTTACTTTCCTGTTGGACGAGGAGGTTTCGTCCACTGTAATTTTGTTTTTGAGCTCTGAGGCTCACTGCAATTTATTTTTTGAGCTCTGAGGCTCACTGCAATTTTATTTTCAAGCTGAGTCTCATTGCAAGTTTATTTTTCGAGCTCCGAGGCTCGCTGCATATTTACTTTCCTGTTGGACGAGGAGGTTCCGTCCATTGCATATTTACTTTTCTGTTGGACGAGGAGGTGCCGTCCATTGCATATTTACTTTCCTGTTGGATGAGGAGGTTCCGTCCACTGCATTTTTATTTTCGAGCTGAGGCTCACTGCAATTTTGTTTTTGAGCTCTAAGGCTCACTGCAATTTTATTTTCAAGCTCTGAGGCTCACCGCAATTTTATTTTCGAGCTCTGAGGCTCACTGCAATTTTATTTTTTTTCGAGCTCCGAGGCTCGCTGCATGTTTACTTTCCTGTTGGACGAGGAGGTTTCGTCCACTGCAATTTTATTTCCTAGCTCTAAGGCTCACTGCATTTTTATTTTCGAGCTCTGAGGCTCACTGTATTTTATCTTCGAGCTCTAAGGCTCACTGCAATTTTATTTTTATTTTATTTTTTTCGAGCTCGGAGGCTCGCTGCATGTTTACTTTCCTGTTAGACGAGGAGGTTCCGTCCACTGCAATTTTATTTCCTAGCTTTGAGGCTCACTGCATTTTTATTTTCGAGCTCTGAGGCTCACTGCATTTTATCTTCGAGCTCTAAGGCTCATTGTAATTTTATTTTATTTTCGAGCTCTGAGGATCACTACATGTTTACTTTCCTGTTGGACGAGGAGGTTCCGTCCACTGCAATTTTATTTCCTAGCTCCGAAGCTCGCTGCATTTTTATTTTCAAGCTCTGAGGCTCACTGCATTTTATCTTCGAGCTCTAAGGCTCACTGCAATTTTATTTTCGAGCTCTGAGGCTTATTGCAAGTTTATTTTCGAGCTCCGAGGCTCGCTGCATATTTACTTTCCTATTGGACGAGGAGGTTCCGTCCACTGCAATTTTATTTTCAAACTGTAAGGTTTTCTTCTGAGCTCCTCACGTTTTTTGGGACAAAATATGTGTTCATTTTCTTTACTTGTTCATTACTACAATACATGAAAAGTCGTGACTAATCATGTCTTCTAGTATGCAATAAGTAAAGAGGGGCAACTTTGAACACTCATTTTTGTCTATCTTCATTTTATTATCATTATTTTATATTTCAGGGAGACTAGAAAATAATAAGAAGGAAAGAAATAAGAAAAATAAAATAATGAAGAAAGGAGGAGGTTCATATCTAATTTGCTATTGGACGGCGAGGTCCAGTACATTGCATTTGCTGTTGGACGGGGAGGTCCCGTCCATTGCACTTGCTGTTGGACAACAAGGTCCAGTCCAGTCCATTGCATTTGCTGTTGGACGGCGAGGTCCAGTGCATTACAATGCAATTGCTGTTGGATGGGGAGGTCCCGTCCATTCCATTGCATTTGCTGTTGGACGGGGAGGTCTCGTCCATTGCACTTGCTGTTGGACGACGAGGTCCAGTCCAGTCCACTGCATTTGCTGTTGGACGGGGAGGTCCCGTCCATTGCACTTGTTGTTGGACGACGAGGTCCAGTCCAGTCCATTGCATTTGCTATTGGACGGGGAGGTCCCGTCCATTCCATTGCATTTGTTGTTGGACGGGGAGGTCCCGTCCATTGCAGTTGCTTTTGGATAACGAGGTCCAGTCCAGTCCATTGCATTTGTTGTTGGACGGGGAGATCCCGTCCATTCCATTGCATTTGTTGTTGGACGGGGACGTCCCGTCCATTGCACTTGCTGTTGGACGATGAGGTCCAGTCCAGTCCATTGCATTTGCTGTTGGACGGGAGAGGTCTCGTCCATTCCATTGCATTTGTTGTTGGACGGGGAGGTCCCATCCATTGCCTTTGCTGTTGGACGACGAGGTCCCGTCCATTCCATTGCTTGTTTAAGTTTCTGTTGGACGAGTAGGACTTCCATTACATTGCATTTGCTATTGGACGGGGAGGTCCCGTCCATTGCATTGCATTTGCTATTGGACGGGGAGGTCCCGTCCATTCCATTGCATGTTTAAGTTTCTGTTGGACGAGTAGGTCTTCCATTGCATATTTAATTTTCTGTTGGACGAGGAGGTTCAGTCCATTGCATATCTAATTTTCTATTGGATGAGGAGGTTTCATCCATTGCATGTTTAAACTTCTGTTGGACGAGGAGGTCCGTCTAGTGCATATCTAACTTTCTGTTGGGCAGGGAGGTTCCATCTACTACAATTTTATTTTCAGGATGGAGGCTAAAGAATAAAGAAAGAAAAAGAAGAAGATAATGAAGAAAGGATGAAGAAAAGAAGGAGAAAAGGACAATCAGCGAAAATAAGAAAGGAGATTGAGTTACTTCTCCTAACCCTAAAATACCCTATTTTACATATTAGACAAGACATCTTTTCCTCCTCCCACTCTCTAACCGCCCCTGCGCCTCCCCTACCCATTGGTCCTTCTTCTTCCTCATCTCCTCCCTCATTTTAACCTAGCAGCCTCACTCCTAATCCTAAAAAATCCATCTTACACATCAGACAAAACCCCCATCTCCTTCTCTCTTCAAACATGCAACCTTCACGTCAAATCACCTCCTTTCCGCTGCTCGCGCCGCCCCCATATGGACACACGCTATTTCTGCTCAGAACCACCCAAGCCCCGAATTTCGTGAAGACCAACCTTGAAGCCGTTGGGTAAGAAGAAGCATGAAGCCCTCTCATCCATCTATAAAGGGGGGGGGGGGGGGGGGGGAAAAAAAAAAACACACAAGAGGAGACGAAGACAAAGGGAGAGAGAGATTTTTATCTAATATTTTCTTTGTGAAGAAAAGAGATTAGGGATTTGAGTTTTTTTTTCTCTTATCTGTCATTAGAGTGGTTCCAAATTTTCAGAAGAAGGGAGAGTTAAAAGAGTCGGTGAAATTGAAATGTAAGGGTTTTGATCTTGAAATCTTATCACTGGGAGAAAGCAAAATCATTGTTATTTTGCTCTCATTTGGTAATCCATGTTCTCTTTATTGATATTATTCATGAGTTTCTCTTGACATTATTATTTTTCAATTGAATGAGTTGGTATGATGTGTGTTGTATGTTTCGTCTTTGGGAAAAATGAATGAGTCAGTTAAATGTTTCATTTTTGTCTTTGTTTACTTTGATGTTTCTGTGTCTCTGTTTAGAATGAGTTAGTAAAACGTTTCATTTTTGTCTCTGTTTACTATGATGTTTCTATGTCTCTATTTACTGAATGAGTTAGTAAAATGTTTCATTGTTGTTCTATTTTCATAAGGCAAAGCTACTTTTACGTAAAAAATAAAAGATGATCACTTAAATCCCCTTCAACCGGTTCTAAATACTTAATTAAAACAATGTTTTTTTTTAGGTTGATCTATGACAAGTGTCATGTTCAACCCTTTAGATTTTGAGGTTGCCCTGTGGACTTACGTGCCATGTTCAACCTCATTTAGGTTTAATAAAAAATTTCACAATTAAAAATGATTTTTTCCTCTAAATGATTTTCGAGGTAAAACAAATATTTTCTAAGTTATTAATAATTTACACAACCAATTTTGGGTAACCATTTTTGTGGATGTTATAGGGTGCCGTGGGGTTAAGTCTCCATGCCTTCCCTAGACGTAATCGACTCCCGAACCCAAAGCTTTTTCTTAAAGGGTTTTCCAACTTTCCCGAAATTAAATAAAGTTGATGGCAACTCCATTTTTTTTCTCTAAAAGGAAAACCAAGTTTTTCTTTTCGGTCGCGATATTGATCATCTTAATTTCAAAATCAATTAGCAATAAATTTTCAAATCAATCAACATAAATAATTTATCACCACAATCTTAATGATTTTCAAATTAGAAAAATATGTGATTAGTTCATGATTAGAATTTGATTTCTCAATAACAGCTGATTATGAATTAAATCACAATTTAAATCTTAAATAGATTTTGCAATCAGATTTTAATTTTATAATAAACAATGATGAGATAATGATTTTTGAATTTCAAAATATATCATCAAAACATAAAATTTCGGAATTAAAAGAAAATTTAATTTTGATTTTGATTTTAAAATTTATTGATCATTTAAATCTCCAAAATCAATCCTCAATTAATTTTTTGAATAAATCAACTTCAATGATTCATTACCACAATCTTAATGATTTGAAATTTGAAAATACGTGGTATATTAATTCATGGTAAGAAATCAATTTTCTAATAAAGTTCAATCATGAATTAATTTTTATTTGGGTCTTGGAAAGATTATGCAACCAGATTTTTTAATTTAAAAAGAAATGAAGAAATGACGATTTTTGAATTTCAAAAAAAAAATCATCATAATTAAGAATTTCAAAAATAATAATTTGAATTTAAATTCAAAATCTCAAAAATTTAATTCTCTTTTAAAATGATATAATAATTTATTTATCATATAAATTTTAAAAAATAAAATAAAATATTCCTCAATAATTTTTTTGTCATTCAATATCAGGAATATATTGCCATAATCATAATGATTCTCAATTTGAAAAAGTTTCTAATTAATTCATGACAAGAAATCACATTTTCATTAAAGTATGATCATGAATTAAATTATTATTTATTTTTCTAATCAGATTTTGAAAAATAATAAATTTCAAAATAATTTTGTATAAAGGAAATTAATGTCAGTTCAAATTTGAAATCATTTAAATTTGATATCTTGAAAATGATTAGAAAGTTAAATAAGATATCATATCATAATGATGCATTTACTAGAAAAATTAATTTGGATTTGATTTAAAACAAAACTTTTTTCTAAATGCCAAATTTTGTAGCATAATCGATTATGTGCTTATTGTTTTCTACGAAATTTCTAAGATCATCCTATAATCAGTTATATAATCAATTATTCTATTCGATTATTCTATTCGATTTTCAGTTTTCTTAGCAAGGAAGATTTGATTGTTTCTTCAAGAGACCCTAAGACATTCTTTGAAATCTCCTAGCTTCTCTTAGAGACTTTTAACTTAATCAAATTAATTGTATCATGCTTCAAATTGGGATTGTCACATGGAATATATTTTGATTTCGTATAGACATTTTTAACAACATACCTCCAATTAGCAAATTTCACATTTGAGCAAAGTATAGGAGATAGAGGATCAAGTTACCTCATTGCGTGAATTCACAAGATCGTTCTTTCTTACTCACTTTCGATTGATCTTGAATGTATCTCTTGCATCATCTATCTTGCTCTCTTTTAAGTTGTTCATCAAGAAATCATTGCTTCTTTTGGTAGTGATTGCACTTTCGACTCTGTGAAGCATTCTTCTTGATGTCAATTCATCATGCGAGCTAGATTGTTTCTCAAGCTTTGATTTTTCTGAAATAGATAACTATAAACACGAGAAGGGGTTGAATTGTGTTTATCAGAATTTAAGAAAAGCTAAAATCTTTTCGCAAACAGAAAGCTAGCTTTGGACGAGTGGAAGAATACAGGATGGACGGGTGACTATTGCAAACGCACCACTTGACAGACCCAATAAAACTAAAGCAATTAAAGAGTTTAAGGGAAGAGAGATTGACACGGTGATTTATCCTGGTTCACTCTTCAAATCAAAGAGCTACGTCCAGTCCTTATCAGCACCAAGATTTATCCACTATAACTGATAAGGTTACAGACTCAAGTATTATTTACACACCTAGCCTTTTCAGGCTCAAGACAAGTATTGTTTTCATACCTAGCCTCTTCAGGCTCACTTAGGTTTGTTTGAGAGATTAGGTTTGTAAAAATACAACTTCTCACAAGCAGATCTTTCACTAACACTCAGAGAGTTGTTTAAATGTAAAGTCTAGGAAAGTCTGCGTAATAACTTTAAATGTTTGAAGAATACAGAATAAAATAATTAATGAGCAGAGTAATGGCGTTTTAATGCAGTGTGTATTCTCCCTTTTTTTCTTCATCTTCAATGGCTTATGTATTTATAGTCTTCAAGCATTTAGGATCCGTTAGAGACATTCTCTCAGATGTTGGCTTCAAGCAGAACTTCGTTAAATGTAATAGAGTCGTTCTGAGCACCCATTAATGCAATAGAGTCGTTCTGAGCAGCCATTAATGCAATAAGAACGTTGGTTGTACTCTAACATGTAGGATCATGGCTTTATGCATCGAGATACAGCCATGTCAGAGTTGGGCAGAGAGCTTTTTGTACTTTGCTGAGTACACTCCACTTTTTGTGGAATAAATCATGTTGGAAGCATTCTTTTAGATTATCCAAGGTTGCTTGAGAGAGTAGTCTTCTGACTTTTCTTGATAATCATGAAATTGATTAGGAGAGAAGGCTTCAAGTCTCTTTCTGATTCTTGAACTAAGATTCTGATAATCCTTAGAGAATTTGTGTTCATAAGATAAGTGCTTCCATCTTGAAAATATTCACGTCTATCTAGTCATTTGAGTTCTCATTCGGGCTAGTAGACGAGCTCCATATTAAGGACTTAGCAAGTCCAAAGACTAGTGGACGAGCGCTTCTGTCACCTTTAGTGGACGAGCACTTCTATTATTCTAGTGGACGAGAGCCTCTGTTACTTTAGTGGACGAGAGTCTCTGTTACTCTAGTGGACGAGAGCTTCTGTTACTTTAGTGGACGAGAGTCTCTGTTACTTTAGTGGACGAGAGTCTCTGTTACTCTAGTGGATGAGAGTCTTAGTTACTCCGGTGGACGAGGTCTTAGTTACTCTGGTGGACGAGTCTTTTGCCACGTCATTGGACGGATACAATTTGACCTTAATGGACGCGCTGTTCTGATACTTTAATGGACGCGCTATTCTTATACTTTAATGGACGCGCTGTTCTGATACTTTAATGGACGAGCTCCAAATGATTCCTTAAGTAGACGCACTTCTGATACTTTTAGTGGACACGGCCTTCTGATACTTTTAGTGGATGCAGGTTTCTTTCTCTTACGTTTTGGATGTGCGCTTCAAACATTTGCGATGGACGTGAGCTTCAATCTTCAAACATTTGCGACGGACGTGAGCTTCAATCACTACAGTGTTGGACGGATGATTCTATTTCTTTATCTGCACACTCGATAGATAGGTTAGCAACCAATATGAAGGTTAATAAACTCATTAACCAATGTTTAGTTTCATCAAAACTTAGGGAAATGCACATCAGACATTTTAGAGAATTAACAATCTCCCCCTTTTTGATGATGACAAACATTGAGATGATTTAATGAACCTCGAAAAATATCAACAAAGAAAATAGCATATATAGACAGGTTGAATTTTCTTAAGTAAACAGGTCATATCATATTCATTCTCCCATTCTCCCATTTTCATTTCTCCCACCATTCTCCCTATTCATTTCTCCCTTTCTCCCATTTTTGTCAACATCAAAAAGGGTTATCAAGTTTTATTTATGTGATATGTTAAGGGCAAGATAACGTGAGACACCCCGTTGTGCCCCATTGTATTATTACATTAAATCCTTAATTATTTATTTACCTAATCGCGCGCTTAACATTGAAAATACGTAAAAATTAAAAACTTTAGTTAAACAATCATATAACTTCTACAAATATAAAACATACCAAACTATATTACATAAATACACATAAGTATCCTTTATTTTACACAACTTGATTATGACTAACGGAAAACAAAACATCTTATGTGACTCACTGGCCCTAAACTTACTACGCTACATTATCAGGATCGGTAGGTGGTTCTTCAGCGTCAACTTCATACGGAACGTCGTTCAACTCTTCAACAATCTCCGTCTCGTAAGCGGTTCCATCCACCTCTTCCGTAACATAGTTGTCCATATGGTCTTCTAACGTAACAAAGTAGACATACACCAAAAATACAGAAATAGGGAGATAAGAAACAGTTCTATCATCATAAGTGGAAAAGATTCGTAGCATATAATACAATAACGGTCACAAACATGCATCACTCACAATTTACAATCATCCATACTTTATAACATCATCCTCTACCCTTCAACTCATGCAACTAGACCTTTATGCTGACGTGGCCACTACTACTCCTGTCACACATCCCTCGTTAGGGATGCCAGTCAGTCGTCCAAGTGACACGTTCCCCATGCCGGTGCATATTCTCATCCATGGTAGGAATGCTCATGCAAAGCAATGACACTATAGCTGCACAGTACCATCGGTGCACACCCTGGTTCTCTCTCTCAACTCTATCAAGGGTGCTCATGCATAGCAATGACACTATAGTTGCACAACTTAAATTCTAATTTGGAACAGTCTACAAGAACTTCGGACCTCGTGTATCTCCAATACACGGTTATGAACAACAATGCAACACATGATTCTCACTGACTTTTATCAATAACAACCTAGTACCTCAAGCTTTTCCTTATAACCTCCACTTACACTCTATATCACATCACTTCAATAAAATAATAGCGAGGCACTTCTAATTCATATTCAAAACTCTCACCCAAACAAAATACCTCCGAGCAATATATATCTTTCCTTAAAATTATCTAAGCATAGAATTAAACCCAGGCAGATCATGCATAACAAATAAATCAACAGAATATTCAAACATCTCAATATCATATAAGGTAATTTATCACAACCAAATCATAATAGTTCAACCAAATAAATAACAAAGTCAGATTCTGTCACGGCCGTGACAGACAACAAAGACAAGAATCCTACAACACAAAACCTGTCACGGCCTGGCCATGACAACCATCACGGCCGTGACAGACAGCAAACATCCTCACTATCACATTTATTCAAACACCGAAACAATACGTCACATGCAGATGGAATACCTCAACCAGCGTATCACAAACAGTCAAAAGTAAATAATTCAAACATCCTCAAATATAAATAATTAACCTAAGGCGATAAACCCACAATTCCCAAATCGTCATTGGTATTACGGAAAAGTTTCCAATACGATTTTGGTATTGTCGATTACTCAACCACTAGTAGGGTTTAGGTCGCCCTACACCATTATTATAAATTATATACAACTTATCGGTTTCGACGATGGAATGGTTCTTTCCCCCACCTGAGTTTGCACCGGAAACACGTACACGACGATCCTCGTTATCCCGCCACGAGTTAACACAACCACCTTCAACCAAACAACATAATTATAATTAATCAACTAACACCCATCTATGACACTTTAGGGCTAGGTTCGGTCAAGACTTAGAAAATAGGTTTAGGATTATCTTCTTAATGCCATCTTTTGGATCCTAGTTAATAGAGTCTTAACTAACATAGATTACTTATTACAAGACTAAAATTTGAAACAAAATCCTCTAACCTTTAGGGTTAGGGTTTCGGCCAACAAAAAGATTTTTGAGTAAGATTTTCATTTTAAGAAACTAACATAGATTAGAGTGTGTAGACATACATGCCATATAGAATACATGATCATACATGACAACACATGAACAAAACTCTACCAACCCTAATGTGATAGATTCGGCCAAGGCTAGATTTTTAAGAAAGAAATTTTTTATTACATCATGCTCTTGGATTTATATAATATGCATGATATCAAGAAGATAGAAAGTAGTTTCATCATCATTAGATTTTTCTAGAATTTATTATGACTTTTCAAAGTTCTAGGGTTAGAAACTTTAAAGTGATGAACAACTATGATATAATACTTGAATCAAGAAACTTGATAAAGAACATAGGTATGATTAAGAATGAAGATTTGAATTTACCTCTTGAAGATCAATGACAAAGGAAATCCAAGAACTTGTTTTACAAACTTAACACTAAGAGACTTATGAACTTTAGGGTTTTTGAAACAAATGGCAAAAGAAACTAAGTGAAAAGTGAGAGTATGGTATTTATAGAGATAGTGGCGCCAACTTGGGAAGGATCTAGATGATGATGAGTTGTCTTGCTAACAGGATTCAAATGCAATTAAGTTCTAAGGACCAATTTGCAAAGATTCCAATAGTTGAAGGACTAGTTTGGAAATTGTCAATAAAGTGCCATGATGATGATTTTACCACATTTAATGCAAGCTTATCTTGACCAAAGTTGGCTGATTTTTGAGTCAAAGATAGGTTAAGACAATTCAAGAATATTTGAGTAGATTATAGAAGCTTGAAGAACAAAGTGGAAGAATGTAGCACATTCTAGAATTTTCTTGACTCATCCAACAACAATGAGGGCAGCCATCAATCCCTCATGGGATTGCGCATGGGCTTGGTAAGTTTGGGCTTGGTTTCATTTTTGTGGGGTCCACTTGAAGATTTAAACATAAATCTTGACATAGGAAACTTGTATAGTTTCAAATGGGCTTTATGGAACCAATTCATGAACTAGACAATTTGGGCTTCATAGCCACGTCCATTAAGAGATTGGGAACAAGTATTCTAGCCCAATTCACTTAAAAAAACTTAGAAACTAACTTAGGAACAAAAGGGTAATTAACAGAAAGTTCAGGGGCTTGAGCGTAAAATTCATAAATTTTCTATTTAACACTGAAAAACCTTATAGACTTGAAAATATGATTCATCCCCTTGAATCATCTCAAAATCCTAAGAGAAATCCTCTATCGGTTCTGAGAAACTCTGAAATCTCTTCCGTCGTCTACCCGATTACGTGTTTCACCCGAAAAACATAAATTATTTTATTTTTTTCCAAAATAATTCTAAAAATACATAATTGTAGGAAATAAAATAATAATCTTAAGTCTTTCGTTCATGAATTAAAATTAGGTCTTTTGAGCAAGATAATTATATCTTCAATGGAATTCGCGGTCGGGTTTCGCCTGACTTTCCAACCTAATTTTCAATCGTAGCTTCCTACATTCAAGTAGGATTGAGCAGTAAACTCCGTTTAATTAAAATAATTTTATAAAACTCAAATAATTTTATAAACATATTTATATGTATTATTGTTTTTTAAAACAATAAATACAGTGGTGTTACATTACTACCCCACTTAAAAAAAAATTGCCCTCGAAATTTACATACTTGAAAAGATGTGGATTTCGTTGTTGCATATCTGCTTCACGCTCCCAAGTAGCATCTCCAGTAGTTTCATCCCATATGACCTTAACCAAAGGAACTTGTCTACCACGATGCTCCTTAATCTCTTTATCTCTGCTATCCTTACAGGTGTAGAGCCTCATACTCTAGATTCTCTCGCAGCTTGTATAGACTCGGACTCAATAACATGTGAAGGATCAGGGATAATATTTTCTCAACCGAGACACGTGAAAGACGCCGTGAAGGTTAGCAAGGTGAGGTGGTAAAGCAATATGATAAGCTACTTGGACCAATCCTTCGAATAATGGAAAGGTCCGATGAATCTAGGAGTAAGTTTTCTAGTTTTGATAGCCCCGCCAATTTCGGTCTTCTGAGTGACTCTCAAAAACACGTGATCGCCCTCCCCGGAATTCTAAAGGTCTCCTTCTCTTGTTCTCGTAGCTCCTTTGCCTATCCTGTGCCTCCTTCATCTTTTCCCTTATCTTCCTAACTTGTTCCGTAGTCCTTTGCACCACATATGGATCCAAGACTTGATTTTCACCAATCTCATACCAACATAACGGTGTCCTACACTTCCTACCATACAAAGCCTCATATGGTGCCATCCCTATACTACTCGTGGAAAACTATTGTTGTAAGTAAATTCAATCAATGGCAAGAACTCATCCCAACTGCCAAGATGTTCCAAAACACAAGCTCTTAAAAGGTCCTCCAGTGATTGAATCGTCCTTTCTCGATCGTCCATCCGCTTGGGGATGATAAGCGTAACTCATTCTCAACTTGGTCCCTAAAGCGTGGTGCAACTGTTTCCAAATCTATATGTAAATCTAGGATCTCGTGTCTCAAACAATGCTCGATGGCACACCATGCAACCTAACAATTTCTTTGATGTAGATTTGGGTCAACTTCTCCAAACTATAGTTTTCACCCATAGGTAAGAAGTGAGCACATTTCGTCAACCTCACAATGATAACCCAAATCGCATCATGTTTCTTAGGAGTTCGTGGTAGTCCAACCACAAAATCCATAACGATGCTATCCCATTTCCATTCTGGGATATCTAATGATTGCAATAAACCAGCTGGCTTTTGATGCTCTATCTTAGCCTTCCGACACACCAGGCAAGATAAAACATACTCACTACCTCTTTCTTCATCCTCATCCACCAAAACAATTTCTTTAAATCCTAATACATTTTAGTAGATCCGGATGAAAACTCAACTTACTCTTATGTGCCTCTTCTAATATCAACTTCCTAAGTTCTAAATCCTCGGGCACACATATTCTATCCCTAAACCTCAGTACACCATTTGTTCCTCTACTAAACTCAAAATGTTTACCTTCATCTATACCTCTACTTATCTCCTGTAAATATGGATCCCGAGCCTGTTTATCCTTAAGATCTCTCATAAAATCACTACTAATAGTGATCATACCTAAGCAAATTTTATCCTCAACCAACTCCATTCCTAAGTTCAAATCTCTGAACTGTTCCAGTAATTCCAACTCTTTAACCATCATTGTGGACACATGCAATGATTTCCTACTCAAGGCATCCGCTGCTACATTCGCCTTCCCAGGATGGTATAGTAAATCAAACTCATAATTTTTGATAAACTCCATCCATCTTCGTTGTCTCATATTCAACTCCTTTTGGTCGAAAAGATACTTCAGACTTTTATGGTCACTGTAAACATTAAATTTTGCCCCATAGAGAAAGTGTCGCCATATTTTTAATGCGAACACTATGGCTGCTAATTCCAAATAATGAGTCGGATAGTTCCTCTCATGAATTCTCAATTGTCGGGAAGCATAAGCCACCACTCTTCCCTCTTGCATTAGAACACAACCTAAACCTTGGTATGACGCATCACAGTATACGTCAAACTGTCCTAATGGATCCGGTAAAGTCAACACAGGAGATGTAGTCAACCTTTCCTTCAGCTTTTGGAAACTCTGCTCACAATTGTTCGTCCATACAAAAGTTGTATTTTTCCTCGTCAACTGCGTCATAGACAACGCAATCTTCTAGAAACCCTCTATAAACCTCCGATAATATCTAGCTAACCCTATAAAGCTTCGTACTTCACTTATCGACTTAGACCGTTCCCATTTAAGAACCGCCTCAACCTTTGCTGGATCTACTGCTATACCTTCCTTGGTGATCACATGTCCTAGAAATGGGACTTCTTCCATCCAAAACTCACACTTGGAAAGTTTAGCATAAAGTTGCCTATCCTTCAAAACTTGCAGCACTATCCTTAAATGTTTCTCATGATCTTCCCAGGTACGAGAATAAATAAGGATGTCGTCGATGAATACAACCACAAACTTATCAAGAAACGGTCTAAATATCCTGTTCATATAATCCATGAACACTGCTGGCACATTAGTCACACCGAACGGCATAACTAAATACTCGTAATGTCCATACCTTGTTCTAAAAACCGTTTTTAGTATATCTTCCTTCTTTACTCTAATCTGATGGTATCCAGATCTCAAATCAATCTTGGAAAATACTGCGTCTCCTTTCAATTGATCCATCACATCATCTATCCTAGGCAACGGATACTTATTCCTAATTGTTACCTTGTTTAACTGTCTATAATCCGTGCACAGCCTAGCACTTCCATCTTTCTTCTTAACAAACAACACTGGAGCTCCCCATGGTGAAACACTCGGTCTTATGAATTCTTTTCCCAACATATCATCCAACTATTTCTTCAACTCCGCCAATTCTATAGGTGACATCCGATAAGGCGCCATAGATATAGGTCCTGTCCCTGGTACAAGATCTATGGTGAATTCCACTTCTCGTTCTGGTGGCAAACCTGGAACGTCGTGAGCGAAAACTTAAGGAAACTCTCTCACGATAGGCATAGAATCTATACTAGGGGTCTCAATAGTTTCCACCGCGAACAGCATCACGTACTGCCGAGAATCGTCACTCCTCATGGATACTCCTTCATTGGCAGTGACTATACTAGAATACTCGAGAAATGATAAGGTCTTACTAGAAAAGTCTAGCATTACATGGTTAGCCGAAAGCCAATCCATGCCAAGAATAACATCTATCTCATTGCATAGGCAAATGCACAAGGTCTACAATAAATGTCCTATTCTCAACCACTACAGACACTCTTAAACAAATAGACATAGTAGTCAAAGGATTACTAGTTGGAGTAGATATTGTAAGGGTATAAGGTAATTGAGAAATAGTTAATTTTAATTGATCCACACACTCATACGAAATAAATGAATGTGTAGCGCCCGAGTCAAATAACACGTACGAGAGTCTACCACTATCAAACACATACCTTGTATAAGATCATCGATTGAGAGGATTCAGCTCCCTTCACGGTAAACACTCTTCTAGTGACTCGAGGTCTTGCTCCTCGTTGCCCGCTGATATGACTCCTCTCCCGGCTCCACCCCTATTACCTCCACTTCCTCTTCCCCGCAGCTATCGGGCGGCCGCCTAACTCCGTCCTGCAATCTCGGGCCATATGACCTATTTTCCCACAGTGAAAACAACCAGGTCGCTCCATGCAGTCTCTAAGATAATGCGGTCCTCCACATCTCAAACAAGATAAGCCTTGTTGCTGTTGACCAGCCTCTAACCACCAGGTGCTTGTTGGTGTTGGTGACTGCCTTGAGCGGGCATACGGTCTCTGTCTCCACCGAGAGTTACTACCTCCTCGCCTCCAAAACCCGGTCGAGTAGGACCCCATTCCTTAATTGTTTCTGCTCATTAGCCACCTCGATCTAGACTTTCGATCGCACCGCATCGTTCCACTAGCTCGGAAAACTCGGATATCAAGAGATACTATAGCCCTCTCGGATCTCATGTCTGAGTCCTTCCTCAAACCTTTTACATTGCCAATCTTCATCTAGAAATCTCTCGATAAAATTTGTAATACTTAATCAGAGCCTCGAATCGTGATGGATAATCACCAACAGTCATGTTGCTCTGTTTGAGACTCATGAATTCCCTTTCTTTCTCGCGTCGAACTAGACGCGGAAAATACTTCTCAAAGAAGCAGTCACTAAACATCTGCCAGTTGATAATTCTGCCTTCGGCATCCAGCAATCTTCGCATGCCTCTCCACCAAGACTCGCTCTCCTCCGGTTAGCATGAAGGCAAGACACGCCACTTTCCTATCCTCTCTCGCAGCGCATGGTATCGAATATCTTCTCGAGCTCTTGTATCCACCACTCTGCCTTCTCTGGATCATAATCTCCTCGGAATTGGGGTAGCTTCCCTTTCAGGAAAGTAGCCATTCCGTCATCTTCAGCTGCAGCAGCTCTCCTTTGATTCTGTTGTTCCTGCTGTTCTTTGTTAATCTCAGAGCATCTCAAAGATTCTCACTGTGTTTGTAACAACAGAGCAAGAATTATGTTTTCATGGTATCTTGAGTCTCAGATGACTCTCCTCCACTCCCGGTCTGATTATTTTCCACATTGTTATCTCCAACAATTCTTTCAGGAGTTTTGTCATCACTGACGATCGGATGTCCTCTTCCACGAGCCATGATTCTATAAAAGAAATAATTTGCTCTTATCGATGATGACATATAATACCACATATACAAGTATATAAATACCATATGCCACACTAATGTTATTTATCGTGTGGGATTCAGACACACTACCCATCTTCTAAGCATAGTTGAAATCCGATGTGGATTCAACTAGACACGACCAATAACAACATCCTAGACCTCACAACCGATTAGAATCGAATCGCTTCGATACCACCAAATGAGACACCCGTTGTGCCCCATTGTATTATTACATTAAATCCTTAATTATTTATTTACCTAATCGCGTGCTTAACGTTGAAAATACGTAAAAATTAAAAACTTTAGTTAAACAATCATATAACTTCTACAAATATAAAACAGACCAAACTATATTACATAAATACACACATAAGTATCCTTTATTTTACACAACTTGATTATGACTAACGGAAAACAAAACATCTTATGTGACTCACTGGCCCTTAACTTACTACGCTACATTATCAGGATCGATAGGTGGTTCTTCAGCGTCAACTTCATACGGAACGTCGTTCAACTCTTCAACAATCTCCGTCTCGGATGGGGTTCCATCCACCTCTTCCGTAACATAGTCGTCCATGTGGTCTTCTAACGTAACAAAGTAGACATACACCAAAAATACAGAAATAGGGAGATAAGAAATAGTTCTATCATTATAAGTGGAAAAGATTCGTAGCATATAATACAATAACGGTCACAAACATGCATCACTCACAATTTACAATCATCCATACTTTATAACATCATCCTCTACCCTTCAACTCATGCAACTAGACCTTTATGCTGACGTGGCCACTACTACTCTCGTCACACATCCCTCGTTAGGGATGCCACCGATCGTCCAAGTGACACGTTCCCCATGCCGGTGCATATTCTTATCCATGGTAGGAATGCTCATGCAAAGCAATGACACTATAGCTGCACAGTACCGTCGGTGCACACCCTGTTTCTATCTCTCAACTCTATCAAGGGTGCTCATGCATAGCAATGAAACTATAGTTGCACAACTTAAATTCTAATTTGGAATGGTCTACAAGAACTTCGGACCTCGTGTATCTCCAATACACGGTTATGAACAACAATGCAACACATGATTCTCACTGACTTTTATCAATAACAACCTAGTACCTCAAGCTTTTCCTCATAACCTCCACTTACACTCTATATCACATCACTTCTATAAAATAATAGCGAGGCACTTCTAATTCATATTCAAAACTCTCACCCAAACAAAATACCTCCGAGCAATATATATCTTTCCTTAAAATTATCTAAGCATAGAATTAAACCTAGGCAGATCATGCATAACACATAAATCAACAGAATATTCAAACATCTCAATATCATATAAGTCAATTTATCACAACCAAATCATAATAGTTCAACCAAATAAATAACAAAGTCAGATTCGGTCACGGCCAGGCCGTGATAGCCATCACGGCCGTGACAGACAACAAAGACAAGAATCCTACAACACAAAACCTGTCACGGCCTGGCCATGACAACCATCACGGCCGTGACAGACAGCAAACATCCTCACTATCACATATATACAAACACCGAAACAAAACGTCACATGCAGATGGAATACCTCAACCAGCGTATCACAAACAAATCAAAAGTAAATAATTCAAACATCCTCAAATATAAATAATTAACCTAAGGCGATAAACCCACAATTCCCAAATCGTCATTGGTATTACGGAAAAGTTTCCAATACGATTTTGGTATTGTCGATTACTCAACCACTAGTAGGGTTTAGGTCGCCCTACACCATTATTATAAATTATATACAACTTATCGGTTTCGACGATGGAATGGTTCTTTCCCCCACCTGAGTTTGCACCGGAAACACGTACACGACGATCCTCGTTATCCCGCCACGAGTTAACACAACCACCTTCAACCAAACAACATAATTATAATTAATCAACTAACACCCATCTATGACACTTTAGGGCTAGGTTCGGTCAAGACTTAGAAAATAGGTTTAGGATTATCTTCTTAATGCCATCTTTTGGATCCTAGTTAATAGAGTCTTAACTAACATAGATTACTTATTACAAGACTAAAATTTGAAACAAAATCCTCTAACCTTTAGGGTTAGGGTTTCGGCCAACAAAAAGATTTTTGAGTAAGATTTTCATTTTAAGAAACTAACATAGATTAGAGTGTGTAGACATACATGCCATATAGAATACATGATCATACATGACAACACATGAACAAAACTCTACCAACCCTAATGTGATAGATTCGGCCAAGGCTAGATTTTTAAGAAAGAAATTTTTTATTACATCATGCTCTTGGATTTATATAATATGCATGATATCAAGAAGATAGAAAGTAGTTTCATCATCATTAGATTTTTCTAGAATTTATTATGACTTTTCAAAGTTCTAGGGTTAGAAACTTTAAAGTGATGAACAACTATGATATAATACTTGAATCAAGAAACTTGATAAAGAACATAGGTATGATTAAGAATGAAGATTTGAATTTACCTCTTGAAGATCAATGACAAAGGAAATCCAAGAACTTGTTTTACAAACTTAACACTAAGAGACTTATGAACTTTAGGGTTTTTGAAACAAATGGCAAAAGAAACTAAGTGAAAAGTGAGAGTATGGTATTTATAGAGATAGTGGCGCCAACTTGGGAAGGATCTAGATGATGATGAGTTGTCTTGCTAACAGGATTCAAATGCAATTAAGTTCTAAGGACCAATTTGCAAAGATTCCAATAGTTGAAGGACTAGTTTGGAAATTGTCAATAAAGTGCCATGATGATGATTTTACCACATTTAATGCAAGCTTATCTTGACCAAAGTTGGCTGATTTTTGAGTCAAAGATAGGTTAAGACAATTCAAGAATATTTGAGTAGATTATAGAAGCTTGAAGAACAAAGTGGAAGAATGTAGCACATTCTAGAATTTTCTTGACTCATCCAACAACAATGAGGGCAGCCATCAATCCCTCATGGGATTGCGCATGGGCTTGGTAAGTTTGGGCTTGGTTTCATTTTTGTGGGGTCCACTTGAAGATTTAAACATAAATCTTGACATAGGAAACTTGTATAGTTTCAAATGGGCTTTATGGAACCAATTCATGAACTAGACAATTTGGGCTTCATAGCCACGTCCATTAAGAGATTGGGAACAAGTATTCTAGCCCAATTCACTTAAAAAAACTTAGAAACTAACTTAGGAACAAAAGGGTAATTAACAGAAAGTTCAGGGGCTTGAGCGTAAAATTCATAAATTTTCTATTTAACACTGAAAAACCTTATAGACTTGAAAATATGATTCATCCCCTTGAATCATCTCAAAATCCTAAGAGAAATCCTCTATCGGTTCTGAGAAACTCTGAAATCTCTTCCGTCGTCTACCCGATTACGTGTTTCACCCGAAAAACATAAATTATTTTATTTTTTTCCAAAATAATTCTAAAAATACATAATTGTAGGAAATAAAATAATAATCTTAAGTCTTTCGTTCATGAATTAAAATTAGGTCTTTTGAGCAGTATAATTATACTGTCAATGGAATTCGCGGGCCGGGTTTCGCCTGACTTTCCAACCTAATTTTCAATCGTAGCTTCCTACATTCAAGTAGGATTGAGCAGTAAACTCCGTTTAATTAAAATAATTTTATAAAACTCAAATAATTTTATAAACATATTTATATGTATTATTGTTTTTTAAAACAAATAAATACAGGTGTTACATTACTACCCCACTTAAAAAAAAATTCGTCCTCGAAATTTACATACTTCAGAAAAGATGTGGATTTCGTTGTTGCATATCTGCTTCACGCTCCCAAGTAGCATCTCCAGTAGTTTCATCCCATATGACCTTAACCAAAGGAACTTGTCTACCACGATGCTCCTTAATCTCTTTATCTGCTATCCTTACAGGTAGAGCCTCATACTCTAGATTCTCTCGCAGTTGTATAGACTCAGACTCAATAACATGTGAAGGATCAGGATAATATTTTCTCAACTGAGACACGTGAAAGACGTCGTGAAGGTTAGCAAGGTGAGGTGGTAAAGCAATATGATAAGCTACTGGACCAATCCTTCGAATAATCTGGAAAGGTCCGATGAATCTAGGAGTAAGTTTTCTAGTTTTGATAGCCCTGCCAATTTCGGTCTTCGGAGTGACTCTCAAAAACACGTGATCGCCCTCCTGGAATTCTAAAGGTCTCCTTCTCTTGTTCTGTAGCTCCTTTGCCTATCCTGTGCCTCCTTCATCTTTTCCCTTATCTTCCTAACTTGTTCCGTAGTCTGTTGCACCACATATGGATCCAAGACTTGATTTTCACCAATCTCATACCAACATAACGGTGTCCTACACTTCCTACCATACAAAGCCTCATATGGTGCCATCCCTATACTACTGTGAAAACTATTGTTGTAAGTAAATTCAATCAATGGCAAGAACTCATCCCAACTGCCAGTATGTTCCAAAACACAAGCTCTTAAAAGGTCCTCCAGTGATTGAATCGTCCTTTCTGACTGTCCATCCGTTTGGGGATGATAAGCAGAACTCATTCTCAACTTGGTCCCTAAAGCGTGGTGCAACTGTTTCCAAATCTATATGTAAATCTAGGATCTCGTGTCAAAACAATGCTCGATGGCACACCATGCAACCTAACAATTTCTTTGATGTAGATTTGGGTCAACTTCTCCAAACTATAGTTTTCACCCATAGGTAAGAAGTGAGCACATTTCGTCAACCTGTCAATGATAACCCAAATCGCATCATGTTTCTTAGGAGTTCGTGGTAGTCCAACCACAAAATCCATAGCGATGCTATCCCATTTCCATTCTGGGATATCTAATGATTGCAATAAACCAGCTGGCTTTTGATGCTCTATCTTAGCCTTCTGACACACCAGGCAAGATAAAACATACTCTGCTACCTCTTTCTTCATCCTCATCCACCAAAACAATTTCTTTAAATCCTAATACATTTTAGTAGATCCGGGATGAATACTCAACTTACTCTTATGTGCCTCTTCTAATATCAACTTCCTAAGTTCTAAATCCTCGGGCACACATATTCTATCCCTAAACCTCAGTACACCATTTGTTCCTCTACTAAACTCAAAATGTTTACCTTCATCTATACCTCTACTTATCTCCTGTAAATATGGATCCCGAGCCTGTTTATCCTTAAGATCTCTCATAAAATCACTACTAATAGTGATCATACCTAAGCAAATTTTATCCTCAACCAACTCCATTCCTAAGTTCAAATCTCTGAACTGTTCCAGTAATTCCAACTCTTTAACCATCATTGTGGACACATGCAATGATTTCCTACTCAAGGCATCCGCTGCTACATTCGCCTTCCCAGGATGGTATAGTAAATCAAACTCATAATTTTTGATAAACTCCATCCATCTTCGTTGTCTCATATTCAACTCCTTTTGGTCGAAAAGATACTTCAGACTTTTATGGTCACTGTAAACATTAAATTTTGCCCCATAGAGAAAGTGTCGCCATATTTTTAATGCGAACACTATGGCTGCTAATTCCAAATAATGAGTCGGATAGTTCCTCTCATGAATTCTCAATTGTCGGGAAGCATAAGCCACCACTCTTCCCTCTTGCATTAGAACACAACCTAAACCTTGGTATGACGCATCACAGTATACGTCAAACTGTCCTAATGGATCCGGTAAAGTCAACACAGGAGATGTAGTCAACCTTTCCTTCAGCTTTTGGAAACTCTGCTCACAATTGTTCGTCCATACAAAAGTTGTATTTTTCCTCGCAATCAACTGCGTCATAGACAACGCAATCTTCTAGAAACCCTCTATAAACCTCCGATAATATCTAGCTAACCCTATAAAGCTTCGTACTTCACTTCATCGACTTAGACCGTTCCCATTTAAGAACCGCCTCAACCTTTGGCTGGATCTACTGCTATACCTTCCTTGGTGATCACATGTCCTAGAAATGGGACTTCTTCCATCCAAAACTCACACTTGGAAAGTTTAGCATAAAGTTGCCTATCCTTCAAAACTTGCAGCACTATCCTTAAATGTTTCTCATGATCTTCCCAGGTACGAGAATAAATAAGGATGTCGTCGATGAATACAACCACAAACTTATCAAGAAACGGTCTAAATATCCTGTTCATATAATCCATGAACACTGCTGGCACATTAGTCACACCGAACGGCATAACTAAATACTCGTAATGTCCATACCTTGTTCTAAAAACCGTTTTTAGTATATCTTCCTTCTTTACTCTAATCTGATGGTATCCAGATCTCAAATCAATCTTGGAAAATACTCGCGTCTCCTTTCAATTGATCCATCACATCATCTATCCTAGGCAACGGATACTTATTCCTAATTGTTACCTTGTTTAACTGTCTATAATCCGTGCACAGCCTAGCACTTCCATCTTTCTTCTTAACAAACAACACTGGAGCTCCCCATGGTGAAACACTCGGTCTTATGAATTCTTTTCCCAACATATCATCCAACTATTTCTTCAACTCCGCCAATTCTATAGGTGACATCCGATAAGGCGCCATAGATATAGGTCCTGTCCCTGGTACAAGATCTATGGTGAATTCCACTTCTCGCTCGGTGGCAAACCTGGAACGTCGTGAGCGAAAACTTAAGGAAACTCTCTCACGATAGGCATAGAATCTATACTAGGGGTCTCAATAGTTTCCACCGCGAACAGCATCACGTACTGCCGAGAATCGTCACTCCTCATGGATACTCCTTCATTGGCAGTGACTATACTAGAATACTCGAGAAATGATAAGGTCTTACTAGAAAAGTCTAGCATTACATGGTTAGCCGAAAGCCAATCCATGCCAAGAATAACATCTATCTCATTGCATAGGCAAAAATGACAAGGTCTACAATAAATGTCCTATTCTCAACCACTACAGGACACTGTAAACAAATAGACATAGTAGTCAAAGGATTACTAGTTGGAGTAGATATTGTAAGGGTATAAGGTAATTGAGAAATAGTTAATTTTAATTGATCCACACACTCATACGAAATAAATGAATGTGTAGCGCCTGAGTCAAATAACACGTACGAGAGTCTACCAGCTATCAAACACATACCTTGTATAAGATCATCAGATTGAGAGGATTCAGCTCCCTTCACGGTAAACACTCTTCTAGTGACCTGAGGTCTTGCTCCCTGTTGCCCTGCTGATATGACTCCTCTCCCAGCTCCACCCCTATTACCTCCACTTCCTCTTCCTGCAGCTATCGGCGGTCGCCTAACCTGCTGTCTGCAATCTCGGGCCATATGACCTATTTTCCCACAGTGAAAACAACCAGGTCGCTCCATGCAGTCTCTAAGATAATGCGGTCCTCCACATCTGAAACAAGATAAGCCTTGTTGCTGTTGACCAGCTCTAACCACTGGTGCTGGTGTTGGTGTCTGCACTGGTCGGGCATACGGTCTCTGTCTCCACCGAGTTACTACCTCCTCGCCTCTGAAAACCCTACGAGTAGGACCCCATTCCTTAATTGTTTCTGCTCATTAGCCAGCCTCCGATCTAGACTTTCGATCGCACCGCATCGTTCCACTAGCTCGGGAAAACTCGGATATCAAGAGATACTATAGCCCTCTGGATTTCAAGTGTCGAGTCCTTCCTCAAACCTTTTACATTGCCAATCTTCATCTAGAAATCTCTGATAAAATTTGTAATACTTAATCAGAGCCTCGAATCGTGATGGATAATCACCAACAGTCATGTTGCTCTGTTTGAGACTCATGAATTCCCTTTCTTTCTCGCGTCGAACTAGACGCGGAAAATACTTCTCAAAGAAGCAGTCACTGAACAACTGCCAGCTTGATAATTACGCCTTCGGCATCCAGCAATCTTCGCTTGCCTCTCCACCAAGACTCTGCTCCTCCAGCTTAGCATGAAGGCAAGACACGTCACTTTCCTATCCTCTGCGCAGCGCATGGTATCGAATATCTTCTCGAGCTCTTGTATCCACCACTCTGCCTTCTCTCGGATCATAATCTCCTCGGAATTGGGGTAGCTTCCCTTTCGGGAAAGTAGCCATTCCGTCATCTTCAGCCGCAGCAGACTCTCCTTTGATTCTCGTTGTTCCCGCTTGTTCTTTGTTCATCTCAGAGCATCTCAGCGATTCTCATGTGTTTGTAACAACAGAAGCAAGAACTATGTTTTCATGGTATCTTGAGTCTCAGATGACTCTCCTCCACTCCCGGTCTGATTATTTTCCACATTGTTATCTCCAACAATTCTTTCAGGAGTTTTGTCATCACTGACGATCGGATGTCCTCTTCCACGAGCCATGATTCTATAAAAGAAATAATTTGCTCTTATCAGTATGACATATAATACCACATATACAAGTATATAAATACCATATGCCACACTAATGTTATTTATCGTGTCGGATTCAGACACACTACCCATCTTCTAAGCATAGTTAAAATCCGATGTGGATTCAACTAGACACGGCCAGTAACAACATCCTAGACCTCACAGTCCGATTAGAATCGAATCGCTCGATACCACCAAATGAGACACCCCGTTGTGCCCCATTGTATTATTACATTAAATCCTTAATTATTTATTTACCTAATCGCTTGCTTAACGTTGAAAATACGTAAAAATTAAAAACTTTAGTTAAACAATCATATAACTTCTACAAATATAAAATGTACCAAACTATATTACATAAATACACACATAAGTATCCTTTATTTTACACAACTTGATTATGACTAACGGAAAACAAAACATCTTATGTGACTCATCGCCCTTAACTTACTACGCTACATTATCGGGGATCGATAGGTGGTTCTTCAGCGTCAACTTCATACGGAACGTCGTTCAACTCTTCAACAATCTCCGGTCTCGGATGGGGTTCCATCCACCTCTTCCGTAACATAGTCGTCCATGTGGTCTTCTAACGTAACAAAGTAGACATACACCAAAAATACAGAAATAGGGAGATAAGAAATAGTTCTATCATTATAAGTGGAAAAGATTCGTAGCATATAATACAATAACGGTCACAAACATGCATCACTCACAATTTACAATCATCCATACTTTATAACATCATCCTCTACCCTTCAACTCATGCAACTAGACCTTTATCTTGACGTGGCCACTACTACTACTCTGTCACACATCCCTCGTTAGGGATGCCACGTCGATCGTCCAAGTGACACGTTCCCCATGCCGGTGCATATTCTCATCCATGGTAGGAATGCTCATGCAAAGCAATGACACTATAGCCGCACAAGATGCCGCGGTTGCACACCCTGTTTCTATCTCTCAACTCTATCAAGGGTGCTCATGCATAGCAATGAAACTATAGTTGCACAACTTAAATTCTAATTTGGAACGGTCTACAAGAACTTCGGACCTCGTGTATCTCCAATACACGGTTATGAACAACAATGCAACACATGATTCTCACTGACTTTTATCAATAACAACCTAGTACCTCAAGCTTTTCCTCATAACCTCCACTTACACTCTATATCACATCACTTCTATAAAATAATAGCGAGGCACTTCTAATTCATATTCAAAACTCTCACCCAAACAAAATACCTCCGAGCAATATATATCTTTCCTTAAAATTATCTAAGCATAGAATTAAACCTAGGCAGATCATGCATAACACATAAATCAACAGAATATTCAAACATCTCAATATCATATAAGTCAATTTATCACAACCAAATCATAATAGTTCAACCAAATAAATAACAAAGTCAGATTCGGTCACGGCCTGGCCGTGATAGCCATCACGGCCGTGACAGACAACAAAGACAAGAATCCTACAACACAAAACCTGTCACGGCCTAGCCATGACAACCATCACGGCCGTGACAGATAGCAAACATCCTCACTATCACATTTATTCAAACACCGAAACAATACGTCACATGCAGATGGAATACCTCAACCAGCGTATCACAAACAGTCAAAAGTAAATAATTCAAACATCCTCAAATATAAATAATTAACCTAAGGCGATAAACCCACAATTCCCAAATCGTCATTGGTATTACGGAAAAGTTTCCAATACGATTTTGGTATTGTCGATTACTCAACCACTAGTAGGGTTTAGGTCGCCCTACACCATTATTATAAATTATATACAACTTATCGGTTTCGACGATGGAATGGTTCTTTCCCCCACCTGAGTTTGCACCGGAAACACGTACACGACGATCCTCGTTATCCCGCCACGAGTTAACACAACCACCTTCAACCAAACAACATAATTATAATTAATCAACTAACACCCATCTATGACACTTTAGGGCTAGGTCCGGTCAAGACTTAGAAAATAGGTTTAGGATTATCTTCTTAATGCCATCTTTTGGATCCTAGTTAATAGAGTCTTAACTAACATAGATTACTTATTACAAGACTAAAATTTGAAACAAAATCCTCTAACCTTTAGGGTTAGGGTTTCGGCCAACAAAAAGATTTTTGAGTAAGATTTTCATTTTAAGAAACTAACATAGATTAGAGTGTGTAGACATACATGCCATATAGAATACATGATCATACATGACAACACATGAACAAAACTCTACCAACCCTAATGTGATAGATTCGGCCAAGGCTAGATTTTTAAGAAAGAAATTTTTTATTACATCATGCTCTTGGATTTATATAATATGCATGATATCAAGAAGATAGAAAGTAGTTTCATCATCATTAGATTTTTCTAGAATTTATTATGACTTTTCAAAGTTCTAGGGTTAGAAACTTTAAAGTGATGAACAACTATGATATAAGACTTGAATCAAGAAACTTGATAAAGAACATAGGTATGATTAAGAATGAAGATTTGAATTTACCTCTTGAAGATCAATGACAAAGGAAATCCAAGAACTTGTTTTACAAACTTAACACTAAGAGACTTATGAACTTTAGGGTTTTGAAACAAATGGCAAAAGAAACTAAGTGAAAAGTGAGAGTATGGTATTTATAGAGATAGTGGCGCCAACTTGGGAAGGATCTAGATGATGATGAGTTGTCTTGCTAACAGGATTCAAATGCAATTAAGTTCTAAGGACCAATTTGCAAAGATTCCAATAGTTGAAGGACTAGTTTGGAAATTGTCAATAAAGTGCCATGATGATGATTTTACCACATTTAATGCAAGCTTATCTTGACCAAAGTTGGCTGATTTTTGAGTCAAAGATAGGTTAAGACAATTCAAGAATATTTGAGTAGATTATAGAAGCTTGAAGAACAAAGTGGAAGAATGTAGCACATTCTAGAATTTTCTTGACTCATCCAACAACAATGAGGGCAGCCATCAATCCCTCATGGGATTGCGCATGGGCTTGGTAAGTTTGGGCTTGGTTTCATTTTTGTGGGGTCCACTTGAAGATTTAAACATAAATCTTGACATAGGAAACTTGTATAGTTTCAAATGGGCTTTATGGAACCAATTCATGAACTAGACAATTTGGGCTTCATAGCCACGTCCATTAAGAGATTGGGAACAAGTATTCTAGCCCAATTCACTTAAAAAAACTTAGAAACTAACTTAGGAACAAAAGGGTAATTAACAGAAAGTTCAGGGGCTTGAGCGTAAAATTCATAAATTTTCTATTTAACACTGAAAAACCTTATAGACTTGAAAATATGATTCATCCCCTTGAATCATCTCAAAATCCTAAGAGAAATCCTCTATCGGTTCTGAGAAACTCTGAAATCTCTTCCGTCGTCTACCCGATTACGTGTTTCACCCGAAAAACATAAATTATTTTATTTTTTTCCAAAATAATTCTAAAAATACATAATTGTAGGAAATAAAATAATAATCTTAAGTCTTTCGTTCATGAATTAAAATTAGGTCTTTTGAGCAGTATAATTATACTGTCAATGGAATTCGCGGGCCGGGTTTCGCCTGACTTTCCAACCTAATTTTCAATCGTAGCTTCCTACATTCAAGTAGGATTGAGCAGTAAACTCCGTTTAATTAAAATAATTTTATAAAACTCAAATAATTTTATAAACATATTTATATGTATTATTGTTTTTTAAAACAGCGAAATACAGGGTGTTACATTACTACCCCACTTAAAAAAAAATTCGTCCTCGAAATTTACATACTTCAGAAAAGATGTGGATTTCGTTGTTGCATATCTGCTTCACGCTCCCAAGTAGCATCTCCAGTAGTTTCATCCCATATGACCTTAACCAAAGGAACTTGTCTACCACGATGCTCCTTAATCTCTTTATCTGCTATCCTTACAGGTAGAGCCTCATACTCTAGATTCTCTCGCAGTTGTATAGACTCAGACTCAATAACATGTGAAGGATCAGGATAATATTTTCTCAACTGAGACACGTGAAAGACGTCGTGAAGGTTAGCAAGGTGAGGTGGTAAAGCAATATGATAAGCTACTGGACCAATCCTTCGAATAATCTGGAAAGGTCCGATGAATCTAGGAGTAAGTTTTCTAGTTTTGATAGCCCTGCCAATTTCGGTCTTCGGAGTGACTCTCAAAAACACGTGATCGCCCTCCTGGAATTCTAAAGGTCTCCTTCTCTTGTTCTGTAGCTCCTTTGCCTATCCTGTGCCTCCTTCATCTTTTCCCTTATCTTCCTAACTTGTTCCGTAGTCTGTTGCACCACATATGGATCCAAGACTTGATTTTCACCAATCTCATACCAACATAACGGTGTCCTACACTTCCTACCATACAAAGCCTCATATGGTGCCATCCCTATACTACTGTGAAAACTATTGTTGTAAGTAAATTCAATCAATGGCAAGAACTCATCCCAACTGCCAGTATGTTCCAAAACACAAGCTCTTAAAAGGTCCTCCAGTGATTGAATCGTCCTTTCTGACTGTCCATCCGTTTGGGGATGATAAGCAGAACTCATTCTCAACTTGGTCCCTAAAGCGTGGTGCAACTGTTTCCAAATCTATATGTAAATCTAGGATCTCGGTCTGAAACAATGCTCGATGGCACACCATGCAACCTAACAATTTCTTTGATGTAGATTTGGGTCAACTTCTCCAAACTATAGTTTTCACCCATAGGTAAGAAGTGAGCACATTTCGTCAACCTGTCAATGATAACCCAAATCGCATCATGTTTCTTAGGAGTTCGTGGTAGTCCAACCACAAAATCCATAGCGATGCTATCCCATTTCCATTCTGGGATATCTAATGATTGCAATAAACCAGCTGGCTTTTGATGCTCTATCTTAGCCTTCTGACACACCAGGCAAGATAAAACATACTCTGCTACCTCTTTCTTCATCCTCATCCACCAAAACAATTTCTTTAAATCCTAATACATTTTAGTAGATCCGGGATGAATACTCAACTTACTCTTATGTGCCTCTTCTAATATCAACTTCCTAAGTTCTAAATCCTCGGGCACACATATTCTATCCCTAAACCTCAAGGACACCATTTGTTCCTCTACTAAACTCAAAATGTTTACCTTCATCTATACCTCTACTTATCTCCTGTAAATATGGATCCCGAGCCTGTTTATCCTTAAGATCTCTCATAAAATCACTACTAATAGTGATCATACCTAAGCAAATTTTATCCTCAACCAACTCCATTCCTAAGTTCAAATCTCTGAACTGTTCCAGTAATTCCAACTCTTTAACCATCATTGTGGACACATGCAATGATTTCCTACTCAAGGCATCCGCTACTACATTCGCCTTCCCAGGATGGTATAGTAAATCAAACTCATAATTTTTGATAAACTCCATCCATCTTCGTTGTCTCATATTCAACTCCTTTTGGTCGAAAAGATACTTCAGACTTTTATGGTCACTGTAAACATTAAATTTTGCCCCATAGAGAAAGTGTCGCCATATTTTTAATGCGAACACTATGGCTGCTAATTCCAAATAATGAGTCGGATAGTTCCTCTCATGAATTCTCAATTGTCGGGAAGCATAAGCCACCACTCTTCCCTCTTGCATTAGAACACAACCTAAACCTTGGTATGACGCATCACAGTATACGTCAAACTGTCCTAATGGATCCGGTAAAGTCAACACAGGAGATGTAGTCAACCTTTCCTTCAGCTTTTGGAAACTCTGCTCACAATTGTTCGTCCATACAAAAGTTGTATTTTTCCTCGTCAACTGCGTCATAGACAACGCAATCTTCTAGAAACCCTCTATAAACCTCCGATAATATCTAGCTAACCCTATAAAGCTTCGTACTTCACTTACTGACTTAGACCGTTCCCATTTAAGAACTGCCTCAACCTTTGCTGGATCTACTGCTATACCTTCCTTGGTGATCACATGTCCTAGAAATGGGACTTCTTCCATCCAAAACTCACACTTGGAAAGTTTAGCATAAAGTTGCCTATCCTTCAAAACTTGCAGCACTATCCTTAAATGTTTCTCATGATCTTCCCAGGTACGAGAATAAATAAGGATGTCGTCGATGAATACAACCACAAACTTATCAAGAAACGGTCTAAATATCCTGTTCATATAATCCATGAACACTGCTGGCACATTAGTCACACCGAACGGCATAACTAAATACTCGTAATGTCCATACCTTGTTCTAAAAACCGTTTTTAGTATATCTTCCTTCTTTACTCTAATCTGATGGTATCCAGATCTCAAATCAATCTTGGAAAATAATGCGTCTCCTTTCAATTGATCCATCACATCATCTATCCTAGGCAACGGATACTTATTCCTAATTGTTACCTTGTTTAACTGTCTATAATCCGTGCACAACCTAGCACTTCCATCTTTCTTCTTAACAAACAACACTGGAGCTCCCCATGGTGAAACACTCGGTCTTATGAATTCTTTTCCCAACATATCATCCAACTATTTCTTCAACTCCGCCAATTCTATAGGTGACATCCGATAAGGCGCCATAGATATAGGTCCTGTCCCTGGTACAAGATCTATGGTGAATTCCACTTCTCGTTCTGGTGGCAAACCTGGAACGTCGTGAGCGAAAACTTAAGGAAACTCTCTCACGATAGGCATAGAATCTATACTAGGGGTCTCAATAGTTTCCACCGCGAACAGCATCACGTACTGCCGAGAATCGTCACTCCTCATGGATACTCCTTCATTGGCAGTGACTATACTAGAATACTCGAGAAATGATAAGGTCTTACTAGAAAAGTCTAGCATTACATGGTTAGCCGAAAGCCAATCCATGCCAAGAATAACATCTATCTGTTGCATAGGCAAACAGACAAGGTCTACAATAAATGTCCTATTCTCAACCACTACAGGACACTGTAAACAAATAGACATAGTAGTCAAAGGATTACTAGTTGGAGTAGATATTGTAAGGGTATAAGGTAATTGAGAAATAGTTAATTTTAATTGATCCACACACTCATACGAAATAAATGAATGTGTAGCACCTGAGTCAAATAACACGTACGAGAGTCTACCAGCTATCAAACACATACCTTGTATAAGATCATCAGATTGAGAGGATTCAGCTCCCTTCACGGTAAACACTCTTCTAGTGACCTGAGGTCTTGCTCCCTGTTGCCCTGCTGATATGACTCCTCTCCCAGCTCCACCCCTATTACCTCCACTTCCTCTTCCTGCAGCTATCGGCGGTCGCCTAACCTGCTGTCTGCAATCTCGGGCCATATGACCTATTTTCCCACAGTGAAAACAACCAGGTCGCTCCATGCAGTCTCTAAGATAATGCGGTCCTCCACATCTGAAACAAGATAAGCCTTGTTGCTGTTGACCAGCTCTAACCACTGGTGCTGGTGTTGGTGTCTGCACTGGTCGGGCATACGGTCTCTGTCTCCACTGAGAGTTACTACCTCCTCGCCTCTGAAAACCCGGTCGAGTAGGACCCCCATTCCTTAATTGTTTCTGCTCATTAGCCAGCCTCTGATCTAGACTTTCGATCGCACTGCATCGTTCCACTAGCTCTGGAAAACTCTGGATATCAAGAGATACTATAGCCCTCTGGATTTCATGTCGGAGTCCTTCCTCAAACCTTTTACATTGCCAATCTTCATCTAGAAATCTCTGATAAAATTTGTAATACTTAATCAGAGCCTCGAATCGTGATGGATAATCACCAACAGTCATGTTGCTCTGTTTGAGACTCATGAATTCCCTTTCTTTCTCGCGTCGAACTAGACGCGGAAAATACTTCTCAAAGAAGCAGTCACTAAACATCTGCCAGTTGATAATTCTGCCTTCGGCATCCAGCAATCTTCGCTTGCCTCTCCACCAAGACTCTGCTCCTCCAGTTAGCATGAAGGCAGCACACGTCACTTTCCTATCCTCTCTGCAGCGCATGGTATCGAATATCTTCTCGAGCTCTTGTATCCACCACTCTGCCTTCTCTGGATCATAATCTCCTCGGAATTGGGGTAGCTTCCCTTTCAGGAAAGTAGCCATTCCGTCATCTTCAGCTGCAGCAGCTCTCCTTTGATTCTGTTGTTCCTGCTGTTCTTTGTTCATCTCGTAGCATCTCAAAGATTCTCGCGTGTTTGTAACAACAGAGCAGTAACTATGTTTTCATGGTATCTTGAGTCTCAGATGACTCTCCTCCACTCCCGGTCTGATTATTTTCCACATTGTTATCTCCAACAATTCTTTCAGGAGTTTTGTCATCACTGACGATCGGATGTCCTCTTCCACGAGCCATGATTCTATAAAAGAAATAATTTGCTCTTATCAGTATGACATATAATACCACATATACAAGTATATAAATACCATATGCCACACTAATGTTATTTATCGTGTCGGATTCAGACACACTACCCATCTTCTAAGCATAGTTGAAATCCGATGTGGATTCAACTAGACACGGCCAGTAACAACATCCTAGACCTCACAGTCCGATTAGAATCGAACTGCTCTGATACCACCAAATGAGACACCCCGTTGTGCCCCATTGTATTATTACATTAAATCCTTAATTATTTATTTACCTAATCGCGTGCTTAACGTTGAAAATACGTAAAAATTAAAAACTTTAGTTAAACAATCATATAACTTCTACAAATATAAAACAGACCAAACTATATTACATAAATACACACATAAGTATCCTTTATTTTACACAACTTGATTATGACTAACGGAAAACAAAACATCTTATGTGACTCACTGGCCCTTAACTTACTACGCTACATTATCAGGATCGATAGGTGGTTCTTCAGCGTCAACTTCATACGGAACGTCGTTCAACTCTTCAACAATCTCCGTCTCGGATGGGGTTCCATCCACCTCTTCCGTAACATAGTCGTCCATGTGGTCTTCTAACGTAACAAAGTAGACATACACCAAAAATACAGAAATAGGGAGATAAGAAATAGTTCTATCATTATAAGTGGAAAAGATTCGTAGCATATAATACAATAACGGTCACAAACATGCATCACTCACAATTTACAATCATCCATACTTTATAACATCATCCTCTACCCTTCAACTCATGCAACTAGACCTTTATGCTGACGTGGCCACTACTACTCCTGTCACACATCCCTCGTTAGGGATGCCAGTCAGTCGTCCAAGTGACACGTTCCCCATGCCGGTGCATATTCTCATCCATGGTAGGAATGCTCATGCAAAGCAATGACACTATAGCTGCACAGTACCGTCGGTGCACACCCTGTTTCTATCTCTCAACTCTATCAAGGGTGCTCATGCATAGCAATGAAACTATAGTTGCACAACTTAAATTCTAATTTGGAACGGTCTACAAGAACTTCGGACCTCGTGTATCTCCAATACACGGTTATGAACAACAATGCAACACATGATTCTCACTGACTTTTATCAATAACAACCTAGTACCTCAAGCTTTTCCTCATAACCTCCACTTACACTCTATATCACATCACTTCTATAAAATAATAGCGAGGCACTTCTAATTCATATTCAAAACTCTCACCCAAACAAAATACCTCCGAGCAATATATATCTTTCCTTAAAATTATCTAAGCATAGAATTAAACCTAGGCAGATCATGCATAACACATAAATCAACAGAATATTCAAACATCTCAATATCATATAAGTCAATTTATCACAACCAAATCATAATAGTTCAACCAAATAAATAACAAAGTCAGATTCGGTCACGGCCTGGCCGTGATAGCCATCACGGCCGTGACAGACAACAAAGACAAGAATCCTACAACATAGAACCTGTCACGGCCTAGCCATGACAACCATCACGGCCGTGACAGATAGCAAACATCCTCACTATCACATTTATTCAAACACCGAAACAATAAGTCACATGCAGATGGAATACCTCAACCAGCGTATCACAAACAGTCAAAAGTAAATAATTCAAACATCCTCAAATATAAATAATTAACCTAAGGCGATAAACCCACAATTCCCAAATCGTCATTGGTATTACGGAAAAGTTTCCAATACGATTTTGGTATTGTCGATTACTCGACCACTAGTAGGGTTTAGGTCGCCCTACACCATTATTAAAAATTATATACTACTTATCGGTTCCGACGATGGAATGGTTCTTTCCCCCACCTGAGTTTGCACCGGAAACACGTACACGACGATCCTCGTTATCCCGCCACGAGTTAACACAACCACCTTCAACCAAACAACATAATTATAATTAATCAACTAACACCCATATATGACACTTTAGGGCGAGGTTCGGCCAAGACTTAGAAAATAGGTTTAGGATTATCTTCTTAATGCCATCTTTTGGATCCTAGTTAATAGAGTCTTAACTAACATAGATTACTTATTACAAGACTAAAATTTGAAACAAAATCCTCTACCCTTTAGGGTTAGGGTTTCGGCCAACATAAAGATTTTTGAGTAAGATTTTCATTTTAAGAAACTAACATAGATTAGAGTGTGTATTCATCATACCATATAGAATACATGATCACACCTGACAACACATGAACAAAACTCTACCAACCCTAATGTGATAGATTCGGCCAAGGCTAGATTTTTAAGAAAGAAATTTTTTATTACATCATAATCTTGGATTTATATAATATGCATGATATCAAGAAGATAGAAAGTAGTTTCATCATCATTAGATTTTCCTAGAATTTATTATGACTTTTCAAAGTTCTAGGGTTAGAAACTTTAAAGTGATGAACAACTATGATATAAGCCTTGAATCAAGAAACTTGCTAAATAACATAGGTATGATTAAGAATTAAGATTTGAATTTACCTCTTGAAGATCAATGACAAAGGAAATCCAAGAACTTGTTTAACAAACTTAACACTAAGAGACTTATGAACTTTAGGGTTTTGGAAATAAATGGCAAAAGAAACTAAGTGAAAAGTGAGAGTATGGTATTTATAGATATAGTGGCGCCATCTTGGGAAGGATCTAGATGATGGTGATGAGTTTTCTTGCTAAAAGGATTCAAATGCAATTAAGTTCTAAGGACCAATTTGCAAAGATTCCAAAAGTTGAAGGACTAGTTTGCAAATTGTCAATAAAGTGTCATGATGATGATTTTGCCACATTTAATGCAATCTTATCTTGACCAAAGTTGGCTGATTTTTGAGTCAAAGATAGGTTAAGACAATTCAAGAATATTTGAGAAGATTATAGAAGCTTGAAGAACAAAGTGGAAGAATGTAGCACATTCTAGAATTTTCTTGACTCATCCAACAACAATGAGGGCATCCATCAATCCCTCATGGGCTTGCGCATGGGCTTGGTAAGTTTGTGCTTGGTTTCATTTTTGTGGGGCCCACTTGAAGATTTAAACATAAATCTTGACATAGGAAACTTGTATAGTTTCAAATGGGCTTTGTGGAACCAATTCATGAACTAGACAATTTGGGCTTCATAGCCACGTCCATTAAGAGATTGGGAACATGGATTCTAGCCCAATTCACTTAAAAAAACTTTGAAACTAACTTAGGGACAAAAGGGTAATTAATAGTAAGTTCAGGGGCTTTAGCGTAATATTCATAAATTTTCTATTTAACCGTGAAAAACCTTCTAGACTTAAAAATATGATTCATCCCCTTGAATCATCTCAAAATCCTAAGAGAAACCCTTTATCGGTTCTGAGAAACTCCGAAATCTCTTCCGTCGTTTACCCGATTACGTGTTTCGCCCGAAAAACAAATTATTTTATTTTTTTCCAAAATAATTCTAAAAATACATAATTGTAGGAAATAAAATAATAATCTTAAGTCTTTCGTTCACGAAATAAAATTAGGTCTTTTGAGCAGTATAATTATACTGTCAATGGAATTCGCGGGCCGGGTTTCGCCTGACTTTCCAACCTAATTTTCAATCGTAGCTTCCTACATTCAAGTAGGATTGAGTAGTAAACTCCGTTTAATTAAAATAATTTTCTAAAACTCAAATAAATTTATAAACATATTTATATGTATTACTGTTTTTTAAAACAGCGAAATACAGGGTGTTACATAACGTGTTAAGAAAATCATAGTAATGCAGCAAGCATATTAGACATACTACACTTAAACTATTGTATCATTACTCCCCCTGAACTAATGCTTAGTTGAAAGAACATGTATATAGGAGTAATGACAGATTTAGCACAGATATCTTAACATTCAGACATGTCATTCAATAATGCAATGCATGTTTAGATTATCTCTAATAAATAAAAACCTTTCTTCTGTGAGGGGTTTAGTGAAAATATCAGCCCATTGATTTTCAGTTTTAACAAACTTAATATCAAAGATGCATTTCTAAACATAATCCCTAATGAAATGATGTTTGATTTCAATATACTTAGCCTTAGAATGTTGAATTGGATTTTTAGTTAAGCATATAGCACTGGAATTATCACACCATACAGATATGTTATGTTCTTAAATAGAGTAATCCTCAAGTTGATGTTTTACCCATAAGATTTGAGAGCAGTAACTAGCAGCAGAGATGTATTCTGCTTCAGCAGTAGACAAGGCAATGGTTGTCTGCCTCTTGCTTGACCATGAGACTAAACTTGATCCAATGAAGTGACAACCTCCACTGGTGCTTTTTCTTTCTATTCTCTATAGACAGTTTGATCTACCTTTTTACCTTCATCATCTTTGCTTAGTTTTGCATTGGGTTGCATAGGGGATTTCATGAGCTTTGCATTTTCCATTTTGTATTTCTTGAGTATCTCCTTGCTATATTTTTGTTGATGAATGTAAATTCCATCACTTGTCTGCTTTATTTGTAATCCAAGGAAGAACTTCAATTCTTCCATCATGCTCATCTCAAATTCAGCTTGCATTAGATTTGAAAATTCCTTGCACAGCTTTTCATTAGTTGCTCCAAAAATAATATCATCAACATATATTTGAACTATAATAAAGTTCTCTTTAGAGCATTTTTTGAACAGAGTAGTGTCTACTTGTCCTCTAGTAAAACCATTATGCATGAGAAAAGAACCGAGTTTATCATACCATGCTCTAGGTGCTTGTTTCAAACCATATAATGCCTTTTTAAGTTTGAAAACGTGATCTGGTTTATCAGTATCCTCAAAACCAGGGGGTTGTTTAACATACACTTCTTCTTCAATCATACCATTTAGAAAAGCACTTTTTACATCCAATTGAAACAGGATAATTTGGTGTTGTGCAACATATGACATTAAAATGCGTATGACTTCTATTCTAGCTACAGGTGCAAAGGTTTCAGTATAATCAATACCTTCTTGTTGGTTATAGCTTTGAGCTACTAACCTTGCCTTATTTCTGACAACTTTACCATCTTCTTCCAATTTGTTTCTGAAGACCCATCTTGTTCCAATAACCGACTTGTTTTTAGGCTTAGAGACAAGAGTCCAGACATCATTTCTGGAGAACTGGTTAAGTTCTTCTTGCATAGCAAGAATCCAGCTTTCATCCTCAAGAGCTTCTTCAATGCGTTTAGGCTCTAAATCTGAAATAAAGGCCACATTGCTTGATTCTCTTAATGTGGATCTGGTTCTTACTCCTTCAGAAGGATTTCCAATAATAAGATCCTTAGGATGATGAGTGTTGAACTTCCAATCCCTTTTGAGATCATCATGAAGATCTTGACATGTCTGTCGACTGGTCTGTTCCACTTGTCTTTCAGCCTCAGGGACAGGTTCTGTTTTTGTTAGATTTGGTTGTTGACTTTCTGGCTTGTTTATATCAAGACCTGCAAGATCATCTTCTAGATCTAATATTTCTTTATCAGTCTTAAAACCATCATTGAATTTAACATGAACAGATTCTTCAATAATACAAGTTCTTGAATTGTAAACTCTAAAAGCCTTGGACTTTTCAGAATAACCTACGAAAATACCTTTATCTACCTTAGAATCAAACTTTCCAAGATTATCTCTGGTATTCAGAATAAAACATTCACATCCAAAAGCATGAAAATAAGATATGTTGGGGCTTTTTCCTTTCCACAATTCATAAGGAGTCCTTTTTAGAAAATGCCTAATAAGTATTCTGTTTTGTACATAGCAAGCAGTGTTTACAACTTCTGCCCAGAGGTACTTAGGGAGATTATTTTCATTGAGCATAGATCTAGCCATCTCTTGTAGAGATCTATTCTTTCTCTCAACCACTCCATTTTGCTGTGGAGTTCTAGGTGCAAAGAAATTGTGAGAGATTCCATTCTCCTCACAGAACTGTCTAAACTGCTCATTTTCAAATTCTCCCCCATGATCACTTCTAATAGTAGAAATACATAAACCTTGCTCATTTTGTACTCTTTTGCAGAATACTGAGAAAGCCTTAAAAGACTCATCCTTGTGTGTTAGGAAGAGTACACATGTGTATCTAGAATAGTCATCAACTATGACAAATCCATATTTTCTTCCAGCCAGGCTGACAACACTAACTGATCCAAACAGATCCATGTGTAACAACTGAAGAGGTCTAGAGGTTGATACATGGTTTTTAGATTTGAAACTTGATTTTATCTGTTTACCTCTCTGACATGCATCACACAAGACATCTTTCTTAAAGCTAATATCAGGCAATCCTCTCACGAGATTATTCTTTTTTAATTCAGAAAATAGTTTTATACTAGCATGTCCTAGTTTCTTATGCCATAACCATCTCTCATCCTCTTTAGACATCAGACAGGTTACACTTTGATGTGAGAGATCAGACAGTTCAATCTTATAAAGATTTTGTTGCCTTTTAGCTGAAAAGAAGGTTTTGCCACTACAGTCTTTAACTATGCATACATCCTTGGTAAAGGAAACATCAAAATCACTATCACATAATTGACTTATGCTAAGCAGGTTGTGTCTTAATCCTTTAACCAAGAGAACATTAGATATAGAGGGAAGAGGGGGTTTACCACCAATAGTACCAATTCCTATAACCTTCCCTTTCTGATTCCCTCCGAAGGCAACGTGTCCTCCTTTCTTAAGTTGGACGTCTAGGAGCATAGACCTTTCTCCTGTCATATGTCGCGAGAAGCCACTGTACAGGTACCAGCAGTGGTGTTTTCTTTGTCTGGTTGAGGACATCTGCAATAAAGATTATTTAATCTTTAGGTACCCATATTTTTCTGGGTCCTTTTCTATTAGTTCTAGGAGTCTGTGAGGACTTCCTTCTCTTCTTATGGATACACTTAGACATAACATGCCCAATTTTTCCACAGAAGTTACAAATAGGTGTTGATTTGGTTACAGTTGACTTTACAGATACTTTAGAAGCTTTAGTTGATACTTTATGATGTGTCTGATGGACATATCCAATACCTTCTTTGTTAAGAGAGTGCTTCTGACTACCAAGTAGCTTAGTCAGATTGTCTATACCATTAACAAATTTGGCAAGATCAGAAGTGAGCTTTTCCACTTTCTGTTGAAGTTTTTCAACTTCTTCAGATGGTGATGTTTCACTTGAGATCTTAGCCTCATTAGACTTTTCAGTCTTCAGCTCACTATTTTCTTTAGCCAGTTCTCGCACTCTTGAGATTTCTGTTTATGCTCATTGGTGAGCTTTACATACTCTCTCTTAAGGGATTTGAAGGCTTTAGATAAGCAGTTGGATTCCTCCATCAACTCCTCATAAGCATCAAGTAATTCCTCATAGTCATGATGTACCTCATCGTCAGAGTCTGAGTCAGTGTTGGCCATCAAACAGAGATTGGCTTCTTCCTCTGTTTCTTCATAAGAAGATGTTGACTCCAGATCCTCCCAAGTAGCTATCATTCCTTTCTTATTCTTCTTGAAGAATTTCTTAAAAGGGGCCTTCTTGAGTTGAGGACATTCAGCCTTGAAGTGACCGGGCTTCTTGCACTCATAGAAAACAATTGGACTTTTGTCTGTGGAGGTGGATTCTTTGAAGTTCTTGTCCTCGTTGAACCTTCTGAATGGCCTATCCTTCTTGAATTTCTTTTTCTGTAGGAGAAGCTTTATCTTCCTGGTCAGGAGAGACAAATCTTCATCACTCTCAGAATCCTCGAGTTCTGATAGGTCAGCATCACTAGATGACTCATCTGCCTTCAAAGCCTTGGAACCTTTTGTTGACTTTTGATCAGCTTTTAGAGCAATTGACTTGCCCTTCTTTGGTGCAGCTTCATCTCCAAGTTCTTGCTCATGAACAGTGAATGTTCCAAGAATTTCATCCATAGTCAAGGTAGTGAGATCCTTGGCTTGGGAGATTGCAGTGACCAAAGGTCTCCACTGTTTATGTAGACTTCTCAGAATCTTACCAACCTTATCAGCATTGGTATAGACTTTGCCAAGAGATTTTAAACTGTTGATGATAGTTTGAAATCTTCCTATCATCTGAGCAACATATTCGCCTTCCTCCATGATGAACAGTTCATACTTTCTAACAAGTTTGACTTTTGTTGTTCCTTCATGTGTGACAGCTAAGGTGTCCCATATTTCTTTTGCAGAGTCACAGGCACATACCTTATCAAACTCCTCCGACTGAGAGCACAAATGATGTTGTATCTGGCTTTGTGGTTCAGCTCCCATTTTGATATTTCTGCAGCAGTCCACTGAGATTTTGGTTTGTCAGTGTTATCATCATTCTTGGGAATGAATGGACCATGTGTGATGACATCCCAAATATCAGAGTTTGTGGATAGAATGAATCATTGAAATCTATCCTTCCAGTAGTTGTAGTTTTCTCCATTGAAGTAAGGAGGTCTGGTTAGGGAAGCTCCTTCAGTCTGATGACTTCCACTTGAACTAGCTCTAGTAGTCATGTCTATTCTTCAGGACCTTTTACCTCTACACTGTTAGATTCTCAACCCAGAGGCTCAGCTCTGATACCAACTGAAATAGACAACTAAAAACACGAGAAGGGGGGGTTGAATTGTGTTTATCAGAATTTAAGCAAAGTTGAAATCTTTTCACAAATATAAAGCTATCTTTGGACGAGTGGAAGAATACAGGATGAACGGGTGACTATTGCAAACACACCACTTGACAGACGCAAGAAAACTAAAGCAATTAAAGAGTTTAAGGGAAGAGAGATTGACACGGTGATTTATCCTAGTTCACTCTTCAAGATTTATCCACTATAGCTGATAAGGTTACAGACTCAAGTATTATTTGCACACCTAGCCTCTTCAGGCTCAAGACAAGTATTGTTTTCACACCTAGCCTCTTCAGGCTCACTTAGGTTTGTTTGAGAGATTGGGTTTGTAAAAATACAACTTCTCACAGGCAGATCTTTCACTAACACTCAGAGAGTGGTTTAAATGTGAAGTCTAGGAAAGTCTGCGTAATAACTTCAATTGTTTGAAGAATACAGAATGAAAGAATAAAATAATTAATGAGCAGAGTAATGGCGTTTTAATGCAGTGTGTATTATCCCTTTTTTTCTTCATCTTCAATGGCATCTGTAATTATAGTCTTCAAGCATTTAGGATCCGTTAGAGACATTCTCTCAGATGTTGGCTTCAAGCAGAACTTCATTAAATGTAATAGAGTGGTTCTGAGCACCCATTAATGCAATAGAGTCGTTCTGAGCAGCCATTAATGCAATAGGAACGTTGGTTGTACTCTAACATGTAGGATCATGGCTTTATGCATCGAGACACAGCCATGTCAGAGTTGGGCAGAGAGCTTTTTGTACTTTGCTGAGTACACTCCCCTTTTTGTGGAATAAAGCATGTTGGAAGCATTCTTTTAGATTATCCAAGGTTGCTTGAGAGAGTAGTCTTCTGACTTTTCTTGATAATCGTGAAACTGAGTAGGAGAGAAGGCTTCAAGTCTCTTTCTGATTCTTGAACTAAGATTCTGATAATCCTTAGAGAATTTGCGTTCATAAGATAAGTGCTTCCATCTTGAAAATAATCACGTCTATCTAGTCATTTGAGTTCTTGTAACATCCCTGACTGCTCTATGGATTGACGATTGTCCCCACAGACCAACACGGGTCTTTTCAGCGTGCTTTGTCCTCATTCACACGCTTCCTAGAAAACTTCCCAGGAGGTCACCCATCCCAGAATTGCTCTAAGTCAAGCACACTTAACTATGGAGTTCTTAAGTGATGGGCTTCCGAAAAGAAGATGCATCTTGTTTTTATAGGTAGTACCAATCAATTCATATAAGCCTTCCTCAACTTTATAGTCCCATACCTACACAGTCTCAGGATCCCTCCCATTCGGGTGTGTTATCGGTTCATTCATGTGTCCCTCCGCCTAGAAGCCTGCCAGGAGCCACTCCTTGTTCGTGCCTTCTTGCACCGGCGACCACTCCCCGCCCTCGTCGGCACTCGGGTGTTACAGTTCTCATTCGGGCTAGTAGACGAGCTCCATATTAAGGACTTAGCAAGTCCAAAAACTAGTGGACGAGCACTTCTGTCACCTTTAGTGGACGAGCACTTCTATTACTCTAGTGGACGAGAGCCTCTGTTACTTTAGTGGACGAGAGTCTCTGTTACTTTAGTGGACGAGAGTCTTAATTACTCTGGTGGACGAGAGTCTTAGTTACTCTGGTGGACGAGAGTCTTTTACCACGTCATTGGACGGATACAATTTGACCTTAATGGACGCGTTGTACTGATACTTTAATGGACGCTCTATTCTTATACTTTAATGGACGCGCTGTTCTGATACTTTAATGGACGCACTGTTCTGATACTTTAATGGACGAGCTCCAAATGATTCCTTAAGTAGACGCACATCTGATACTTTTAGTGGACGCGGCCTTCTGATACTTTTAGTGGACGCGGGTTTCTTTCTCTTGCGTTTTGGACATGCGCTTCAAACATTTGCGATGGACGTGAGCTTCAATCTTCAAACATTTGTGATGGACGTGAGCTTCAATCACTACAGTGTTGGACGGATGATTCTATTTCTTAATCTGCACACTCGATAGATAGGTTAGCAACCAATATGAAGGTTAATTAAATCATTAACCAATGTTTAGTTTCATCAAAACTTAGGGAAATGCACATCAGACATTTTAGAGACTCAACATTTTCCTGCATATTTGAAGAACTAGATAGACCTTTTGGTACCCATTTTGTATTGGGTCCTTGTGGGTTAGTGGATAAGATATTTGTGCCTTTAGGCACCCAAACAAATTTATTTCTCATAGAATAGTTTTTCTTATAATCGCACATATGAGAAATGTGTCCTAACTTTCCACAGTAATTACATGTTACATCCCTTTTAATTTTTGTAAAACAATTTTCATATGAAGGTTGTACACATGTAGAACGTTTTGTACTTTCAATTTCATGAAGTAATTCTTCAACTTGATTATCAAGCATTTTAAAATTTTCTAAACATGAAGAGTCAAATTCGGAATTTAAAATATTTTCTTCACAATGAGTAGCATATTCATTTTTCAGTTTTTATAAATCACTTTCAATGGAAGAAATATTTTTCAAGCAATTCAAGTTCTTATTTTCTAAACTCATAAGTTCATCATACAAGTTATTGTATGCATATAACCATATGTCATTCAAAGGCTTGAGTTTAGCATCTATTACCTCCAAATCTCTTCGAGTCACTTTGAGAATGTTTTCTATGTTATGCACATATGACTATTTGCTTTTGTGGTCCTTCTTCTTCGCACATTCTTGAGGATATCTTTCCTCCAATGAATTTTGCCCTTTCCTGTAATTGTTTTCACTCTCAAAATTGTTAGTGACAAGGTAATTTTAATCAAGCACATTTAAGATTTCCATGGCACAAACACAATTTTTAATTTTCTCATAAGCATCATCGCATAGACAATTTTGGATAATTTGCATAGCTTTGAGATTCAAGTAAAAACAATTTTTGTCAAACTCAATCTGATGTTGTTTGGGTTTGAGAATGAATCCATGGACTCCAATATCTCATAAATCAACATCAATTAACAGTATAAAAATTACAATTTTTGCTTTCTAATAAATATAATTCTCACAATCAAAGAATGGTGGTTTGTCAAATTCAAAAACATACATTTTTGGAAAACTTTTCAAAGGTTGCCAAAAGGATCTTAACTCTAAGTTGTTAAGCTACTAACCAGAATCGAAGCTCTGATACCACTTGTTGGCCATGGCAACCATCACCCAGGAGAGGGGAGGGGGGGTGAATTGGGTTTTAAATAAAAATGAAATCTTTTTCGAATAAATCAAAATCCTTTTCAAATATAAACGAAATTTACAATGAATGAATATTATTTTCAAATTAAAGCACTTTTGCAAAAGACAAAACAAAAGTAAAAGAGATAGGGAAAGAAGATGAACACGACGATATATCCTGGTCCGGCCACAGGCTACCCACGTGACCTACATCCAGTCCACAAGGCAATACCACCAAGGGATTTCAATCAATCCCTAGCTTTTAAACAGGAGCAGCTAGAACCTTTACAATAACGAGAACTCCTCACAGACCAGGGACGTACTATCCCCCAGTGATAGAGTCTCAAATCCCTAGCTTTTAAACAGGCGCATCTAGAACCTTTACAATGGAATCACACCCACTAATCCCTTACAAGAGATGTACCATCTCTTGCAAGAATGGTAACCAAAAGAGGTTTGAGTCAATCCGACTCTTACCAACAGTATGCACTCTTAATAGTGCTGATAAAAACAAATTGAAGCCCAAACACAATCACACCTATATGGTGTATAAAGCTCTCAAGTTTAAAGTGATCAAGGTGTAAGAACAAGAGAGAATTCGTTTTTCAGAGTTTTAGCACAGATATGTTGATAATCTCGTATTGCATATTGTGCCTAAGTTTCCTTTATATAGATCATGAAAGATTAGGTCAAAAACTCCTCAAAACTTAGTTTTTGTCACGCAGTAATCGATTATTAAATGTCATAATTGATTATTTTGACTTAGTTTGAAAAGCATCTCTTTGAGACAGTCGCAGCATAATCGATTATATGTTCTCTGTTGAAAATTCTGCGAACTGAAAAAGAATATAATCGATTATCCTAATCGATTATTAACTCTCTGTTTTGTTCTTCAAAGAGCATAATCGATTCTCAAAGGTGTATAATCGATTATGTAAGTTCAAAATTCAAACTCAATGGCTAAGATATCATTAATACTCATTAAAACTCATCAAAGCCATTTAAGTTGTTTAAAACGTGTTCAGCTATAGATAATCGATTATGTAATCGATTGTAGCAATTCAAAATGGCTGATTCAAATTCATAACAGCTCTATAATTGATTATTCATTTAAACATAATTAAGAGCATGATAATTGATTATATTAATCGATTAATCTTCGATTCAATTTTGAATTTGAAAAACTTAACAGCTATAAAATTCATTACTCAATTAAGACCAGATATTAGCTGATTAAGTTTGATTATTAAAAGCTCATTAATGTGTGTGTGTGACCAATATTAATCTTGAGATCGTTATTAACCATTTACAATGAATCTAAAACAAGCAATACAGTAAAAGAAAATTTCCCTTAACCCATTTGACTGCTTGTTTGACCTTTTGCCGCTTTTTGCAATTAAGTCCTCATACTTGAATTCCTTTTGTCCTTGGACTTGCAATTCCCCTTTTGCTCATCATCAAAACAAAAGTATCTGTCAAGATATATATCCACACAAAAATGAATTCAGGGACAGCACAAAGGTCTAAAAAGTTGTTACCCACTCAATCATGGGACAACTTTTTGTTCCATGATACAATTCATGTAAAATATCTAAAATACCCTCCATATTTCCATCTCCCATGCGCACGTCTTCACACTTCCAGTAGGTTGATCCCATGATGCTCAATTATCCGCACGTCTCCCACTGCCACGATACATCATGCCTTCATAATGCATGTTTTCCATTTTTTTTTGTGAAAAATATCATTCCCTTTATTAATAAATCATAATTAAAATGTTAAAAAATAAAATAATACTTAAAAGCATATTTACATTATTAATAAATTGAATAAGAGTATAGCATGATGATAATTTTTTAATGATAAATAATAAAAATAATTTAAAATATTAAAATCTTGTTTGGTATCTTTCATAATGCAAATCAAACAATATACAGTATAAAGGGTATTTTAGTAAATTTTATGTTATTCTGTCCGGTATGTAAACATATCAAATAATGTATTGTACAAAATAATTTGTACCGTGCATCAACTAACAAACATCATACAACACAAAAAGTTGTGCCTTGACTCAGCTAGTTGTCTTGTGTTGTTCTTTTTGTTCTGTCCTGTAGCTACTGAAAAACAAATCAAACGGACCCTATGTCTTCAAGTCACCTCAATCTCAGTGACAATGCCCTCATGCTCTGAAAACAACATTTTTAATGAGATTTATAATCCCAGTGAATAAAAACAATTTAATAAAAAGTTCGTAAATGGTATTGTTCTCAGTCGGCGGGCAACCGGAAAAATATCCATGATATCCGCTTATTTTCAAAATAATATAACTCAAAATATTTTCTATAAATTAAGGATAATTAACCCAATCTCACGAAATTTATGCAAAAGTCATAACATCATCAATAAATATAATCCATCAATAAAAGTACACATAACATAAATAAAATCATTTAAAGGACATCTCTTATGTCCAAATAATCTCAATTTATCATTCAAGTCTCTTTTATTTAATTACCCAAACTTGGTCTATGAGCTCATGACAAATGCAATAACGTCTCATTGCCTTCTCCTTCCCAGAAGGAGGTATCTATAATGGGTCTTTCCCTTCCTAGAAGGAGGTATCTATCTTCTTCTCTAACGAGGAGGTATCTGTCTTCCCCTCTAACGAGGAGGCATCTACCATCCCTGTGAAGTCCACAAATATATCGGCTTTTATTATTAATTTTATTCATTCTTGAAAAAAAAAGTATTTAGGATTGATAATAATAAAACAACATTTAAGATTTTATTACATTAGCATCATAGTAGAAACATAGTCTGCATCATTTACCCATACATCAATCCACACATAATATTACATTATGAAATACATGCATAATAGAGCTAAGTACTTAAGTAGGTTACACACAACATTTGTTATCATCACACTCATGCTAGCTAGATTAGCATATAACGATTCTAGTTGTTGGAGTTGTCTGGTGTAAGCTGAGTCAGATAAGGGAAAGTCCAGAGCATATTGAAGGGCAAGTTGTGAGTGACATCCATCGGTCCTTGGACGATGATTGGAGGTATAATATTGAAGAAATTATTGTAAATGTTCAAGATAATATTTTCCCGATATGTGACCACGGTCGTAGAATGATTAACATCCCATTCTCCTCCATCAAAGTCACAAACGACCATAACTAGGGGTGCCACCATCTTTATAAGATATACAATATTTCACACATAAAAGAACAAGAAGGAGTGAAAATACTTTATCATATAAATTTAGTAGAATGATGATAAATACAATCAAATACATGAACAAAGGAAGCCAACAATTTTGATAAAGTGTATATATATATATATATATATATATATATATATATATATACTACTTAATTTAATGAATTTATAGCGCTTAATAAAATAAAATTATTGTAAGGTTGAATATCATTTTTTTATAATGTTTGTATATGCCATGATGATATATTATGTATGCTATGCATGAGACCCAAAAATTTTACTCTACTCCATGGAGAGATTCTTTCACTCGAGGTGCGATCGGGAAGACGTGTTCCGTATCCATTGGTCAAAACAAGTGTAATCTTATAATAAAAATTTTGCACAATACCTGACCTATGGAACACTCTACCAACGACCCTGAATAGATTTAGTGACTAGTCGAGATAGTTATGTTGGGTTTCGGGACCACAACACGGGGGAGCTACCACCTGGCTGATGAGTGTGACTACACCTCATCTTTATCATATTGCATGCATTTTCATGTAGTTTAGGCATTTTTAATTTGATTTTTGTTAGTTTTTACCATGGAACGGGTAAGGCGGTTTTGTGGTGTTGTTGTGCAGGAATTGAAGATTAAAATGTTCAAGATCAACCATGATGGAGCTTGCATGAAGATGGAGCTTGAAAAGCAAGAAAACTGAGCCAAACAGAGGCCATCACGGCCTAGCCGTGACACCCATCACGGCCATGATCGAGCAAGGCTGAAAAGAAAAGAACGAAAAAGTCAGAACTTGTCACTAGGGGTGGAAACAGGTCAGGCCGCTCGTCAAGGGCCTATGGCCTGGCCTATTTAAGGCCTAGCCTGGCTTGGCCTATTTAATAAAAAGGTCAAGTCTAGACTTTTTCAAAAGCCTTTTTAGATAAATAGGCCAGACTCAGGTTTCTAAAAAAGCCTTTTAAGCCTGATAGGCCGGCCTACTTATAAATAATAAATAATATTTAAAATAAAATTATTTTTTATTATATATATATATATATAATATGATTTATATAATTTAAAGAGATGCAATTTGCTCTTTATTTATAGAATGTTGGTTTGCTCCACATGTATACTTTGAGAGATGTGGGACTAACAGAGGCAATTGTAAACTCAATTGAAGAAACCACGATGTTCAGTGCAAAGTTAAAGCTAAAGCTTCCTCAAGAACAATTATGCTCCAGGGTCAGCTCACTGATTAGGGAGCTTGGACTCGATCATGTTGCTGGGACTAGAATTGGCGATGAAAGGGTCAGAGGGGTATCTGGTGGTGAGAGGCGCAGAGTTTCTGTTGGTGTTGAAGTCATACATGATCCAAGAGTGTTGATTCTGGATGAACCAACTTCAGGGCTTGAAAGTACCTCAGCCCTGCAAATAGTTGATATGCTCAAGGTCATGGCTGAAACTAGGGGCAGAACTATAATCCTTAGTATCCATCAACTTGGTTTCAGAATAGTGAAGTTGTTCAATTCAATGCTGTTAATAGCCAATGGTCATGTGTTACACCATGGCGCTGCAGATTTACTGGGTGTGAATCTAAGGCTCGTGGGTTTAGAGCTTCCTATTCATGTTAATGTAGTTGAATTTGCCATTGAGTCCATTGATGCCATGCAGCAACAACAAAGGTGTCAGCTAGTTCAGATAGAAACGGCAAGGCAATTGCCAAGGACAATGCAACAGAAGAAATGTGATGACGAAGAACAAGGTGAGCATAGAAGTGGTAAGTTTACTCTACATCAGGGCTTTGGTTTTAGGTGCGTAAGATGTCATGACTTATCAGATATAGGAGTTAGTCCCACATTGCTAAAACTATACATGTGAAGCAGACCATCATTCTATAAATAGAGAGCAATTGGGTACCTTGTTATAAAATTAGATAGGCCCTTAAAAAGGCTAACAGGCCAGGCTAGGCTTAAAAAAAAGTCTTTGACAGGTAACAGGCCAGGCTTAGGCTTTTAATTTTTAAACAGGTCAGGCCTATTTAATCAAAGCCTGGCCTGGCATGGCCTATTCCCACCCCTACTTGTCACGGCCAGGCCGTGATGGCATCACGGCCGTGACAGGCCATCAGTGCCAAGTTTTCCAAGACAAAATCTGTCACAGGACAGAATTAGTGCTACCATAGGCAAAAACTAGGATTTCTCTTCTTCTCAATTTCTTCTCTTCTCTTAGGTTTTCTTTTATGCTTTTGTTAATCAAGCTTGCTATGAATATGACAATGCTCGAGTAGTGTTTTTAATTCTAGGAATTGGGGCTATGCCCAAGATTTGTTTTATGTTATGAATTGACGTTTTACTTATTGTTAATTTCAATTTGATTTCGATTTGATTCCTATTGCATGAATTACTTGTGAATCTGGTGTGCACTTATTTGCATGTCATAGATATTCTAAGGAGGAACCTAGCGGTGAACTTAGGTATTGGATCTATAGGGATCAAAGTTAGGACTTAAATCACGAGAGTTAGAAGCGGTCCTTCGAGGGTTCACTGAATTGTCACAAAGCTTAAAGGGTTCGATTTAAATTCAATTACCACGAGTGTAGGGGTTGGTTTAATCGGGCATGGTTCTTGTATCTCGAGAGGGAACATTAACTTATTTAGGATAACTTTACCTTCAAAGCAAATTCTGATAATTAACAAGAGGGGTAATCAATTTAGTAACATGAGCAGTCTTGTTGGTAACCCAATTCCTGAAAATCTCTTTTGAATTTGAAAAACCCCTATTTGATTTACTTTCCTATTTTGTTTGATTGCGTTTTAAATATTTGAATTGTTAGTTAATCCTTTAAAAACCAAACATTTTTCAAATATTTTTCTAGTCCAGTTAGTTAATCGATTTAATAATTGATTGTTATTTAAGATCACGGTCCCTATGGATTCGATCTTTTTATTACTTTACGACGAAGTCGTACACTTGCGGATTCGAGCCCCATCAAGTTTTTGGCGCCATTGCCGGGGACTGTGCTTTCTTGAATCTCAATTTAATTTTTAAATTGATTTTTCTGGACCTTTTTATTTTATATATTAAAATTTTCTCCTTTTTTTATTTATCTCTTTTTATTTTTCTAGAGTATCTATCTCTCTTTGTATGAATTTTTCTCTCTTATGCGAAGATCCCAAAGTCTCGGAATCTTATTGAAGTTGACCCCGAGATCGAAAGGACCTTTCATAGACGTGGGAGACTACAAAGACAAAGAGCAAGAGAAAGGTTGATTCTCATTCCACTCATGGCGAATCTACCGGATACCAAATCACCGAAGGACTACACAGCCCCAAATGCTAGGGGTTTGTGAACTGGGATTGCTAGGCCAGAAATTGAGGCGGAGAACTACACTATACCGCCTCTGTTAATTGGCATGATTAGGCAAAATCAATTTGGAGGATTACCCTCGAAGGACCCGACTGATCATGTGGAGACATTCTTGGAGTTCACCGATGCGATAAGAATTCGAGGTGCCCCGATTGATGCTATTCGCTTGAGGTTATTCCCCTCCTCTCTGACTGGAAAGGCAAAAGCTTGGTTGAAGCAAGTGCCCGCTAATACTTTGTCAACTTGGGACCAACTGGAGCAGGAATTCTTGGAGAAATTCTTCCCTCCATCCAAGACTGCTTACCCATGAACTCAGATCACCGGCTTCTTCCAAAAGGATGGAGAATGCTTATCCGAAGCTTGGGATCATTACAAAGGATTGCTAGAGTCTTGCCACATCATGGACTCGAGAGGTGGTTGTTAGTTCATACCTTCTACAATGGATTGGATTACTCTTCGAAGGTGTCACTTGACTCCGCAGCTGGTGGAGCCTTTATGAATAGACCACTGACTGAAGCGTTCAATATCATTGAAAACGTATCCACCAACTATCACCAATAGGGTTTGGAAAGAGGTAATAACCCGAGAAAGCTTTCGGGGGGTAAGTTTGAAATGAATAGCACTGATCTAATTATGTCTAAATTTGACTCTTTGAATAAACGCTTTGATAAGCTTGAAAAGGCTAATGTGAGTTCAATAGGTGCTACTAATGTTGTTTGTGAGATTTGTGGGATGCATGGACATGACATAATGGAGTTCCCACATGGTATTGCTCCTGGATCCGGTGCTTCGGGGGAACAAGTGAACTCTTGTCACAACTTCTATGACACGAACCCGAAGTTGCCAAACTATGCTCCTCCAAATCCTTACAACCAAGTGAGGAAGAACAATCATTATCTCTCCTATGGGAACTACAACAACGCGTTGAACCACGAATTCCAGGAAGGCCAAGGTAATAGGAAGGCCAAGGTAATAGGAAACTCGCATCGGGGTATCCTCAAGTACAAAAGTCTAAACTTGAGTCTCTTTTGGAAAATTTTGTTGAAACTTGACACGACTTTTCTATAGGCAAGTATACCTAGTCGCAAACAAGTAATACGGTGGTAAGACCGGATATCGTCCTCAGGGATCGGTTGCCAATTACCAATTCACAAACTCAACAACTATCTAGACTAAACTATGGATGAAGTAAGATCAAAACATAAAATAAAGAAAAGCAATAAAATATTTTTGTCTTTTGGTTATTTAATCAAACACTTGGAAGGCAACAGAAATGTGGTTAAGATTGTCAGGGTTAGACTACACTAATCCTCCCTTAATTGCAATGAAATGGTTACTACACAAGTCCTAATTCAATTATGAGAATCAAGCCTTTTTAAATACTCAAACCCTAATGTCTTAGGTGGAATGAGCCTAAAATCCCAAATTAAACCCTAATGTCTTAGGTGGATTAATCTGAGAATTTGCATAAAGAACCAAGACTTGTAAGATTGCAAGCACCCCAAGACCTATGTCTAGGCTCATGAACTACTTGGCATTTGATTCATGAGCATGCCTTAATATCAATCTGTCAATTGTCTATCAAAGCAACATATCATTCCATGGGCGATCAAACCAAGAAAAGCATTAAGCATAGAATTAAACACTCATAAAGAAATAGAAACTTGTATTGAAACCAAATCAAATACAACCAAGTTCAGAAAAGCTACATCTAGCCCCAACAACAAGGGGATTTAACTACTCATGATAAATGACAATACAAAAGAGAAGGAGAGAAGAGATGAAGAAAACTCATAGAAGGATCCTCCAATCTTCTTCCAGTCCCAGAGCAAGGAAAACATCCTTTTTTAGGGTTGGAACCCTCTTCCAGCCGTCTGGCCTCCCAGTGCAGATCTCCTAGGGTAAAAGTTTGATGCCCTATTTATAGATGAGAGAAGTCTGAATGTAAAAAGTGCGCGTCACAGCCGTGATGGGTTCTGCCAAGGGCGCGTATTCAAATTCTGGTCTGTCACGGCCGTGATGCTCATCACGGGCAGGCCGTGACCAATTCTGTCCATGGGTGCTGGCCTGTCACGGCCGTGAACTCCATCACGGCTAGGCCGTGATGCTCTCTGTTCTTCAGGGTCCTTCTCATCACGCCCGTGATGCTGATCACGGGCAGGCCGTGATCCTTTCTAATCTTCCTGGTTAGCTCATCATGGCCGTGACCAGTGTCACGGCTAGGGCGTGATGGCTTCTGCTTTATTGTCCTTCCCTTTGCTCTTCCTTCCTTTTTAACCTGAAAATATAAAATAGCGTTAAATGCTTTATTTGACTCAAAATTAGCTAAAATATCCTAAAAACTACTTAAGAGACTCAAAGTGTTGCTTGAGGACAATTAAATCCAATTTGGGCGAAAACGAGATATAATTAGCACAAAACCATGGTTTTTCTAGTTATAAAACTAGATGAGCCAGAGGCTTATCAAAACTCAAACAAAGCAAAATGAAGAGTTTAGGCAACAAGGTAGGGCAGTCAATGAGGCAATAAAAGAGTTAACATCTAAGGTAGATAACTTAGCCATCCATAATAAGATGTTAGAAACTCATATTGCCCAACAAGCTAGTACATATTCTAGAACTAAGGGTACGTTCCCAGGACAACCCGAAGTTAATCCCAATGAGCACCGTAATGCTATATACTTGAGGGATGATAAGCTTGGGGTAGTTAAAAAGAATGTGGAATGTAAGGAGGACATGAGTGAACATGAAGAGATAGAGCCAAAGTATGTCCCTCCACCACCTCACCAACCCCCAATACCTTTCCCACAAAGGTTGGTCAAGAAAATGCAAGTAGAAAAAGAAACTAAGAGTTTAATTGAGGAGCGTGATGCCATGATAAAAACTAATATGCCTCCTAAACTAAAAGATCCATGAAGTTTCTCTATTACTTGCTCAATTGGAGAATTAAAAATAGACCAAACCTTATGTGACTTAGGGGCTAGTGCGAGTTTGATGCCGCTTACTATCTTTGAGAGGTTAGGAACCAAGGAATTGAGTCCATCCAAGTCCTCTTTACAATTTACGGATGGATAAACTAAAACCCCTCTAGGCATACTAGAGAATGTATCCCATAAAGGTAGGGAAAATTTTCATTCCTACCGATTTCATGGTGTTGGACATGAACGAGAATCCTAAATTCCCTATCATTCTTGGAAGGCCATTCTTGGCCACAGCTGGAGCAATAATAGATGTAAAAAATGGTAAGCTCTATTTGAATGTAGAGGAAGGTAGGGTGGATTTTGATTTGACTAACTCAAATAACAACCCTCCTTTTGAGAGTCATGTGTGCAGGATTGAGATAATGCCTCCAAAGGTGAAGGAAGAGCTTAACATGGAAGCAAATCCCAAACTTTGCATGACAAATGATGCACCAAACAATGATGAAATTGGAGTTCCTCAACATGTGGAGTTAAAACTTCCGCCGGAAGGAAGTAAGGCCATGAAACTCAGAGTGAAAAGAGCAAAGCGAAAGCGCAATTGGTCATATGAACAAAATAGGCTCTTTGATGGATTTCCTTGGAAGAGAGACGTTCTTGCACTTCCAAGCCCAGCTGATCCCGGTTGATCGAAGGTAGTATGGTCAAGCTTAAGACCGTAAATAAGTGCTTTTTGGGTGGCAACCCAAGTTTTCTTTCCCTTTTCAATTTGTTTTTGAATTTTGTCTTTGAATAATTTGAGAAGATTAAGAGAAGAAAGATCACTAATTGATGGTTTTACCAAGTATTTTCAGGTTATGAAGGCAGGAAGAGCAAAAAGGCATGGAAAAATAAAGTCAGAGGAGATCACGGCCTAGCCATGACAGGGGTCACGGCCGTGATTAGCCAATAGCTGAAGATCAGAAAGGAACATGGCCCAGCCGTGATAGCCCTCACGGGCATGATGAGAAGGACCTAGAAGATCAGAATGTATTAGGGCCTAGCCGTGATGGAAGTCAAGGTCATGAGAGGCCAGCTCCTATAGACCCGAATTGATCACGGCCCAGCCATGATGTATATCACGCCCGTGATGGGGACTTGCTTGACACCAAAACTGGTCACGGCCTGCCCGTGATGAATGTCACGACCGTGACACATCTTCCAGCAACTCTTTGACTGGCATGTGAGCCAGCACCCTCCACCACCTCGGTGATTTGTTCCATTTTTCTCCTCTCTCAGACTTGATTATTTACATTGGGGACAATGTAAGTTTTTAAATTTGGGGTAGGGGTATTTTTGCTTCTTTTTTTTTTGCATTTTTCATGTTGCATTCATATAGGCGTAGTTTTGCATAATCACATGATTAGATTGCCCCTTGCTTAGAGTATGCATTCAATTGTGAGAACTTTGTGCCAAATGAATTGAGATAGTGAATTTTTGAACCCAATTTTTGTATTCTTGTGATAGGCTAAAAATAAAAATGCTTAAGATGATCTTCTGATAGTTGATAATTAGCATGTGGTTCCTTAGATTTGTGTTTCTCACTGATTTTAAACTACTAAATGTGAGATTTTTTTGAGCCTAAAAGGGGTACTCACTAAATCTACCCCATTCTTTATGATTGAGTGTTTTATTCCCCTTGGATTTTATTCTCTAGAACTTGACTTGAAACCGTTTTGAAACTTAAAATTTTTTGAAAACATGTTTGAAAATGATTGAGGCACTAAGTATTTTTCTGGCCTTCTGAGCTTTGACTGACTAAATGTTACCCCTTAGTTGCCCAATTTTGAGCCTAATAGAATAAAATGCTTTTCTTGGTACCTTGATTTATTTTGATGAATGATGCTTGGTATGACACCTTTTAAAGTATTGCAAAAAGGACAAAAATGTGGTTTGAAAAAAATAAATTTTGGGATGAAAAAGTTAGAAAAATATTTCTCTTAAGTTGAAAATCTCCCCTTCTCCAAATAAAAAAAATTTAAATAAACAAAAAAAATAATGGAGAAGGGGATGTGAAAAAGAAAGTGAGAAATAAAAAAAATGAAAGATAGGTGGAAAAGTGAATGAAAGCTCAAAAAGGTATTTTAGAAGGTTGTCATGCTTTGTATTGTTTGATATTTTGTTTAGCCTTCTTGAATTTTCCCTTTCTTGATTTCCCCACCTAACAATTAATCCCATGGCCCCATTACAACCAAAATAAAAGACCTCTTGATTCTTATGTGTTTTCATTAATAAAGTAGAGATTTGGTTAATAGTCAAGCTTATGGTAGAATACCTTCCTTGAGGAAATTGAGCGAATTATCATATACCCTTAAACACTTGAGTGAGGTGAGAAGAGTGCTTGTATTAGTGAGGTGCATGAATCTAGAGAACCTAAGCTTCTAATTGGACTTGAAATTGATTGTCCATTGGTTACTTATTTGGATATGCCTGTTACTTGGATTTGTTACTCGGGTTCTAGGTTCACTGCCCATGCTCTGATTGTTTATCTTGTTTGGCCTTGGTTATTGCTTGAGGACAAGCAAAATCTTAAGCTTGGGGTAGTTTGATGAGTGTGATTACACCTCATATTTCTTTATCATATTGCATGTATTTTCATGTAGTTTAGGCATTTTAAATTTGATTTTTGTTAGTTTTTACCTTGGAACGGGTAAGGCGGTTTTGTGGTGTTGTTGTGCAGGAATTGAAGATTAAAATGTTCAAGATCAACCATGATGGAGCTTGCATGAAGATGGAGCTTGAAAAGCAAGAAAATTGAGCCAAACAGAGGTCATCACGGCCTAGCCGTGACAGCCATCACGACCATGATCGAGCAAGGCTGAAAAGAAAAGAACGAAAAAGTCAGAACCTGTCACGGCCAGGTCGTGATGGCCATCACGGCCGTGACAGGCCATCGGTGCCAAGTTTTCCAAGACAGAATCTGTCACGGCCTGGCCGTGACAGGCATCACGGTCGTGACGCGCAATATCTGGAATTTAAAAACCTGATTTGATATGATTTGGTAATTGCTTGGGATTCAAGTTAACCTACTCTATAAATAGGGCAATTAGGCTCGAAAATAGGGATCCCCTGGGCTGCAACCTTAGGCAAAAACTAGGATTTCTCTTCTTCTCAATTTCTTCTCTTCTCTTAGGTTTTCTTTTATGTTTTTGTTAATCAAGCTTGCTATGAATATGACAATGCTCGAGTAGTGTTTTTATTTCTAGGAATTGGGGCTATCCCCAATATTTATTTTATGTTATGAATTGACGTTTTACTTCTTGTTAATTTCAATTTGCTTTCGATTTGATTCCTATTGCATGAATTACTTGTGAATCTGGTGTGCACTTATTTGCATGTCATAGATATTCTAAGGAAGAACCTAGCAGTGAACTTAGGTATCGGATCTATAGGGATCAAACTTAGGACTTAAACCACGAGAGTTAGAAGCGGTCGTTCGAGGGTTCACTGAATTGTCACAAAGCTTAAAGGGTTCGATTTAAATTCAATTACCACGAGAGTAAGGGTTGGTTTAATCGGGCACAGTTCTTGTATCCCGAGAGGGAACATTAACTTATTTAGGATAAATTCACCTTCAAAGCAAATTTCGATAATTAACAAGAGGGGTAATCAATTTAGTAACATGAGCAGTCTTGTTGGTAACCCAATTCCTAGAAATCTCTTTTGAATTTGAAAAACCCCTATTTGATTTACTTTCCTATTTTGTTTGATTACGTTTTAAATATTTGAATTGTTAGTTAATCCTTTAAAAACCAAATCTTTTCCAAATCTTGTTCTAGTCCAGTTAGTTAATCGATTTAATAATTGATTGTTATTTAAGATCACGGTCCATGTGGATTCGATCTTTTTATTACTTGACGACGAAGTCGTACACTTGCGGATTCGAACCCCATCAGTGGCCTCCTGTGGAATTTCGCATATAAACTTCCCCAAGATCTGTTACTTTAGATCTCCACTCACGAGCTAACAAATCAGCACAAGTGTTGCCCTCTCTAATTACATGAGATTAAACAATATTCTTGAGTGATGAATATTTCAATATGAAAGTTTTTAATCATGTAGTAGAATTCTTTGAATTTACTTAGCATTTATGCTTTACTTATTCAATTAGATTCCTACTAAGGTTAACTTCATTTCTTTTTAATAAGCTTGAAACTATACTATTTATACTTTTAATTATTATATATATATATATATATATATATATATATATATATATATATATATATATGCCCTTCTCTTAATTTTTTATATATATATATATATGTGTAGAAGTTAAACGTTGATAATCTTTAAACAAGGTTGCAGCAGAATAAAAGAATATGATAATACTTAAACAAAATATGAGACAATAACAGTTTTTTTTTACCAAGAGTATAAAGGTCCGTGAATGAACATAATATCATAACAAGCAAATTACCCATGATTTTCCATCTCTTAGAGCATTAAAACAGTAACATAGACTAGAATCATAATACTAGCAAAATAATAAAAAGCAGAGAAACCATATTTTATTTTTATAGGAAACCACAATTAGAATTAATTTGTAATCATAACCAACAATTACACCACCTAAAAATAGTGAAAAGTCCACAGGTATTCTAAATCTTTCGTCTTAATTGTTAATAAACCTTTAAAGCCTAATGAATAACCTACAGATATAAAGACCAGCATCTCCACGTACAACCATAAGATTTTAATTTTCTATACTATCTTAAAGCATTACTAAGTGGTTAGTTATCATTTTGAGATTACAGCGCCTATAGATCTATCTATATAAGATATATTAAAAATTCTAAAATCTTTGATATATATATATATATATATATATATATATATATATATATATATATATATATATATAACTTTCACTAAAACAAACAAGTTACTATCTTACTGATATCAAACAAATATGGTACAAGACCAAAGAAAAGGACAAGTGAAGAAAAAAACTCAAAAAAAAAAAATGATACCAGGAATTTTTAAAGCATAAAAGCAAAATAGCATTTTAGACTATCAAACACGGCGGCATCTTTGCAGAATTATAAATAAAATCGAGGAGCGTTAGGGGTAATGGAAGTCTCTAACAATAGAAAAGATTGTTTCTACCATCATCCATTCACGATAAAGGATCTCCTCCCCCTTGCCTCTTAATATTTGAAGGTCCCAAGTGAGATTCAGATGAGTTGTCTCTTTCCCCCTGAATATATTTTTAACCAAAACAAAGGAATAAGTATAAGTGTTACTGTTTTTAGAAAAGAATTAAACAAAGTGATAGTCTAAAATGGAAAGATTATAGATGAAAGTGAAAGTGACAAGAAGGAAAATATGTGATGTTTGAAAGAGATTATTTAAGACTCTTTTAATTTATCAGATGATATAAACTCTTACGTAGTATGTTTGGTAGAGCTTATAAAAATAACTTATGTCATCCCATAAAGAGTTTTTGACTTATTTTCAGAAGTTATTGGGAGAAACTTACATAAGAGCTTATGCACTAAACACCCTCTCCGTATTTTTCACTACTACTCGAATCATCTCATGCTCCTTCTTTTTTTTCTTTTTTTAAGTACTTATGACATAAACTCTCATACGATAAAATCTTATATGATAAACTCTTAATTAAATTGTTTATCCAACCGGCCGAACGACACCCACTAGTTAAGTTATACAGGTTCAAGATGGGTCTCAAGCCCATAGAGACGGAGGCAGCCTTTATATAGAAGGCACCTCACGTAATCTCCTAGCTTTCCATTATTATTTTACTATTATTATTATTTTATTTAAATATTAATTAATTCTTTTCACCTTATCTTCTGAATCTCTATCACCTACTGCGCATTATAACCTACAGCCTAGTAGTCTAATAGGAATCTTGACCGAGCCTTCTTCTTTTTCAATGTACTGCTATGTTCATTTGTTTATATATGTTATTAGTTTTATTTTTATTTAAAAAACAATCCTTTAGACACACGTTTATATATGATTCATTTATATATTTATTAATTTAACCCAATCACCATTTTATTTTTATATATAAAGATTTTTTTTTTATCATACATCACTAGCAGCTTCTCCATCTTATTTTTATATATAAAGATTTATGTTTTTTTATCATGTCACTAGCAGCTTCCTTATAACACTATATGATACAAGTAACAAATACTTATGAATGAATATAACTATAATTAACTTCTCTCAATTAATTTTTGTGGGTACATTCTAGAGACTAGTTAATTATCTAGAGTATTATTTTATTTTAGATAAAGCTATACAATCATTTTGTACACAATAATTCATCGATAAAGTTTATTTTTATCGCTACACTTACCCTGTATTTTCTTTTTTATTAGCATCTTTTCCTTTATCCTTTACAAGATTAGATCTATTAATTAAAACATCTAAAATTTTCTCATATAATTAAACTTTGATAAATTCAAGTCTAAATTCTATCTTAATAATTTTTAGTCCATTTCTTTCACATAATATTTTGTTGTTATAAATTTTATTATCCTTCGATTTTTATTTTATTTTAATAATTTACCCAAACCTTGTTAAAAAAAAAATATTTCTAACAATTTCTAATAACATGAAAATCGAGGATGTTACAATCTCCTTCCCAAAAGGAGGTATTTGTCTTCCTCTCTAACAAGAAGATATCTGTCACCCCTTCTCTGAAGGTGGTATCTCATCAATGCATCAATAATAATTCTAAATAATATATTGACATATGTCATAACCCCCGGACATGACATATGGCCCTTGCATTATTAACAATGGTAATATGTCATATCACTACAACACTATAACATCATATAACATAGCAGAACATGTCACGACAACCATAACTCATACCAAAACAACTCATGGGCAATCCAAATCATGTCTAGCATATATATTATGATTGAAAATCATCAAACAAATCTTATAACTTACAACCAAACAATGTAGCAATCAATATTACCTCAATTTATCAATTCTTGAAAACCCCCAAATCAATTTAATGTTCTTGGACCCTAATATGTCAATAATCCAAGAGAACATACAAATGTTAATTAAGCCCTTGATTTAGAATTCAAAATAGAAGCCTAAATGGAACCCATGAATTTCCTACTATAAATGTATCTAGAGTTTGATTAATTAAGGCAAACGAATTAAGCATCCGTTAAATTCAAAATTAAACAAGAAAACTGAAATTCAACCAAGCTAGACATTTCACCAAACACCTTCAATGCAATCACGTAGGTTTTGTTTTTCCTCTGTAAATATGAATTAATGAAGGTACTAATACATAAATTCAAGATTCCAACTCATTTAAGCAAACAAATATAGAATCAAGAATCAAAGAGATGAAGAACATGAAAAACAAAATTAACATAGGATTAAGCAAACAGAACAAGATTTCAGAATCAAACCCATAGGAATGTCAACCCAAGGATTGGTTTAAGGAGTTTAGCTCTCCATTGCTGTGGAGAAACAACTTAGAAAGCGAAAATCCTTGACCAAGAACATACAAAAACCTAGAGAAAATATGAAGAATAAGAAGGTAAGGGAGCTATTTTCGTATCTGACTCTATTCTTCACTTTTCCCTATTTAAAACTAACCTAATTAACAATCTAACTAATTCCCTACATGCCCTTTTGGTCCAGCTTCAATTGGCCACAAAAAATGCCCCAATTGGATCTCTAATGAGTGAGTTAGGCCCAAAATACTCCAGGATCCAACATTGATCAAAACGACATCATTTGGTTAAGTGATCTTCATGAAAGTTGTAGCCTAATGTTCTACCTTCACAATGATCTTGGTCTCACATGTAGCAGACCTCTACAGCCCAAGTTATGTGAGACACCCCGTTGGACCCCGTTGTGCCATTATTTATTTATTAATCTCAATCGCGTACTTAACATTAGAATACATAAAAATTAAAACTTAACTTATAAAACATACAACATTGGACAATTTAAAGCATCTCACTATTATATAACACATATATACACACCATTTATTTATGCATCGGAGTATTTAAACACTATCTAGGGTATCCTATCAATAGGAACCCTTGCAGGTACATACTAACACAAACTATTATATATAGCGGAAAATAAACGTCTTATAAGACTCACCGGCCCTAGACACTGATCTACATCGCTGGAATCCACAGCTCGTCTTCCCCGCATCCGGTTCATACGGAATCCCATCTAGCTCATCAGCAACTGGTTCCTCCAGAGTCTTCTGGCATGATCACATAATAAATATACCAAATACAGAAATATAGGGGATAAGAAACAGTTCTATCATCATAAGTGGAAATGGAATACATAGCATACAATATAATAACAGTCACAGACACTCATCACATATCAATAACATTCACCCTCGAAGTATATTAGCATCCTCTACCCTTCACGCTCATGCAACGGACCCTGTATGCTAACGTGGCCACCACTAATCCTGTCACACATCCCCATTCCCGTTAGGGATGTTAGTCAGTCATTCAAGCGACGCGTCCCCAAAAACAGGTGCACACCCCCATTCCCGTTAGGATGCTCATTCGAAGAATGATACTATTCCCCCATTCCCGTTAGGGAATAGCTGCACATTTTAAATCTAAGTTGGGACGATCCCGCTAGAACTTCGGACCTCGTGTGTTCCCAACACACGGTTGTGAATAACAATGCATATATATATATGAATCTCACTAACCCGCATATATTACAACCTAGTGCCTCAACCTTTCACCACAGTCTCAACACACATTCCATGTCACATCTCATCAATAAAATAATTAATTTAGGCTAGACACTTCTAAACCACAATCATTCTCTCACCCACATACATATCTCACGTACAACATATATCGATCCTTGCCTAAAAGTCAACTAAGCATAAATCAACATATATTGCAGATTATCAGACAAAACATATTATGCACGGTAAAAATATAAATAAACATATCTTTACCGTTAATACAACGTATCCGAAAATCGGGTTACATTATGGATTTCAAGCTCTAGCCACATTTTCATCCCAGATATGACCTTTTTACAATATGAATTGGATTTCAAGCTCTTCATGAAAGTTGTATATAATTATCTTAGATTTCCTACAAAATTAAAATCAAAATTTCCCAATATCCACAGCCAAATTTATGCTCTAAATACAGAAGCAATGCCAGGATCCCAATTATGCTAAAAAATGCAATTAGACCCAATTTCGACCTAGTCATGAAATGCATCCAAGACCCATCAATTAAGCTCAAATGATGTTTAAAAATAGTAAGTACGAGGATTAAATACAATGTAAAAACTATGTTCATCAGTGAACGTGAGTAAATGTGAGTGAATGTGAGTAATGTTTTTGTTCATTGGGGATGATATTAGGGTTATTGTGAGTCTGAGTGAATGTGAGTAATTCTTTGTTCGTTCTTCATTCATTTCTAGCTTCTCTCTTTGATTTTGATTAGTTTTAGGGTTACAGACGTAATTTGCATGTTGTTTACATGTTTAGGACATCGAGGATACTTGTAGCTCATGTGGCAGATCTGGTACATAAGAGGGAACATGGTGCTTGTAACGCCCTCCCCTTAGGGCATTACTACGTAACACATGCGGAAGTAAATTTAAAAGATAATTTGCTGAATTTGTTTTCTCTTAAGTCAGAAAACTGGGGTATAAGATTTTCTTCTATAGGGATAACTCTGAAATCCATCATACATACATTTAAAACATAAAGTCACGTTCGTAACAAAGTTACCATGACATACAACATTTCTATAAGTTTCCATTTTCGAAAGAAAAAGTTCAAACTTCAGATGGATGTATATAACACTACATTCACGAACCCCTTTAGATATACAACCCAACTCATACTCCTAAGCTGGTCATTCAATCAAATATTCATTGGAGAGACCCCCAATCGGAATACTTTCCCAACCCCTAACACTAGGTCTTCAATTGACTTAGAAAGACTCCTCTGCAACATCGGCACTAGAGTACCAAGGTACTACAACAAAACCCGAAGAAACCTGATATAATTGTAAGAGTGAGATACCATCATAAGATATATCCCACAACAACCATATACATGATACATACATCACATAATCATATAAGCAGTTAAATCATGCATATACACAATATAATAGTGTTATACCAAAGGGTCTCAAACCCGCACAGTCAATCTTTGAAAATATGCATGACACTTTAATATCAGGCTCTAACTTAATCTCATAAGATATCAACACCGTTTTCCACTGGAGAAGAATTAGAGTTGGTCAATCTCTAGCCCACCGGGCAGCTGCCTCCATACCCCCATGCATTTAAGGTCTCAGAACGAGCAACGTCACATGTGCCTCTGAACTCGGTTTACATCGACAGACTCCCAGATACCACCTTGTATCTGATATATATCAAAAGCACGTCTGCTTGGGGAAATGCACATGAGAAAATATTTTATTTAAAAGGTTTTCTTTGTGTTCATTCTTTTCACTGTCGCAGCTCAAAGCTAACGACTTAATCACCATTTCCCCATCACTTGAAAACTCAGAAGCATAGGACACATAGTCCGAATGCTCAATCACAACGCCCAAGACCGATGCCGCAGTCAAGGGTTGTGGTCGTAGAAAACAACATTCACCTTTAACAATGTTCATCACACGTGGTTAGGAGACACAGTCCAAAACAACGTGATTAGGACCTAAAGTCCATCACAACGAAATCAGAACGCACTGTCCTCAATTTCGAGAATTGGACTCTCAGTCCATAACATCATGAATAGGACTCATAGTCCCGAATTAACATTGATCCAAGATCATGTGCGCATAACTGAATACTAGAGGCGACGTCTCGCGTACTATATTCTCTTTCTTAAGTACTTATTTTTCGTTCAGTGAAAAACAAATTCAAAACCGAATCCTCGACAACCTATCTAGGCTATCGGAAAGTTTCTAAAATATTTAGGAAAAACCTTTTCTTTGAAAATATTTTATAAAGCATCTTTGAAATACTTTTATCTTTGAAATATTTCCCCCGATAGGATATTGCCAAATAATCTTGAAAGTTTTGACTTGAAGGCACATAGTTCAAAAAAATGATTTTTATCTTGTATAACAATAGTTCACCAAAACCATTTCAACATTTAAAACAAGTACTTTAAGTTAATGAGCTTTTGGAAAAGAACACCAATCCCTTCATCTTCAAAGCTTATTAAGGTTTTTAATCCTTATAACAGTTGAGCACAGACGCAAGTCTGGCTTAGCAAACTTTCAATCAACAGCAGTATACATTATCAGTTCAATGCTAATATCACAGTTGAAAGCAGTTCATCACATATATGCATTATAACATTTAGAACAAGTACAATTCAATATCAGATAATAGCATAACAGTTCAAGTACATTAGGTAATCAAGTAAGCTCAATCAACATATAAATATCCAGTTAAACACCTACACACATGCATACAGTTATTGAATATCTTTAGGAAATCCCCTCTTACCTCAAGAAGGTAAGGGAATGCGAGAAAATAAACAGTTTCACGAACGTTCTTCAAGGATTGGTTAGGATGCAAGTCTAGGTTTCAAGACACAAGGTTCAAAGGATTAGAACTCAACCAAGAACTTAGGGCTAGAAGTTTCCAAAACACATGCAACTTAGGGATTTATGATCCTCAAGTGCTAAGAATTTAAAACATGATTACTTTAAACAAAGTTGAACAAAAATCCCACCAAGTTACACTTGATGGAGATTTGGCCTTGACTAATAAGATAGGCTAGGAACATTTAAACTTTCCAATCTCTTTGGTTTAACATCCATTAATAGTAAGGAGCTCAAAACCATGATCACTTTGGATAAATGAAAAACGAAACACCCTAGGTCCATAACCTTTAAGATTCGGCCATCCTTGGGTTTTTATGATAAAAATCTTTAAATTCTTCCAATCTCTTAGACCTTTTAGCACCCAATAACTTATGGAGCTCAAGTCTATGATCATCTTGAAAGCAACATATGACTTTAAATAACAAGGCTCATAAGCACATAAAGTAAGAACAACATAGGCTTATAAGTAATTAAAGTATAATGACATAAGTAAATGAATCATAAATGACATAAACATAAATGACATAAAGTAAATGACATAATGTAAATGACATAAAGTAAATGACATAAATATAAATGGCATAAAAGTAAATGACATAATGTAAATGACATAAAGTAAATGGCATTAATATAAATGACATAAAGGTAAATGACATAATGTAAATGACATAAAATAAATGGCATTAGTATAAATGACATAAAGTAGAGTAAAAATCTTTAAACCTTCCAATCACTTTAGACATAGCATCCTTTAACATAAAGGAGCCTTGGTCCATGATCATTTTGGGAAACAAATCTTTAAACTTTCCAATCACTTTAGACATAGCATCCTTTAACATAAAGGAGCCTTGGTCCATGATCATTTTGGAAAACAAATCTTAAATACAAACTCATACTTGTAAAAGTTGAAACAAGATCCATCTAAACCATATGCATGGTTCGGCCTCATTAGAAAGTAGATGTTAGGAAACTTTGTTTTACACAACCTTTTAGTATGTTAAACTACAAGTAAATACAAGACCATAGAAATTGGTTTCAACTCAAAAGGAGTTTTCTACCATTTTTGAGAGATTTTTGAAGATAAAAGCTCATATATGACATAAAGAAGAAACTTTAAAAAAAGATGAAGTTTTTAAAGAAAAGAATACATGATAGTATTACCCTAAACAAGAGGAACAACTTTGATGAAGAACACTTAGTGAAAAGAAGAAGAAAAACTAGAGCTTTGGAAACTTGAAGTTAAGAAAAAGATGAAAGCTTAAGAGTTTTAAAAGGAAAGTGATGAAGTGAAGTTGAAGAGTGGTATTTATAGAGTGGGCACGGTTTTGGAGAGGAAAGAAGAAGAAAGAAGAGAAGAAAGAAGAAGAAAGAAGGTGGTTGCTTGTAGAGAGGATAAGGAGTTAAGGTGATGTGATGTGATTGGAGAGAGAAATATGAAAAAGTAAGATTTTGAGATAAAGTCAAGATTCACTTTTTCGTAGGTGTGTCATAGCCTTCACATCAAGTCACTCCATGTCACTTCATCCTCTTGATACTCTACTCCATTGCGTATCAGAAGACTTCCCCGATCGTATTTCCCGACGATTTCGCCCGGAAAATCCCTAAGATTTGGCCCCGAACAAGATTTTTCGAAAAACTCCAAACCCACACAAAATATCATAAAAAAACTAACCGTCTCGTTCACGAATTAAAATTTTGTCTCTAGCTCAGTAAACTTGTACTGGCAGTGAGAACCCGGACCGGTTTTCGTCTGAATTTTCGACCGAAAATTTTAATGTGACTTCATAAGGTAAAACAAAACAAGAAAATGATTTTATTTTAAATAAAATCATCCTCTGGATTTTATCAAAAATAAATACATTAAAGCATGTATTTACTTATAAAGAAGCATACGAAAAACAGGGTGTTACAGTGCTTGTTATCTTCATGCATTTGGAAAGCTTCATACATATACTACAAGGTGGGGAGAAAGAATCCGCAATCCTCGGAGTGGCCAGAATAGAATAACATGTTAATATGTTTGTAGGGGAACCCAAACCTTACTAGTAGTTGAGTAATAGAAAACACCTAACCTACATTGGCGACTACCATGAAGTAGTACCAATTAAGGTTTAGACATTGTGGATTCATCGCCGATAGGATTGATACCATAGGCTATAATACTATTAATGGATGGATGATCTCTATGCTTTGCTTGATGAGATGTGTGTTTGATAAATTGCATGTTTGTGTGTTGAGTTGCTTTGATTGGCATGATGCTCGTATGATAATTCACCTGCTAGGTTTAGATGCTAGATAACATGCGTGTGTGTTTCAGTTGCTTAAGTCGACATCATTGAGATACTGTGCTATATTGAGATTATTGGAAGCTTGGGCATTAGTGATGAGAAAATGTGAATGAGTGTGATGGTACAGATGTCAACTAAGAGGGATGAGGATCTCCTGCCCCATTTTAGTGTACCACACCATGTCCCAACCAATAATATCTTGTCATGTATTCTACTTTTTCAATATTAAATAAAATTTTAACTTACACGACCATATATTATTGGTTGAGACATGGTATAGTACACTAAAATGGGACAGAAGATCCATCCCTCTAAGCTGTGGATTTGCTAGAATTGGAGTTAGCAACGACGATCGTTGAAGGAGAAGGGTGGCGAACGAGAAGGAAAGAAAGAATAACAAAAGGGGGAAGGGTGTTTCGGTCTTTTGATCCCAAAGTGACGCTTTCACACTATTTTTTTCTCAATTCGAGAGGAAACGTTTTTGACATGGGACCCACGAGGATTTATTCTTTCCATCATGTTTCCTTCCGGAACCAAACGAGGGAAACATCTTTTTTCTTCCCTTTTCTTTCCTCCCTCTTTCTTTCCTTTTTTTTTTTTTACATAGAACCAAACAGAGTGTTACTCTAGATTATTATATACAAAATAATAATCAATTTATTAAAATATTTTTCTTTTTTCAGTTAATAACCTATTCACGGTCAAACCTCTTCAAAGTTGGTGGTCTAATCTCTGCCGAATATAGGCTTAAATAAGTTTTTGGTCCCTGAAAAGTTCCCATTTTTTGGTTTTAGTCCTTGTGCTATTTTTTCATAGGTTTGCATCCGCACATTGTTCAAAGTTAAGGAAATGGTCCCCACCGTTAACCTGCCTCCGTTTTCTGCTGACGTGGCTAACGGAGGCCACGTTAGCATCGCCACATGTGTGCCACATCATCCACGTGGCGTTAAGTTTGCCGCATTAGCAGGGACTATTTCCAAATTTTGTTTTGAAAGTACAGGGATGAAATCCTAAAACAAAATTTATAGGGACTAAACCATTTTTTTTTAACTTTGCAGTGACTAAAAACTATATTGTGGCTTTTTTTTAGACCAAGTCGTACAGGGACAGAAAACCACCTCGATATCCCCAAATACTAGAAATTATACCAGAAAAATGAATTTGACAAATTTGTCCTCGTGTCTCTAATGTATGATTTTTTGTTTATTCTATTTTCTAGTCAAATCTCAGAGCAATCAAACTGAAATAAGAAATTACCTTGATACCCTTGTGTATTAGAATTCATACCAAATGAAGGGATTTGTCAATTTGAAACTTGTGGCCCTAATGTATGATTTCTTTCTATTTTCTAGCCAAATTTTGGAGCAAGTTAGACAAAAATAAGAAATTACCTCGGTACCCTTCAGTACTAGATATATCATACAAAATGAATGAATTTAGAAATTTTAACCATGTGGTCCATAATGTATGAATTTGTTTCTATTTTCTTGCCAAATTTCATAGCAAGTCGTGTAGGAAAAGGAAATTAGCTCGGTATCTCTATACTAAAAATCATACCAGATGGAGGAATTTGACAATTTAAACCATGACAAAACTTGGCTAAAAAATAGAAACAAATCATATATTAGAGCCATATGTTTCAAATTTGTTGGAAGCAAAGTAATTTTGGTTAAATAATCTCTTAAGTTTTGATGTTAACAAAAATGTTAAATTTGTATGACAAAGTTGTGTTAAAGGACTAACTCGTGTATTATAGCTTGCAGAATTGTCCTAAGTATAGTCAGACAAGGAAACTGAGTATAAATTTCTTAAAATAGCTTTAAGAGAATATTTGGGGATATCGAGGTAGTTTCCTATCCCTGTACGATTTGATGTGAAAAATGACTAGAAAATAATTTTTTTGTTAAAATAAGTTTTTAGTCCCTCCAAAATTCACAAATTTTGATTCTAGTCCCTATAAATTATGTCTTAGGATTTTATCTCGTATTTTCAATTTTTTTTTGAAAATAATCCCTACTAACATGACAAACTTAACACCACGTAGATAACATGACATTGGCCTTCATTAGTCATGTCAACAGAAAACGAAGGCAGGTTAACGGTAGGATAATTTACTTAACTTGAAACAATATAGAATACAAATCTATGAAAATAATAGTGCAATGACTTAAAACAAAAATTGGAACTTTTCGAGAAAAAAAATTTAAGCCCCGAATATATAATGTTGTTCGGGCTCCTTGGATAAAATGCCTAATTGGGGAAACAATAGGGTGACTGGGTGAGAGAAAAAGGAATGCATTGAAGGATCTGGGTAACCTCGAATACAGAAATAAATAACTTGAGCTTAAAATGAAGGACAGTAATGATGGTACTCGACGCACGCGTTTTCAAGCCGCTCCAGATTGGACCGTAACAGAATCGCTCATTCTAGTGAACGAGATAGCGGCGGTGGAAGCAGATTGCTCCCGGACACTATCCTCGTACCAGCAATGGAACATCATAGCAGCGAACTGCGCTGCTTTGGATGTCGGTCGGAACTTGGGGCAGTGTCGTAGGAAGTGGGACTCTTTGCTATCCGAATACGAGAAAATCAGAGGCTGGGAGTCGAAGCACGCTCGCGGTTCGTATTGGTCTTTGAAAAGCGAGAGGGCTAAGAAGCACGGGTTGCCCGAGAATTTTGACAAGGAATTGTTTAAAGCGATTGATGAACTTGTTAAAGCACGAGAAGAAAGAGGAGTGGTTGAGCTCGAAAGCGATCCTGAACCTGGGAATGAGGCGCTTGATGATGTCACCGTTGAAATTGGTATGCTTCCATTCGCTTTGTTACTTCAAAAGAGCTACATTTTATGTTGGATACACTAAATCACATGACCTCTCTCTATATTCAATGAATCGCTTGTCAACTTCACCTGTGTGTTAGGTTTTGTTAAGCTTTGAAGTAGGGTATTTAGTAATTGAGTGAGGTGGTGAAAAGACACGAACCTGTTGTTTGGGACTTCCTTTGTTGATGGAGTGGGATCGTGGAAGATGGTAAACCAAACCACTTAATCACACCCCAAACCCTCTCATTTTCATTCACTCCAAATTGAGGGTATGGGATTTTGGTCCAGATTCATTAAACTTCCATGCTTTTACCTTTCCACACTCCACTCCATTACTGACAATTCCGTTGTTAACAATTCTGCTCCATCTCCTTCAAAACTTCCGAACATATTAGGTTTCTGTTTTAACTATAAATACATCATATATACATTATCTCATGTGTTGCACTCATAGTTCATAAGTTAGCTCATAAGCAATGAGTTATTATCTGGTAACGTTTTTATGATGAGAGCGGTACTATAGAGGAATTCTGCTTCTGCATATACTAACTAGAGTGGTCAGTGATATAAATGATTATGTTGTAAGTGTTCGTTAAACTGTTTTCCTTTTCTGTTTTGTGGTCTGTGGTAGTTAAATCTGCAGTCCAATTTACCATTGATCTGACCTGTTTTTCGGGTCAAACCAAGATGCGTCTCTGCCTACTATAAGATTCAGTGAATGAAATGCACAACTCAGAACTCTCTCTCTCTCTCTGTCTCTATCAATTGTAATTCAAATTGTAACAGTACAAGAAACCAAACCAACACACCCATGTCAAATATCTGCCAACTGCATTGAATGCTCAATTTCTCATTCTCATAGCATACCAAATCAAAGACAGTTGATGTAGGATACAAAAAATATCAAAACTAGGTGGAAAAAGTCATTTTAAATAACTGGTAGAGTATCGATGTGATATTATTACCTTATCAGATGACCTGCGTAAAATACCATCAAAGAATATTCTTGCTGTAAATGGTGCTCAGTTTTTGCCAAGTGATTCTTCAGAAGCAAACTCTCAGACTCAAAAGCTTCTAACCTATCTGGGTAGGCTGACAACTGTGCCAACTTCTGTACATGCTCTGCAAGAGTGTGTTCCCTGTTTCTGATCTCATATTTCAAGTGCTCCATCTCAATAGTCATATCTTCAATTGTTTGTTATAGACTGTCTCGTTGTTTCACCAATGACTTCCCTTTCCTGACAGCAACATTTAATTTCTCTCTAACAGAAGCTGACTTCTGCTGCTCTTTATTAAGAAGCTCTTGCAACTCCTCGTTTCTTTTACTCACAGCTTCAACTACACCGGATAAAGATGTTAGCTTTTCCAAAGCTGCATCTCTCTACTCCTTCACATGCACCAGTTTGCTCAGCCTCCAGATCTTTTTTATGCCTATCAATATTTGTCTCCTCCTTATCATGCATACCTATGCTTCTTACCTCATGAAGGGTAGCATCATTCTTTTGTGATTGGTGTCCATCAAGTGCAAACCCATATGGAGGTTTCATTGATGAAAATCTTCCATGACTTGCTATAAGCTTCCTCAGCAATTCTTCCAAGGAATCAATATTCGCACGAACAGAAACCAGATTTTCTGTTTCAGATTCTGACAAGGCATCACTAACTAAGTCTTGCAATTTTCTGACCTTGCCATCAATGGTGGTAATTTGTTCTTCAATGCAGCTTTCTGTTCCAATTTATCCTTCAAAGCCTCCATTTTTTGAGAAAGGTGCACTCTCTCAGATGTAAGAGCTCTAAGGTCTGGTTGAAGAGCAGACACTCTCCTTTGTGACTCTTCCATATCAGCATTTAGCAATCCACAATAGCTATCGTATTTTTCAATCTCAAGCTTCTGAGTCTACATGATGATTTGCCTCAGCAAGTGTTCTTCCTACCCATTCAATCCTATCCTCCATCTCCACAGACTGCAAATGTGAAGGCATATTAATCCCGTCTACAAGCTCTCCCCATCTCTGAACTAAGTTGTTTCTTTCCATCAATGACAGCTCTAGCATTTCATTTTGCTCAGCCAGCCCATAATACTTTGTCTGCAACTACTCAAATATTTTTTTCTTCTAAAATCGTCCTCTGAATCTGGTTGTAGTGGACTATCATCTTTCCAGGAATCTGTGCAACATAACCTGCATCAGAGTATGAACCTCTTCCTGCAGAATCCTTCTGCTCCCAGTCATTCATGGGCAATGAGTTTCCAGCAACTGGCCTAGCCAACCAATCAATCTTTCCAATTGTATCTCTTGAATGAAACTGCTCTGCTAGATCCAGGTCCTCCAAAACTTCTTCTATCCTCTGAAGCACTGAATCTTAAAGAAGACACGACTCATGAATTACGGGTATATGAAAGCTCGATTCCAGAGCCTCCACACGCTCACCAGCCTCTTCATAGGTCTTAAGTTTTGTTTCAACCTCATGAAGTCTAGCATCTTTCAACTGTAACTCCTGCAAGCATCTCTCCAATTTACTGGAGGTCTCTGCCAGGGACTGTTTGAGGCCATCCCGCTGTACAACCAACCCTTTTCCCTTGGAAACAGCTACGCTAAGTTACTCCCTAATAGAGGACACCCGCTGTTCTGAATGCTCGCGTTCATTTGTTTTATCGTGTGACTCAGAACGAGCAGCAGTGTGTTAGACCCCCTATTAAGAAAGTATATGAAAGGAGGAGGCCAAAACAGTCCACACAAATTGGGCCAGCCTCAAATTAGTTAGAGATAAATAGAGAGCAGAGGGGGGAAATTAGTTAGGAAGTTAGTTGGAACTAGAATCAAAAGGAAAGGGCCAAGATCAGGAATCTTGGAGGGAAACACATTGTATTTTCATTTTTCTCTACTGTTCTCATTAGTTGTTCATACTTCTCTGATTTTGGGAACATTTCCCCAGAGAAATTCTTTCTATACAGTAATAAAGTTCATCTAGAATCCCTAATTGTTGAACCAGTTCTATCAACTGGTATCAAAGCTCTTAGATCTTGGGGAAAGATTCATGGTTTCGACGAGAGGAATGGAAACCAGAGTGGAGTTTCTTGAGCGCGGGTTTGAGACGATCATGGCTACGCGCGAAGAACTGCAAGAACTGAGAAGAGTCGTTGATGAAGAACGACTTGAGAGAATCGAAACAAGAAGACAACTTGGAGAACTTCTCGAGACCGTGAGAGGATTGACAAGTCGCAGCGCTAGGGAAGGAAACGGAGGAGGATCCGCCAACGAATCTCAGATTCGAGATGAAAGATGGAGGAAACTAGAAGTACCGGTCTTCGATGGTAGCGATGCGTATGGGTGGGCGAATAGGGTGGAACGTTATTTTGAGTTGAAGGGATTGAGTGACGAAGAGAAGCTACAAGCTGTGATGGTGGCCATGGAAGGTAAGGCTTTGACTTGGTATCAGTGGTGGGAGTATTGCGCCCAGAACCCTACATGGCAACAGTTTCGATCCGATGTGATTCGAAGGTTCCAGCCCTCAATGATACATAGCCCTTTTGAACTACTGTTGAGTCTCAAACAGACTGGGACAGTCGAAGAGTACAGGGAACAGTTCGAGCTATATGCAGGACCGCTGATGAAAGAAGCTCAACCAGATTATTTGAAGGGGATTTTTCTTAACGGACTCAAGGAGGTGATTAGGGCTGAGTTGAAGTTGCACAGGGCAGACACCATAGCGGAATTAATGGATTTTGCCCAGAGTATTGATGAGAAGAACTTGCTGATGAGCAGAGGGAGTCAATCGGTACCAAGAAACGTGGCTACAACAAGAAATGCAAGTAATACCAGGATGATCACATGGGAACCAGGAAACAAGAATCAAAATCAACTCGCATCGGTGACGGGGAGTTCGGGAAACGATTCCAATAATCGAAATCTACTGAGGATCCTTCAAAGGAAAGAATTTTCGAAGGCTAAGTGAAGCGAACTCCAAGAAAGATCAAGAAGAGGTCTTTGTTTCGAGATGTGATGAGAAATGGGGCCCAGTGCCACACCGTGGTAATAAACAATTACTGATTCTGATCTTGGACGAAGAAGAAGAGGATAACAAAACAGAAGAAACAGAGGAAGAATTGATGATGAAACGATTCTGATTATCCTTGTATAGTATTACAGGATTGACCTCCAAGAAATCAATCAAGATGTTGGGCATCATAGCCGGTAGACAGTGACAGTTTGGTGGATTGTGGAGCCTCTCATAACTTCATCTCTCGCCACCACAAGAAAAAGACCGTGATTTACAGTATCACCAACCCCTCAATACTCGGTAGAAGTAGGGGATGGAAGGAAAATTATGTGTAAAGGCATGTGTACACGATTAATGCTTTTAATACAAGGGTTAGAAATACAAGCAAGACTTTTTTGTTTTCGAATTGGGAGGAGTTGATGTAGTGCTTGGTATGGAATGGTTATCTAGCCTTGGGGAGATTCGGGCTAACTTCAAAGAGCTTTCACTTAAGATTCCCACCAAGGAAGGTATAAAGTTGTTGAAGGGAGAACCCGCACTAACCGTAACTAAGGCTTCTTTTAAATCAATTCTCAAGGCCCTAGCCGATCAAGGGGGAGGGCTTCATTCTAGACTACCACAAGATGCAACCGAGGCAGAGCAGGGGCACTTCATTCCTCGGTGGTCGACTTGATCCTTGATGATTATGCGGAGGTATTTCAGGAACCACAAGGGTTACCTCCCCCTAGGCGCCAAGACCATGCCATAGTTCTGAAGGAGGGATCCAATATCCCCAATCTCAGGCCTTATAGGTACCCCCACTACCAGAAAACTGAGATTGAAAAACTGGTAGATGATATGTTGAGTTCAGGAATCATTAGGCCGAGTGTGAGCCCTTACTCGAGCCCGATCATTTTGGTTAAAAAGAAGGATGGGGGATGGCGTTTCTGTGTAGATTACCGGGCCCTTAACAAAATCACCATCCCAGACAAGTTCCCTATACCAATCATTGATGAGTTGCTGGATGATCTAGGAGGAGCAGTTGTATTTTCTAAGTTAGACCTTCGATCCTGTTATCACAAGATTTGTATGAGAGAAGAAGATATTCCAAAAATGGCATTCCGGACCCATGAGGGGCACTATGAGTTTGTGGTCATGCCCTTCGGTTTGACTAATGCACCCTCCACATTCCAATCTCTTATGAATGAGATGCTGAAACCATATTTGAGGAAGTTCACCCTAGTGTTCTTTGATGATATTCTAGTGTATAGCAAAACTGAAGAAGATCACAGAAGACACTTGCAGTGCCGTGCTAGCCCTTCTTAAAGAACACCAATTATTTGCAAATAAGAAGAAATGCCACTTTGGACAGCAAGCAATGGAGTATCTAGGCCACATTATCTCGGCTAAAAGGTGTAGTCGAGACCCCAAGAAGTTGGTCAGTAATGTTAGATTGGCCAATCCCCAAGGACCTTAAGGCACTTAGAGGTTTTTTTGGGACTTACTGGGTACTACTGAAGGTTTGTTAGAGACTATGGTAAGCTGGCCAGACCTTTAACTCAGTTGTTAAAGAAAGATAATTTTCTTTGGTCTATAGAAGCTCAAGGTGCATTCGAAAAATTGAAAGTGTTGATGGCTGACTTGCCGCTTTGTGATCCGGATTTCTCTAAAGCTTTCACCATTGAGACAGACGCATCGAATAAGGGTCTTGGAGCAGTTCTTCTCCAAGAGGGCAGACTGTGGCTTTCCTTAGCCAAGCTTTATCCGAGAGAGCTCGGCAAGATCTGTTTATGAACGAGAGTTAATGGCTATTGTGATGGCAAGTGCGAAAATGGAGGCATTATCTCGTTGGGCAGGCACTTTGTCATTGTTCTTGACCAGAAAAGTTTAAAATTCCTCACAGAGCAACGAGTTTTGGGAGAGGAGCAATTCAAGTGGACATCCAAGTTAATGGGCTTTGATTTCGAGATTCAATATAGGCCAGGAACAGAGAATAAGGCAGCAGATGCCCTTTCCAGAAAAATGACTTTTGCTGCCCTATCCACTGTCCAATTTTCAGAATTAGAAGAATGGTAAGAGGAAGTCAAGCAAGATCCTAAACTGCAGAGTATCATACAAGACTTAATCCAAGACTCACACTCTCATCCTGGCTATTCCTTTCTGACAAAAACTGCTATATAAAGGGAAGCTAGTACTACCAAAATCTTCTTCCAAGATTCCTATTTTCTTGAAAAGAATTCCATAGCTCAGCAGTAGGGGGACACTCAGGATTCTTTAGATCCTATAAACGCATAGCTGGACTAGTTTACTGGGAAGGAATGAAAAGAGATATCCAACAATTTGTGGCTTCATGTGAGATATGCCAGTTAAATAAATATCAAACATTGTCACCAGCAGGTTTGCTCCAACCTCTACCTATTCCCACTCAAGTTTGGGCCGATGTGTCAATGGATTTTATTGAAGGACTTCCTAAAGCACAAGGGAAGGATGCTATTCTAGTGGTGGTAGATCGGTTCACAAAATATGCTCATTTTATCCCTCTTAGCCATCCATTCACTGCCAAGGATGTGGCAGAAGTTTTCATTGCTGAAGTGGTAAAGTTACATGGATTTCCTTCTACCATTGTATCCGATAGAGACAAAGTTTTCCTAAGTCATTTACGGAAGGAACTATTTCGGTTAGTCGGCACTAAACTCAAATTCAGTTCTGCATATCATCCGCAAACCGATGGGCGGACTGAAGTTGTAAATCGTTGTTTGGAAACCTACTTGCGATGCCTTACGGGTTCTAAGCCAAACAAGTGGCCCCGTTGGTTGAGTTGGGCAGAATTCTGGTTCAACACCAACTATAACAGCTCCACCAAATTAAATCCTTTCAAAGCCCTGTCTGGACGAGAGCCCCCACACCTACTTAAAGGTACAACCATTCCATCTTCATTGAGGAAGTAAATAGCATGACCGAGGCCCGTGATCAATTGTTGCATGATCTAAAAAAACAATTTCTTGAAGGCTCAAGCACGAGATGAAACAAGATATGCTGATCAATCTCGCAGAACAATCAATCTAGCAAAGTGGGAGATTGGGTTTATTTGAAACTACAACCATATCGCTTAAAATCTCTTGCAAAGAAAAGGAATGAGAAGTTGAGCCCTCGCTACTATGGTCCCTATCAAATCAGCAAACAGATTGGTCCAGTTGCTTTTCGGCTATCACTCCCTGATGAGTGCAGAATCCACCCTGATTTTCATGCATCATTGTTGAAGAAAGCCATTTCTCCTTCGATCACACCTCAACCTCTTCCAAAGATGCTCTCTGAAGAGCTGGAACTTCAGGTTTTTCCAGCAGCAGTCCAAGCCATCCGAAACAACAACTCTGGTACAGCTGAAGTTTTGATACAATGGCATGATCTTCCAATTGCAACCCAGTTTCCCTCTTTTCACCTTGAGGACAAGGTGGATCTTTTGGGGGGGAGTATTGTTAGACCCCCTATTAAGAAAGTATATGAAAGGAGGAGGCCAAAACAGTCCACACAAATTGGGCCAGCCTCAAATTAGTTAGAGATAAATAGAGAGCAGAGGGGGGAAATTAGTTAGGAAGTTAGTTGGAACTAGAATCAAAAGGAAAGGGCCAAGATCAGGAATCTTGGAGGGAAACACATTGTATTTTCATTTTTCTCTACTGTTCTCATTAGTTGTTCATACTTCTCTGATTTTGGGAACATTTCCCCAGAGAAATTCTTTCTATACAGTAATAAAGTTCATCTAGAATCCCTAATTGTTGAACCAGTTCTATCACAGTGATAGCTTCCTCAGCTTGATGTAAGCTTTCCTTTAGAACAAGGATTTCATTCTCATTCTCAAGACGTAGATTGTCTAGATAACGAATATTTTCCTTCAATTCATCCAATTCCATCACTTTAGATCCGTAGTCTTCTTTTGTCACGTGTAACTGGATTTCAACCTCTCTGGTTTTATGTACAAGACTAGACACTAATGAATCTAAGCATGAAAGAGGTGATTTATTCATCTCAATCTTTGAAGTTTCCACATTCAGCATGCCTGCAACATCTTCAATCAGCATCCTGACAGAATCTAAATCAAGACACTTCATCTTCAGTTCCTCCAATTCTGTTTCCCTCTGCATCAATTCGGACTTCATCTCCTTGGCAACATACTCAAGTTACAGCTTCTTATTCAATATATCCCCAAGATATTTCATGATGGTCTCATAACTATTATAGTTCAGTAGATCAGGCAGTGCTTCACTTTGTACATCTATCCTATCTTCATCCATGGACCCACCATGACCGAGCACAAGTTTTCTCAGGTCACTGTACATTTTATGCAATACACTGACAGACAATTCATTTCTTCCAAGCAGATCATCACATTTCATATTCACTTTTTTAAATGACACATGGGTTATTTCATGTTCTGAATAAGTAGCATCAAGTTTCTTCTGAAGATCAAAAATCATTTCAGTGGCTGCATTAACAGAAGCTGCTAACTGATGACTGATATCCGAGCTATCATGATCATCAGAAGGGCTTGTTGAGGATAAAGTTTCCCCAACTGATTCATTCAGCTTCTCAACTAATTCAACAATCTCAGCATTAGTAGTATTCCAGCCTTGTTGAAGTAGCATTTCCCTCTCTGTCACTTCCTTCTGCAAATTTTCCAGTTGACTACCAATAATAGAAGCCATCTCATTTGAACTTTGTTTCACATCATACATTTCAGTAAGCAATTCATTAATTTTTGAATGACAATGTCCAAGCTTTTCATGAAGTACATATTTTTTTGCTTTGAGATGGATATTTTCTTGCTTTAATGCTTCATATAGTTCCTCAAGATGACATTTATTTTCTTGAATGTCATCCGGAAGTTGTTTTGCAGCTTCACATTGAACTGCAAGCTCAATATTCGATGCTTCCAAATTTGAATAATGTTGCTTCAATTCTTGAAACTGATTCTTGAGATCACTGTACTTTGCATCACCAATTTTCCTACCATCTCGCTCCCCCTTGAACAATGCACCCACATTCTTGAACATCCAGCTTCCATTTTGTAAGCAATTTTCTCAAGTTTCCAATTAGCTCCTTGGTAAACATAACAAATGAGTCTGAAGATGACTGAACTTCACTGGAATCACTTCCTTCTACCTCATGCTCATCTTCATGTGTTTTTGATTCAAAAGCTTGTATCGATCTTGATACCCTGGGTGAAGAAACTTTTTCACCAGAACTGCCAGAGGATCCTGATCGAGAATGCGACACATTAATTACCTTTTCAAGCTTCAGCAATACTCACTCCACCTCATCCAAACAGGTCTTCAAGGAAACTAATCCAAGAGAATCATCAAACACTTCGAGTTCAAGTAGATTCTCAAGTGGCCTCATACGTGCACCTTCATCTGGCTTCTGATCCATATGCAGAGAATCTTCAGCAATTGCAATTTCGAGGCCCTCAATTTATTCCCATGAAACTTGTGCTTGATTTCCAAGGTCCCCATGTTGAAATAGCAGTTGATGCGGTTTCTCACCAATTTTTTCTATCTTAGCCTTATGCTCATCCAAAGTGCTAGCGAGTAATACATTTTCCTTGGTAAGTTGTGTTAAATATAATTAACGTGGACGGTTGGACGGTGTGGACGGTGGAGTCCCGTCCATTGTATTCTTATGTTCATTGTATATTTCTCTTAGGACTTAGCATAGACTTTTATTGTTCAAGGAATCCAGTGCATAGTGAAGCATATATATATATATCTTGTAGTCCTATTCATTATCAATACAAGTAAAATATTCAGTTTTCAAGTTCAAGTTGGTATCTAGAGCTTTGTTCGTTCCTGTTTGGTATGTTCATTGGGTTTCAACCGTTGTGAGCGCTGACCCACGTTTTTGAAGTTGTCCGGTGACCGGAGTGACACCGTCGTTCACCTCAGGCGTCGCCGACCGGACGTCCCCCAAGCTCCGCCGCCAGATTCGCCGGCACGCGCCGCCGCCAAAATTCTCACTCTCCGGCACATGTAATCCACGCGCCGCCATCCCGACTTCCGTTTGTGCTGCTGCTTCCGCCGTCGTGATCACCGTCCTTTCCCGGTCCTGTTCCGCCCCTGTTTGGTTTGTGGGTCTGCCGTTGTGCTACCCCTTCTTTGAATCTTCTTGCTGTTTGTATTTTGGTGCTCTTCTTCCATGGCAGAAAAGAAGAGCTTGAGCCCCTGTTTGATTTCTGGTTCCCCCACCATTACTACCAAGTCAGATGAAGATCATCTACTTTCGGTCAGCGAGTATAAGGAGTATCTTCAATTTAAAGCCACTCAACAGGCTTCTCCTTCGGCCACCATTGCTCACATTGGTAATTCTAAAGTTTGTCTCTCAATCTACATCTGTTGGATCTTGGATTTTAGACTCTGGTGCTTCTGATCAACTAGCTAGTAATCCTTCTCTTTTCTCTAAATTGTCATTCCCTAAATCATCTCATAGTATTACTCTTGCCGATGGGTCTAAGGCACAAGCCGCTGGTATTGGTCAAGCTTCACCTCTTCCATCCTTACCTCTAAATTCAGTCTTGTTTGTGCCAGATTGTCCTTTAATTTAATTTCAATTAGCCCAATTACTCGCACTCTAAATTGTTCCATAACCTTTAATTCTGATTCCTTTGTTATACAGGACCGGAGTACGGGACAAACTGTTGGATCTGAATCTGAATCATAGGGTCTCTACTACCTTCAATCTTCCTCATCCACTGTTTGTGCTGTTTCAGAGTCTGTCGATCTCCTACATCGTCGTCTGGGTCGTCCAAGTCTAGACAAGTAAAAGCAAATGGTCCCTCATCTTTCACGTTTGAAGACCTTGAACGAACTGTGAATCATGTCAACTTGGAAAACATGTTAGAGTATCTTTTTCTAGTAGTGTCAGTAGTTGTACTATGTCTCCTTTTGATGTTATCCACTCTGATGTTTGGGGTCCTAGTCGTATTCCTTCTGTTCGAGGATATAGGTATTATGTTGCTTTCATTGATGATTTCTCAAGATGCACTTGGTTATTTTTTAATGAAAAATCGTTCGGAGTTATTTGATGTCTTTCAAACCTTTTGTTCACAAATAAAGAATCAGTTTGAAAAAACAATTCATATTTTGCGCAGTGATAATGCAAAAGAATATTTTTCTGCATCATTTAAATCCTTTGAGTTCTCATGGCATCATACATCAGTCCAGTTGTCCTCACACACCACAACAAAATGGTGTTGCTGAACGCAAACATCGTCATCTTGTTGATATAGCTCGGACTCTTTTAATAAATGCCAATGCACCCTTGAAGTTTTGGGGTGACGCTATTCTTACAGCTTGTTATCTAGTTAACCGAATGCCATCCTCGGTTTTTGGGTAATAAAATCCCTCCCTCTATTTTATTTCCTAATGATTTTCTTTATATTGTTCCCCCTCGTGTGTTTGGTTCCACTTGTTTTGTCCATGATCTTTCTCCTGGTCGTGATAAATTGTCTGCACGGGCTGTTAAATGTGTCTTTCTAGGGTATTCTCGAGTACAAAAGGGATATCGATGTTATTGTCCCTCTACACATCACTTTTATGTATCTGCAGATGTTACCATTTTTGAAGATACCCCCTACTTTGTCACATCAGCTGCCTCCGACTCTATTCCATCTCAGGTGCTGCCTATTCCTCAACTTGCACAGCCACAGGATGACCGCCCGTTTCATCGATATGGTATTTTTTATGAGAAAGTTCCTGAAGTTCCTGAGATCACACCCAGTATTGATCCTCCTGATTCAGCTCTCGCTCCAATCGCTTCTCCCAGTACGGTCCAACCAGTCACTTTCACTGACTTACCAATTGCCCTTTGTAAAGGTTATCGTTCTATTCTTAATCCCCATCCCATTTACAATTTCCTGAGTTACCATCGATTATCTCCTTCCCATTATGCCTTTGTATCTGCCTTATCATCTGTTACCATTCCCAAGAATGTTTAGGAAGCACTATCTCATCTAGGATGGCGACAGGCAATGATTGATGAGATGATGGCTTTGGAATCTAATCATACATGGACCCTTGTTTCCCTTCCTGCTGGGAAATCAGTAGTTGGTTGTCGATGGATATTTACTGTTAAAGTTGGTCCTAATAGGCAGGTGTATCGCTTGAAAACCTTGTTTGCAGGCTACAAAAGTCCTTATATGGCTTAAAACAGTCACCTTGCGCTTGGTTTGGGAAGTTCAGTAAAGTGATCAAGCAGTTTGGCATGATTCGTTGCGAGGCAGACCATTCTGTATTCTTTAAATGCTCATCCTTGAATAAACGTATTTATCTCGTGGTGTATGTAGATGATATTGTTATTACAGGTGACGATCAAGAAGACATTAAGGAATTGAAACAGCACTTGTTTAAATATTTTCAAACCAAAGATCTTGGACGATTGCGGTATTTTCTTGGGATTGAAGTAGCCCAATCAAGAACAGGTGTTGCCATTTCTCAGAGGAAATGTCCTTGACATTCTTGAAGAAACACAGATGGTAGATTGTAAACCTGTTGATACTCTTATGGACCCTGTTGAAGTTATGGGTTTAGATAGAGAAAGAGAAGAAAAAGAATGAACACTCAAAATATGATTATGATTGATTATGATCTTGCTGTACAAAAAAACTAAAGCACTAACCCCTATTTATAGGATACAAGACTCCTAATCCTAATTGAAAAGGGAAACTAATTATAATAATAACCAACTGATAACAACCTAATCCTATGAGATAATTCAAGATACTCTTATAAGATATGATGTACTCTAAGATAAGATGAGATAAGATAAGATCATCTATTCTAACACTCCCCCTCAAGCTAAAGCTTACTAAGCATTAAGCTTGTTACATGAAAACAATGTATTTCCCTTCAAATTAAAATTTTTTTAAAAAAAAAACTGAGCTCCACGAAAATTATGGTTGGAAGGCAACTCAAAAATGTTGGAGAGGCCGGAGAGAGTTGCTGGAAAGATAACTTAGCAAGATAGCTGGAATGATCATCAGCCTGATAGAAATTTCTTTGTAAGCAATCTAACAAAGCAAGGTCCGAACTCCTCAAAACCGCAACTTCCGGAACTGAGACGAGGCCAGTGCATCTGGGACAAGGGGCTAAGGCTAGTGCATCTGGGAGAAAGACGGGCCAGTGCATCTAGGAAAAAAGTCGGGCCAAAGCATCTGGGACAATGAGTTGGGCTAGTGTGAGTCATAGCCAACATAAGTCAATCATCGACATAAATACAAGTCACGACTTATATAATTCATTCGTGGGAAAGGAGTCACCACCGGAATGATCGTCGGTGGGAAGAGAAACCACTGGTATGATCCATCAGTGGATAAGAGAAGGAGTCACTGATATGATCCATCAGTGGGAAAGGAGTCACCACCGGAATGATCGTCGGTGGGAAGAGAAGCCACTGGTACGATCCATCAGTGGATAAGAGAAGGAGTCACTTGTATGATCCATCAGTGGGAAAGGAGTCATCACCGGAATGATCGTCGGTGGGAAGAGAAGCCACTGGTATGATCCATCAGTGGATAAGAATTGCATGACAAATACTGGAGAAGCAAACAGTAGACCAAAGATTTGAGCTTTCGAACACAGCAAAACATAACCTAAGGGAACCAAACACATCAAGGTGGTTGCTGAAAAGTGGTCCATAGAGGGAGGTGAGAACAGATCCGAAAATAGCTTAGGCCGACGAGTTCGGTGCGTCGGGAGGCGAACGACGGTGCGGTTTGGACGGTTGGACAGATTGGCGGCCGACGAATCTAGTGATGGGGTCGGCGACCGGAAACGACGGTAGCGGACAGCGACTAACGGGACAAAAACAAGGGTTGGAAAGAAGAAGGATGATATCCTCCTCCTTCAGGTTACTGGAAAAGGAAAACACAACGGAGGAGAGAAAAATGGCAAATTTTTTTTTTTTGTATGGCTAAGAAAATGATTAGAGTTCCTTCATACTTAACGGAACTTCGCCGCAGAATAATGACGGGACAGGTCACGGAGGATGGTACCGCTCTGATACCATGTTGAAGTTATGAGTTTAGATAGAGAAAGAGAAGAAAAAGAATGAACACTCAAAATATGATTATGATTGATTATGATCTTGCTGTACAAAAAAACTAAAGCACTAATCCCTATTTATAGGGACACAAGACTCCTAATCCTAATTGAAAAGGGAAACTAATTATAATAATAACCAACTGATAACAACCTAATCCTATGAGATAATTCAAGATACTCTTATAAGATATGATGTACTCTAAGATAAGATGAGATAAGATAAGATCATCTATTCTAACAGACTCAAATGTAAAGCTTCTACCTAATGAGGGGGAGCCCTATCCTGATCCAGGCAGATATAGAAGATTAGTTGGGAAGTTAAATTATCTCACCATGACTCGACCAGACCTTGCTTTTCCGGTTAGTGTTGTAAGTCAGTTTCTCAACTCACCATGTGACAGTCATTGGAATGCTGTTGTCTGGATCCTAAGATATATCAAGGGATCACCTGGTAAAGGGATTGTTTATATGGACAAGGGTCATACTAATATCATCGGGTATACAAATGCAGATTGGGCAGGCGATGCTAGTGATAGGAGGTCCACTTCAGGCTACTGTGTGCTTATTGGAGGTAATCTGATTTCATGGAAAAGTAAGAAGCAGAATGTTGTTGCAAGATCAAGCACAGAAGCAGAGTATCGTGCTATGGCTAATACTACTTGTGAACTCCTATGGCTAAAATATTTGCTCAAAGAGTTGAAGTTTTGTGAGATAGGTCCTATGGAGCTTGCTTGTGATAACCAATCAGCATTGTATCTTTCTTCAAATCCTATCTTCCATGAAAGGACCAAGCATATAGAAGTTGATTGTCACTTCATTCGGGAAAAGATCCTCTCGGGCATCATTAAGACTTCCTTTGTGGGTACTAGAGATCAACTTGTAGATATGATGACAAGTCTTTACGAGGTCCTAGAATAGCATACATATGTGACAAGCTGGTTGCATCAGACATATATGCTCCAGCTTGAGGGGGAGTGTTAAATATAATTAATGTTGACTGTTGGACGGTGTGGACGGTGGAGTCCCATCCATTGTATTCTTATGTTCATTGTATATTTCTCCTAGGACTTAGCATAGATTTTTATTGTTCTAGGAATCAAGTGCATAGTCAAGTGTATATGTATCTTGTAGTCCTATTCATTATCAATATAAGTAAAGTATTCAGTTTTCATATTTAGGTAGTTGTTCCAGGCGCATTGTAGCTTCTTTAAGATCAATTTCAAACCTCATTTGTTCACCCTTTTCAAGAGACAATTGCTCTTGTTGATCAACAAGCTGATAATAGAGTCTTTGATTCTCAAGAACAACAGGTTGGTTCTCCTCGAGATTTTTAATCTTATCAGTCGACAATGCAAGGCACCCCCTTAACTTGGAATTTTCTGCCTGTAGATTTGCCACCAAATCTTTATTTTCAACCAAATTTAGTGATATCCTATCAATCTCATTTGAGAGATGCTCAATTTCTGCTTTCAATGCTAGGGAAGTGAATAGCGTGCAATAGCGGCGGTGCATTTTTTGGTTGCGGTGGTCACGGCCGCTTTGGTGGCGGAAGTCGCACCGAAAAGCGGTGAAGCGGCTGCTTTTGGGCCGCTCCTGTATGATGGGTTGAATTTCCGTCCACAGAAGCCTCCGACGAGCCATTTCCGGCCAAACCCAATTGTCTGACGAGCCATTCCGACCGAACCCAGTCGTCGGCGCCGCTGTTGGAGATGTTGTTAGATCTAGGGTTTTTTCTTGTCTCTGCTCCTCTCAAAGCCATGCTCATTTTTGAATAACAAAGGCATACTAACAGTGGCGGCGGTGGGACACTGGGACTTAGATGCTGAAGGGATTATAGGGTTAGTGTTTCAGGAATTTGGGCCATGTGTCCCAAATATTTTTATATGTTTTCTCTCTTTGTTTTTTTGTTTTGTTGGGCCTTGGAAACTAAATGGGTAAGTCACTTTTTTACCCTTATTTTATTTTGTTTCTTCCTCCCACTCTCTCCCTCCCCCCTTCTCATGTTCAGATCTGCTTCTCCCCCTCTTCAGATCTGTTTCTCCCCCTCTACTTCTACTGCGTCCCACTTTGCTTCTCCCCCCTTGATTCTACAAGTCCCCACTTTGCTTCTCCCCCTTTGCTTCTATCTGCGTCCCCACTTTGCTTCTCCCCCTTTGCTTCCACTTGCCTAAAATAGCGGCCGCCCCCCTTATGCGCTATCCCGCAATAGCGTTTTTGGGTCAGCCGCTCACGCCGCTATCCGGATTGATAACCCTGTTCAATGCATTCTTCTCTTCAGTCACCAAAGAGATCGTGTCAATTATTTTAGAATTTTTAGCTTTTAGGGTTTAGGGTTCAGTTAATTTCGTTGCCAGGTTCTTACTTCACTCTCTGGTGGTTGCTCCTTCCTTGTATGGTGTCTCTAGTGGCGGAGATGTGGAGGGTGTACTGGCAAAAGCCACTTTGACGTGCAAGTCAGAAAGGGTTGCAAGAGAGGAGGTTGATTGTGAAAGATGTGTTACCTGGGTTATGGAGTGGGGTATTTATAGCAGGCGGAGTGATTATAGTCCTATTTGGATTAGGAGTGATAGTCATAGCCTCCTAGTTATTGTGTCCATTTTGGTGTCACTTAGGGTCTTTTGGGAGTTAGGCGGGGAAGGAAGGGGAAGGGTTTGATGTGAAAGGGAGGAGGAAGAGAAAATAATCACTTACATTGCATGGGGGGTTCGTTTTTCTTCATTGGACTAAAATCCCCCAATTTGGGGGAACTCAAAAAATGAATTGAGGGAGGACTCCGGAGGATTCTGAAAGGCAAATTTGATTTTTATAATATTCTCATATAATGAAAGTGTTAGCTATAAGTCTTTCCCTTCCTTTCCTTTCCCTCCCAACTCTCAAACAAACTCTTAATGAGGTGAGGATCTCGGCCTCAAGGGTGTGACCGTGTGAGAGTTATCAAGGCCATGTTAGGCTCTTGGTTGGAATCTTCTACAAGTATGGTGGGCCTAAGGGCCGGTTTATTGGTCCAGAACCATGAAAGAATAAGTATGCATATATAGATTTTTTAATGAATCTCTTCACTTAAATTTCAAAAAACTTGTTACTTAATTGACCTTTCGTAATTAATAGGATCATTTCATAGTAATACATCAAAACAGGAGTAGCAAAGTAGTTAATGGCAGAATTCGACATGGAGTGGTCACCCTCAAAAACGCTATAGCAACATAGTGGATTGTAGATTCGCTGCTAAAAAAGCAAACAAAGGTCTTCCTGAGCATGTTTAGGAGATAGTAAGACAGACGGGGGATTATCCAAAATATGTATGCAACAGAGATACAGAATATAAACTTAGAATATTAAAAAAAAAAATTACAGGTTAAAGTGTGGAACAGAATGACATAGACATGTAATGAGTATTCAGGCATATAGATATCAAGAATCACATAGAAACATGTTGCTCCTGGTGATGAGAGGGAACAGAGAACCATAGCTTGAGATGCTGCTGATAGTGTGATCAGATAACAGAGCCACCCAGGAGTTACTGCCAGTTGGAAGGGAGAAAGACAGAACCACCAGTTGCTGTTGGCAATGTCGTAGGGTTCTAATCCAATCAGAAAGAGGTAAGAGGCATGAAGGGAGTTTGGGGCGCTTTAGCTTGTTTAAATAAAAAAAGAAAAAAGAAAATTGGGGCCTTTAATAGCTATTCCTGTCCACTATTGTGGTCCTCCAGGCTGCTACACTGAAACATTCCTTGATTTCTGGAGCGCCCAAGCTTTACTTGCCACGATTGACAACGTTAAGCAGAAGTATGACTTGGAATGGATAAGCTGATGAGTTGCAAGCATAATTCTTGTTACAGATCATATTGAATGAACCATTTGTAAGACACATGATCAAAACAAGGTATCATCTGATGCCAATTTTACTTTATCAGTTCTTGGATCGTGAATATTGAATGGTAGCATGTTTTGGAATGTTATGATCAACATGATATAATTCCATAGGTTTTGCTTCTTTTTTCTACATTTTGAATTGTTGTGGGAATGAATGCAAATAGTTGCTTTACCCCATTAGCAGCATTGCTGCTTAGAAGTTTTCAGCTGATGAATTTTTATGAATTTGATGATTAGGATCCAAAAGAAAAAGGCATCGAAGTAAATCCCAGAGATACTGTGCAGAAAAGCCTAGGAAATGTGTCCCAGCTGAGTCTTTCGAAAACCTCTCAGAAGAAGAACAGGATCAACGAGGGGGTCTTGAACAAAGGCACAAGGAATACCATGAAGAAGAGTATTTGAAAGACTTCGTAGAAGAGAAACCTAAGTTGAAATGTAGATCAGAAAGACCTCCAAAAGGTCACTTAGAGATGTCACTGAAGAACCTTGCCATAGTAGAGCCTCATGAAAACCATGTTATTGAAAGCCGAAAGCCATCCAGTGAAGAAAAGAAAACAACGAGCAAGGAAGAAAATGAGGAAATAATGGCTCTTAAGTTGCAAGAGTTGGCAGTAAAAATTCAAGCACTTGGTACTGAATCAGCAGATTATCAAGCTACTGGCTCACATAATGTAGAGGAGTACCATACTGAATTTACAAGACGCCAAGCGGACAAGCTAATAGCAAGCCTGGGAAATTTTTCGGACACCCTCAAGCAACTATTAGCATGTTTGGATTCACGTTAAAAAGGATTAGAATCACTTTTGAGAATCCAAAGCTACTCATAGTAGCTTCATGGAAAAGTACTTCAGGATCAAATCACGGTGCATCCAAGCATTCATTATGCGATCTTCTCTTTGAGTGTAAATAAATATTACTATTTACTTTTTTATTATTATGCTTTTCCTTGTTAGTGAATGAATGCAGCACATGAGAACGCTGTTTTACACTTGTGTTCATTATGCTAGGTATGCCTAAATGAATGGAAGACTCATTCTTTATATATATTCTTAAGTATCGTATCAAGCCTGGGAAATTTTGCGGATACCCTTAAGCAACTATGTGATCTTCTCCTAGAGTGTAAATAAATATTACTATTTGCTTTGTATGATTATTTTCTTTCCTTGTTAGTGAATGAATGCAGCATAGGATAATGGTGTTTACACTTGTGTTCTCCTAGAAAAGATCATTACAAAAATACTTTATTATTTTCAATGTTGATGGAGAAATTAAGTGTTGACATCAGTATGAACTTGTGTGTTTCGTGACGGAAAAAACTCTAATATTATGGAATTATTATGTAAGGCAATATATTGAAGTCCTATATTGAAGTGAAGACCCTTGAAATAATCGTTCAAGTACATAGAAAACGACCGATAGGCACAACACGCCAAGTCCACTACTAACATCCCCAGCAAATTTCACGTGAACATTCATGGGTATATATCTTAAAGCACATTTATCATATAGTCTGCGGTCTATATCATGCCAGATTACTAAGATTCTAAGGTTATGAATATACCTGAATCTATAGGGATTCATGATCTTAAATCTTCTTTAAAGGATGAACTTGATCACCAACCTTCTCGTACGGAGAGCGGCAATCAATCACGAACAAGGGGGTTGGTTGGCTTGTGCGAAATACCTTGACAATCAACATAGATGATGATAACAAATATATGGTTAGCGATGGCGGTTAGCCGTGGCTTTATGGTTCTTCCTGGACCCCTAATGCCTTAGTCGTTCTTCAGATGGGAATTATGGGATGGGGAGAAGAGGTGGTGTACGTTGTGTCCGGTGTATTGGGACCATAGTCTATATATAGTGTGATAGCCAATCAGGGTTCCCATTATTCCGAAATTGGTCATCAATGACATCCACTCATATTTTGTCCATATCAGATAGTTAATGATAATCAATAATCAAATCAGAAATTTGATAAACCTTATCTCTAAATTGATCACTTATCAATTAAGACCCCTAAATGATAAATAGCTAATATAATTAACCACCGATATCTGCCCACATTATGACATTTGAATAAAATATTCCAACAGTCTCCCACTTGGGCAATATATTGTAATAATTATATCAGAGTTCTTTAGGCGTGCATCCGAATGCTATTTATCCTCAGGCTTCCACTTTATAATCTGGTCCACCTCATACACCAATAATGGGACCACCGCGGCTATCGCCACTAATGTATATCGTGACTAAACCCCGATTACCACCATATCAACGCACTTGATGACATAGATCGATATGGATGAGTGGCATGGAAATTTCATGCAATGTGATATCTAAATCATGCCTATTTCCAACTGGTCAAACTTAATTCTTTAGTGAGATCGTACTGATGTTCCTTAGGTGCAAATTAAATATTTGCACATAACCAAAACTTAAGAAAGTTATAATAATAATAACCTCATAAACTTTATTTATGTAGAAAATCAATCATAATATAAAGTTTGTACCA